>JANRMT010062827.1:4684245-4727874 GCA_026402145.1 Polypterus bichir lapradei
TTTCTCCACACTGAATCCTCCAGGCACTACTTACAAAAGGTTACATTGACAATCGTGTTACGTTATTTTTAAAATGTTTAATTTTCTTAGCACAAGCACAGCTGAGAAGCTTCGATGCATGTGCTCCATAACGCGTTAAAAAATAATGCATTTAATCACACTTTGCATTACAATCAAAGGGGAACTTTTGTCAATGCATGATTTCCTGGTACACCGATTACATTGATCAGCGCATCCCAATTCATTTTAGCCTCGCACCACCTTGGTTTGAGAAGAAGTATGAAAAAATATGAGGTTAACACACAAAAACAGATCACCAATTCAAGCTTTATGAATAATCGATTCGCCATCAATAATTGTTTTGGTAAAGCCATACTCAGTGTAATCCTTCTTTCTTTTTGTGTGTGTATATATATTTATTTCTGTTTATGTGTGTGTGTGTATATATAAGTATATATATATATATATATATGTGTGTGTGTATATATGATAGCAACACTCATGACAATGTCAATCATGTTACGTTATTATTAAAATGTTTCCTTTTCTTTATCATTACTACTTTAACACACTACTTCTCTGCTGCGAAGCGCGGCTATTTTGATATATATATATATATATATATAATATGAATGACCTTCAAAGAGCGCTGAGACTTTTGATCACGTGAATGTGTCTGTAAAAAGTGGCATCTCCTGCCCTACAAAACTCGAGCAGCCGGCGCGCGCGCATAGCTGTGCCGGCCTTTGAGACGCTGACTGCGCTTCTGCCTTAAGTCAAAGTGAGCACTTTTAATTTTTTTCATCCTCCCCCTGAGCTATAGCCCAGACAAGTGCAAACACGGGACCCCTTTTCTACACCGCGGCAAACTAATATTAAGGCGCTTCGCACTTTCTTTTGCACCTATACGATTATGAGGTCGTCAGCTCGGATTATGAAGACACGCACACGAGTGGAGGACTGACAGTGCCATCACAGCCGATTAATAGCTGGGACGTCTCACCAGTCTGCACAAGACCCACCGCGACTGTCCCCAAAAGGCGCTCATATCGTCAGCGAAGACATCTCTCTATACTATATAAAAGAAAAAGGCAACCTTCCTTTCTTTACACCTTTTTTAATTTTATCCCAAACCAAAGCCTTTGTCTCTTAACCCTGCAGAGGAGACAAAACTAATTTTCTTTAATTGCTGGTAATGCCGGTAAGGCACATTACCAGAGGCAGAAATTTGGACGTTCACATAGAAAATGTAATTTCTATACCACAGCCGTCGTGTAGCGCCTTTCAAAAGGGATCTACTACCTACAGATGATCCATATACATTTTAGCTGCTGTTAGTACTACTTAACTGTTCTGTTACACCGTCTTTAAAATGTAGTTTACCCGCAACCACTCCAGTAGTGCTCAATGTACCTTTACTTCTTAAAACGTTAAGTTATTAAACAGTAAAACATTATATACTACATTTTATTATTTTTCCCTTGCACTCAGTGACCAAAGCTATACACACACATAGACACATACATATATACCTGTGTGTGTGTATAATAAATATATATATATATATAAATAATATACAATCTAGATAGGTGTGTGTGTGTATATATGTATTTGTATGTATATGTAGACTCAAACCAATTATGACAGCAGCAATCCAAGCTGTGAGAAAACAGTAAAAAGGATGCATGTCAGACTTCGTGGTACATTTTCTGATGCAGCTAGACGAAAACAACTTCGTGACGCTGCCGCCAAATACACAAAACAATTACTTTGACAATCATGTTACGCTATTTTTAAAATGTTTCCTTTTCTTTTTCATAACTTTTTTAACACACGACTTCGCTGCGAAGTGCAGGTATTTTGCTATATAATATATATATGACCACAACACTCATAACAGTGACAGAACAATTACATTGACAATCATGTTACGTTATTTTCAAAATGTTTCCTTTTCTTTTTCTTTCCTTCTTTAACACAGTACTTCTCCGCTGCGAAGCACGGGTATTTTGCTAGTTATTTCATAATTTTGAGAAAACAAGTTTTTATTTTTTATTGAGATCTCAATAAAATTATTCCGCTATCTCGAGAACACAAAGTTTCTTTTTCTTAAGATCTTTTTCAAATTAGTCAGTTATCTCGAGGGAACAATTTTAAAAAAAAAAAAAAAAAAAAAATAACAATATTGCACATCCTCTCTCGGCTTCCGTAGGTTCTATCAAACTTGAAGGTACATTTGGATTCGTCCTTTACAGATGAGATTCTCAGAATGGCTTAATCAATCCAAATTATATAAAAGGAATAACAAGATTCTCAAACCAGCTTAATCCATTTCAGCGTTACGCTCCTGCTCGTCTAATTTGAGTTGTCTTCTCAGCCTTTTGGCTACGATCATTGTATGCTGCCTTAAAAAGCATGTCTAGCACAAATCATTGAGTTACACCCTTGGAGGTCATCAGCCCTATTCCAGACATAAATGTAGTTATCTTTATGGTATAAATCTAGTTGCTCCACAAAGGGATGGAGAAGTGGATTTGATTTAAAATAGAAAAAAACAAAACAGGCCTGTGCCGCATCACTGAGCTGTGCTGAAGCCGATGCCACGAGCAGGAGGTGGCCATGCAGTACCAATGTCCATGCTTAAAAGAAAGTCAATGCTATGTAATAAAAAAAACTGGCCCATACATACACCAGTTTTCATATTTGACCCGCATTCAGTGAAAGCCATTTGGTCAAACTTGTCCTGGATGTTTTCCTTCCATTGTTGTTATTGTGTTTTTTTTTTTTTTAATTCATCTCCTACAGCCGCTGCTTCCTGTCTTGACTAGACTGCGGGAAGCAAAGGCCATCTTCAAAGAATATTCATTCTTTGCCTATAAACAGCCTTGGATAAGCACCATATTCTGTGAACTCCCTCAAGCGGCACATAATGATCGGCCAAGTGTCTTATTTGAATAAGGCAGCCAAAGGAAGCAACGCATTGCTAATAAATAAGATGTTTTAGCCTGAAGGCATACCTTTTTTTCAGAGGCTATAGAGACATTTCGTCTGCTTTTGGCGGAATATGTAATCTGCCAATCCATCTCGCTACTTTCATTAGTTGATTATTTTTAGATGTTCCTTTGTGATGCTGTAAAAGTTATCGCTTTCAATAAACCCTGAAGCAATATGTTGACGAAAAGGAATGATCCAGCTGCATGACGAGCCATAAAGCAAGTAGCACAAAGTTTAAATAAATTCATTCTGCACCGTGTCATTTTAGTTTATTACTGTCACACAATTTAAAAGGGATTATCAATGTTATGCACGGTGTTGAATGTGCCTTAAAATGCAATTTGTGCACATGCCTGAAATTTGAACTAGTCAGAGGTGTCATGACAGACTGCATCCAGTAGTGGGTGCTGGTGGATTCTCAGCTGCTGCCTGACCTTTGCATTCATTGTGGTGGGAAGTTGAGCAAAATGACGCCTTTTATTGGCTAACTAGAAAGATTACAATACTTGCCTGAAGAAGCTTGTACTGTAATCTTTCTAGTTAGCCAATAAAAGGCGTCATTTTCCTTTACTCATCACCACATCTATAATGGCTAACAGGGTACAACACCCTAGTGGTTGGGTTCATTGAAACATTTAAAAATCTCGACAGTCTTATGTAGTCTTAATACGCTTCTAATATGGCACATTCTTTCCCCTTTTGTACCGGCCTTCCATGAGACATACTGTTATTCCAGCCAGGGTTTATTCCCAGGGTTGTATTTATTTTCTGTTGGTTTTTATTAACTTTGAATCATTTTTCAGATTTCTGCCTTATTTCATTTGGGTTTGTTTCGTTTTCATTAACAATATACTGGCCATTTAAACTTGTTTATGATAGAGTGTGTATTAACTTGATCCTGTCTTGTGGCCCATGCTTGCTGGGGTCAGACTCCAGCATCTCCCGCGGCCCTGCTCAGGAGTAAGTGGACTTCAGAGATGGCATGGTACAGAATTGTTTTATATTCCTTGTACTTTGCAGGTGACATCAGGGTGGCCTCCACCCACAAAGGACCACCATCAGCCTTTATCTTTTAAAGTGGAGAGCATGTGTGAGTGTACAGTGGAATCTGGACATATTCAGACCCTTTCAATTTCTGCACACTTTGTGTTGTAAGTTTTAATTGTAATTAGATACATGTTTCATTTTTGTCCATCAATCTACTCCCAATAACTCATAATGACAAAATGAAAACTTGTTTTCATTAAAGACCTATACATTTATTAAAAGTCAAAAACTGAAATCTTCCCTTCATAGAAGTCTGCAGACACTTTGATGTTGCACTCCAGATTGTGCTCAGGTTCACCCTATTTGCTTCAGTTCTCCTTGAGATGTGTCTAAAACTTGATTGGAGTCCACCTGTGACACGTTGAATTAACTGGATGTCATTTAGAATGGCACATGTGGACCTTTGTATAGAAGGTCCCAGGGTTCATACCACATGTTAAGACAAAAACCAAGCCATGAAGATCAAGGAACTCTCTTTAGATCTCCACAATCAAATTGTAGTGAGGCATAGACCAGGGCAAAGGGCATAAAACCATTTCTAAAGCTGTGAATGTTCCCAGGAGTACAGTGGCTTCAGGAATTGTGAAATGGAAAACGTTTGGAACCACCAGTACTCTTCCTAGAGTTGGCTGTTCGACCAAACTGAGTTAACCGGGCAAGAAGAGCCTTTGGGAGATGAGATGGGAGACCCTGTCAGATGGATGACAATCTCAGCAGCAGTCCATCAATCAAGAATTTACTGTATGGTGGAGTGGTCAGATGGAAGCCACTCTTGAGTACAAGGCATATGATTGCATTTAAGGGACTCTGAGAGCAGTAGATCAAAGATTCTCTGGTCTGATGAGACAAAAATTGAACGGATTGGGCAAAACTCCAAGTACTATGTCTCTGTGGCGAAGACCAGGCAGTGCTCATCACCGGCCCAGTGCCACACTTATGGTGAAGCATGGTGTCATCATCCTGCTATGAGGGTACATGAACAGGGAGATGAGTCAGAAGTGAGAGAAGGATAAAACCCGCCAAATACAGAGTGCTGTTTAAAGAAAATATCCTCCACAGTGCACAACTGGGGCAACTGTTCACCTTTCAGCATTACAATGACCCAACGTATACAGCCAAAACAATGCTGAAATGGCTTTGTCTCTGACAAGTCTCTGAGTGTCCTCAAGTGGCGAAGCCAAAGCCCAGACTTAAAACCCATATAGACCTACCAATGGTAGTTTGCAGATTCTTACTATCCAATCTAACTGAGTTTGGGAGGATCTGCCTGGAAGAATTGGATTAACTGCCCAAATCGAGGTATGCAAAGCCTCAAAAAGACTTCTGGCTTCTACAAGTACTGGATTAAGGGTCTGGATACTTTAATGAATGAGAGATTTCAGTTTTTCATTTTTTTCTGAATTTCTGAAGTCATGTTTTCACTTTGTTTTTTTGGGTTATTAAGTGTAGGTTGATGGACAGAAATTGTAAATTTATCCATTTAAAAGTAAAATTATGACATAATAAAGAGTTCTGAAAGTGAGGTGTCTCTGTGCTTTCTGAATCCACTATACTTATCTATCCTCCCAGTACGACTGTCACATAAAGGAACAGATAATCTTGCTGTGAAGGACATTGGTTTTTATGACTGAATAGCTCTTTTACTGGGTTTTAATATTTTTATTCCTTTTAAAATAAAAAAAAACATTCATGTTAGATAAATTCTACAATGGCAAATGGAATGTTTTCGGTTTATCCAGCGTTAATTTTGTCAGTTCAGACAGAGAAATTACTTTACAATTTTATTTGTCTATGTGACACTTCCTTTGATGTTGATGCCTCTATTAAACCAATAACCACGGGTTCCTCCATGCCTGCACCTTAGTTAAATGTGGTGACATTCAGAGTCACCGGGGGGGGGGGGGGGGGCCCGGCCATAAACAAATGTACTGCGAGAGTCCATTACGATTGTATGAGGAAGGTACTTTTAATGCTGCTATGACATAACAAGATATCAAATAATTGCTCTAATCCTTGGGTTTTGTTTAATACTATAGATAGGATACTAAATCCTGTTAATAATGACATTACTCATTCTGCTCTGGATCAGTGTGAAACACTATCTTCCTTTAGGAATAACATTGTTGATATTAGAAATCAAACTGCCTAAGTTTCTCAATCAGTTATGGTTCAGCTTTATTTGCTGTTTTGATACAATTGAGCAACTTAGAGAATTGCATCGTTTTCAAATTCCTCGTTAGATATAATAATAAGACTATTAACAGAGATTATTTTATTTGTTGTCGCTAATGCCTTTATTGACTTGAATAGAAACAGCATAGATTATATGATAGTGACCAGGAAATGAACGTAATCAATAAGGAGGTAACATGAACACCAGACTTAACTAAACCTCCAAGACCCGATAATCAGAGCAGATTTCTAAACCAGAAAAATGATAAAGAATTGTGTTTGCACACTAGAGAAGGAGTTATCTGCCCATCTCTGATATTGCAGAAATGTATGTGCTGACTTAATCTACATGCTTCTGTTAGGTCAGATTATCTCAGGGTACAATGTGAGCTACCACAGCTATGCTGATGACACACAGCTGTATTTATTAATAGCACCTGATGACCCCGATTCTCTTGATTCACTAACACAATGTCCGACTTGTATCTCAGAATGGATGAATAGTAACTTTCTCAAGGTAAATAAAGAGAAAACTGAAATCTTAGTGATTGGCAATAATGGATACAATGAGGCTATTAGAAATAAACTGGATACATTAGGATTAAAAGTCAAGATGGAGGAAAAAAGCTTAGGGGTAACTGTAATCTGTTGACTGTAATCTAAATTTTAAATTGAATATTAATCAGATCACTAGGACAGCCTTTTTTCACTTAAGAAACATAGCAAAAGTTAGACCTCTTATATCACTGAAAGATGCTGAGAAATTAGTTCATGCGTTTGTTTTCAGTCTACTAGATTACTGTAACACACTCCTCTCAGGACTACCCAAGAAAGACATAAATCATTTGCAACGAGTGCAGAATGCAGCTGCTAGAATCCTAACTAGGAAAAGAAAATCTGAGCACATCTCTCCAGTTTTGATGTCACTACACTGGTTACCTGTCTTATTCAGGATTGACTTTAAAATTCTGCTTATGGTTTATAAAGCCTTAAATAATCTCGCCCCATCTTATGTATCAGAATGTCTGACACCCTATATCCCAAATCGTAACCTTAGATCCTCAAATGAGTGTCTCCTTAGAATTCCAAGAACAAAACTTAAAAGAAGTGGTGAGGCGGCCTTCTGCTGTTATGCACCTAAAATCTGGAATAGCCTGCCAATAGGAATTCTCCAGGCTAATACAGTGGAGCACTTTAAACTGCTGAAAACACATTACTGTAACATGGCCTTCTCATAACTTCACTGTAATTAAAATCCTGAGACTCTGTATATCCAACTCATTATAATAACTATTCATGGTGGCTCTAAAATCTGTACTAACCCCTACTCTCTCTTCTGTTTCCTTTTCCAGTGTCCTTTTGGTGGTGGCTTGCGCCACCACCATCTATTCAAAACACCGTGATGTTCCAACAATGATGGATGTATTAAAAGCCAGAAGTCTGTTTGACCATCAACATCAAGTGACTCCATGAGAACCCTAAATACAAAGAGGACTATTTTATTTATGTTAGGTAGAATGCCCAGAGAGGACTGGGCGCTCCCGTGGCCTGGAACCCCTGCATATCTTATTTTTTTCTCCAGCCGTCTGGAGTTTTTTGTTTTTTCTGTCCACCCTGGCCATCGGACCTTACTCCTTTTCTATGTTAACTAATGTTGTCTTATTTTAATTTCTTGTTTTGTCTTTTATTTTTCTTTTCTTCAGCATGTAAAACACTTTGAGCTACTTTTTGTATGAAAATGTGCTGTATAAATAAATGTTGTTGTTGACTTACAATGTATGTATGGTTGCTGTATCATATGTGTCGTGCATGCAAGGGAATTCTGGGAATGATTGACATGGAAACAACCAACACCTTTACCCTGAAATGGCGACACCCACAGCAAAACAAAGATGTCATAATGTTAAATATTTTCAACTTTTCAAATCGTCATAAAATGAGAAACAAACAGTTTTGGTATGCTTAGATCCAAAACTCGCAATCTGATGCAAGTGTCTTCAATATTCCTACAAGGGAACCAACAAAAACTGCAGATCATAACAATATCATTAACAGTTTATTAGCTGACTAGTCCATCTAATTGTAACACTGCTGTTATACATCTAATATTAAAAAAAGCCCAATTGAGATCTGATATGGGATGGACTGTGATGGACTTTGAATAATTAGGTGTCGTGTGTTTGCTTATATTTATGCCTGTATTGATTAGACACACAACCTTGGTATTAAAAGCATCTACTAGAAAAACCTAAGGTAGTGTTGTGTTAAGTGTGCTTCGTCTAGTACTTACTCTCTCTTATAAGATTTGCTCAGCTGCTTAGTTTCCCGTCTGACTGGCAAGAACCTGTAAAGAGCGAGGGTTTTGAGGTCCGCATGAGTCAAAAGTATAAACAAATGAGGTACAGTTCTGGAAGTCTGTCGTCATGGATTAAGTATTGACTTATGGAAGAAGTAACAAGAAAGATATGATATGGACAGAATTAGTCATGGGGCCACATGGCTACCATGGGAAGGGTATTTGTCCCTTCTCTGTCACACCCCATTGGCCCAAAAATGCCAAAGGGAAGTGTTTGATATAGATAGTTATAGATAGATTAAAAAAAAAAAAAGAAGATGGCAGCTTGCGTTCCACCCCAGCCCAGACACAGTGGGTGATTGTACGGAAAACACTACAATCCATCCAGGTTGTATTTGGGGTAAGTGCCGCCCCAACATTTAATTAGTATCCTTCAGCTTTACAAAATGTTGTACCCTCTCCCCTGATTGACTGACTGCTTTACACTCCTTTTACTGTTACTCAGAAAGTTCACAATGTATTACACGATCTGTGATTGTGTCAGTGAAAGGTACTGCAGCCTGACACCTGACTAATTGTTAAACAGGTTAACACTGGGGGATATTATGGGCGAGGTGGGTCCCTCTGTCAAAGCCTTTTGACAGAACAAGATCTTAACAAAAATAAATCAAACAATGAAATCTGCAGACTTCCTTGAATCAGGTCAGGTGATCAAATCAGTTTGAAAAGTTCCACCCTGGGTTTTGTGATGGCAGCATTGCATGGAAGCAACACTGGGGACTGACAGAAATGACAACACTGTTGTCCTTCTGAATCTTAACTCCGCTCTCGGTACTGTTGGTCTGGTTATCTTGGTTGACTGTCTCGAGGGATGCGTCGGTACAGTACCCCTGCCAGAACATGTTTTTGGTTCAAGTCTTAAGCTTCATGAAAGACGGCATTCACTTTCTGTTGGCAGGGTTTCTTCTTCTCTAGTCCCTTTTAGCTGTGATGTACCTCAAGGGTTAGTCTTGGTACCTCTTCTTTTGTTTTCTATTTATTCATTTTCACTTCGGGTAATGTAAGGGCCAGCTGTTAGTTATTTAGGTTATATTAAATTGATATAAGTATTTTCTTAGTTAAAATGTTTTTCTATATATTAATGCATAGTCTATGGAAGGTTTTATTTTAACCCCACAAACTGAATTGAAATGGAATATTCTAATTATTTCTTGTCTCTCTGACTGCAGATTAGTCCCCGTTTTTATGTTCTGCCTTGTAGTAGGTATGGCATGGTGGGCACACCGTTTCAAACCATTCCCTATTGAATGCATTGTATCCCGTAATGTGTCGTTTTAGCCCATGTTGAATTGTATGTATAGAACATACTGAATGCATTAAGTAAAGGATATACAAGTTTGTCTCAGAGAAATAACACAACTTTTAAGTATAGAAAGCAGCTGAAATTTAACAGGAAAAGACTAAGTTTGTAGAAGAAACATTTTTTTATTTTCGCTTTCATTCTGCATGTGTAACAACTTTTTTCTCTATTTTTGTGTGAACTGTTTTGCTTTAAATTTTCAGTAAACCCTTTTAAAATTAATTTTATTTGACTTAGAAATTTCTTTTGTATGCGTTTGATTCAGGCTGATCCTGCCTTATAAACTCAAGATACTGGAAAAGACCCGGCTACAGGTAATAATTAATCTTATCATTTTTATGCTGCTGAATACAGGGCTTTGTCAGGATGATGCCTAATGAAAATAAACGTCTTTGCAATTATCGAATTGTATCTCTGACATTAGATGTTGGATGGCATGCAATAATATAAAACATAATGATGATGCTCATTACTGGACATAAAGGGCCCAGAGATGAGATTACGAGCAATTTGGCTTCGTTTGACCTGCAGTCAGCCTTCTTAAGTCAAAAATTGACCTCGGCAGCTCCGCAATTCAGTAGCTCCGCTGGATGGCCAATTGGGTTGCATGTTTTTGTCACTTGGTTTACTTGACTTGAGCCAGATATCCCTCCCCATCCCTAATTTTAACCATACTATAACCAGTAATGGCTACTAACATATAATATAAAGAGACCACCTCCTTAATGGAGTGGAGCTCTAGAGGTCCACAGCTAAAGTCTGTTGCAAAAATTTAGGATTGATCTTTGACACTGACGTGAACTTTAGAGATCACTTGAGCAATTTTACTGAAACTTCATTTTATCATTCTGTCTAGGTGCTGTTCCTGCCTTGCACACAATGATTTCTGGGATAGGCTGCAGCTAAAGCTGCCCCACATCCCTGCCATGCATAAGACCGTTAAGAACACGGATAGAGAGATGGAAGTAATATAACAAAGGTGAGATTTTTCTTTCAATTCACACTTTTAGAACGGCTCATAGTAGAATTGATTATTCCAATGTTGTTTATACTGATCTGCCTAAAAACTTTGCAGAACTTCTGCAAATTGCTCAGAATGCAGGAGGAAGACATTCGTCAAGGTCACGTAAAAAGAGCGTGTATCACTTGTGTTCTTAAGAACTTGCACTGGCTTCCTGTGAATGTTAAACTAATAAAAGAAGTTTCAAATCGGTTCTATGAGGCTCTACGTGGGTTAGCTCCTGTGTATAGCAGGGACTGTCTAGTCTGTTATTTTCCTCAAAGGGGTCTTTGTTCTAGCTGTGCCTCATTTTTAACAATTCTCCCAGTTAATTTTAAACAATGGTGAGGGACTGAATTTGCTTATCTTGACAGCACTAGGGAGCGGTGAGTGTTTCTTGTAATTTTGCTGTGCCTTGTGTTTCTTTGTGTTTTTCTGCATTTTTTACAGTTTTGCTCTGTCTTTGGACTTTAGTGTTGGGAATTTGTTCACATTGGATCGCCTTTCCTTTCGCATTTTGTGAAAATAAACTTGTGTTATAAAGACCATGTGTGTTGTCTTTTTATCTAGCCTGGGGTTTGACAGTAAACTCCCCACAACCCGCAGGCATTTTTGGAAGTGTTGCTGAAACTCTCTTTAGTGCCTTGAACTCCAAGTTCATTACAGCTGCCTGAGGGAGGAGATGCCGTACATCAGCTTTACAGGTTTGGTAAGTTCAGCCGCAGTCTTAGTCCTTCTGATTAAATGAAAGTTTAAATAACATCTCTCTGAAACTTGCCTTGTTTATTAATATCATCTGCTCCGGGTGATGTGATTCATTGTTTGTTCAGCTCTTTCCAAGGTGGTGATTCACAAAACCGAAGGGTTGAGGTATCCTGGCAGGTAGAAGGCCTCCTAGCCTTGTTGAACTGTGTCTTATGTGCTTGTTCAGGCGTGAACTGTGCTTGCTCTGCTGCATTTATGGAGCTCTTTCAAAGGCAGTGATCTGGAAATGGAGCGCCACATCCGTGAATTCCGGCAGAACCACGGCTTTGGAAGTGGCCTTTGGCCTCTAAGTAGTCTTTCGGGGTAGTGATGCCAGTGTTCCTGCAGGAGTTAATCAGAGCAACTTCTGGCCCTAACTAAGCTTTGATGCTGAGGTAGCCAGCCTCGGCCATTATAGTGAGTGACTGTCTGATGGGTGAGCATTGTGGGTGTATTTGTACATCAAGGCTTTTAATTTGGACATTCCCAGGGTTAACTTGTCCACCACTATAAATAGAACCTTTGAGGTGAAGGTACCTTTCATGGACACTTTCACATAACAAAACAAATAGCCCTAAACTTTAAACTCTCCGTCGGACAACATGAATTTCTTTTAGCAATAAACTTTTTGCTAACTGTTAGGATTCAGCAGAATGTCTAATTTTTCTCTTATAATTATTTTATGTACTTTTTGTTGCTCCCTTTAGGGCCTTCAAAGTACAAGCTCTTCATTTTTTTTAATTAGTTTGAGTATGTTGGATTGTTTTAAGGAACCTGAAATTATTTTATATCTTGTCAACATTTTCTTTTTGGAAGATTTCTGTAAGCCTCGACCTATGGAGTTGTGATGTCGCCATTGCAGCAGTATAAAGGTCGTGCACTTTCTGGTTGTCTGAGAATGAATTTAAAGCAACCAAAATACAGTATTTTGCATTGGTAGTAGTGTGCCTAACGATTTAATAGGCTTTGAATTTCTCGCAGGTCTCCCCAGTTTTGGCTTTTGCGTTGAGATTTGTCATTTTTGTTCATTCAGACTCCTGCCTGTACTTCCACTGTGATGTTTAATCCATCTTCCGATCCATTTAATTTGGAAAAGAAACAAATCTGTCCTTTGCATGAAATGGCATTAAAAAAAAAAAAAATAGTGTTTAAAATTTTGAAACCTCAAGAATGAAACCAAAGTAATATGATGTGTGCAGAATAACATTCTAGAAGAATCTGAGTCATGACACTGCGAACCATAAGAATTTTCTGGAATGTCCTGTCACCTGCCTGCTTTCTTCTGTTTTTTGATCTTCAATCCCAACTGGAGAAGCGGTCTTCCCATCATGGTAGCCCTCTGATCCCCAGTTGCGGACTCGGAGCTGCTCCACTATATGAAGTTCATGCTGACCAATGAAATGCAGAGGACGCAAAGTGGGCAGCTCAGTGTCCATCTCCTCTTGCCACTCAAAATGGGTGCAGTCATGTTACTTTTGTGCCCACCTCCCTTTGCATTTTATTGCCCCCAAATGGTCACTTCTCCAAAGCCCCTCTTTATACGGGACTAAGAGCGTCCCCTGTCTTCACTCCTAATGCCAATGGCCCAAGTGTGAAGCATTCGTTAGTGGCTGGCACTCAGCCTGTGCATCTTATGTTAATAACCCTTTTGTCAGCTGCAGCCCGCGTGCCTTTGTTTCGTGTTATTAATTATCCTCTTCATGGCTCTCAGCGATGCTGTAATAACGTGTCATCCTGCAATTTAGCACGTCAAGGGTGCTTCTTTTGTGTTTTTCTGAATTCTGCAAATGAAGTTAATGTTTAATCGGGCTCAGTGGCAGAGGTGCTCAGAGGCTGTTTGTAGTGCCATTAAGACGCGTTATTAGTGTAGTAATTGCCATTTTAACAGCATGTCGCCAACAAGTGACACCTACTCTTCCTGTTTACCTGAAAGTGCTTTGGTCTTTGACAGTGGCATATGCAGGGTTACGCTTTACCAAGCGAGCCTTTTTTGTGGGGCAAAACACAAACCTGCAGGTTTCAGCGGTTTGTCAGATAAAAGAAAGACACGGCCTATGAATAGAAAAAAAAAAATTCAAGAGTCTAAAAGAAAACAAAAAGACGAAAAAGAGATGAGCACTGCTGAGCTTTCAGTAGTGTATAAAAACTCAAACTGGAGTCCTGGGGGGAGCGTGGGCATCCAAGGTTCAGCAGAGCTCCAGTTTTAATGTCGAGATGTTGTAAGGTTCCAGTGGTACAACTGTATGGCGCTGGACTCCATGTATAGGCCCGGTTGCACCTTTTCTTAAAGGACTTGTGGACTGGAACTGATCCTTTGCCCCTGACCAGGATGTTGAGGGTTAATTTCTACACCCTTCATAATTTCAGTCATTCTGCTTCTCTTTCACCCTCATCAGTTCTGATTTATGGCTGGTTTCCAGTTTAACCCAGGCTGTTAGTTTTTATCCCAAATTCCTCTTCTCTGTCAACTTCTGTCATGCCTGTCAGCATCTGTAAGCACCATTTTCTTCATATAACTTCTCACCTCATCAATACAAAGCTTCTTTGGCCTTCCTTTAGGCGTCTTTCCCTCCACTGATAGATTAAGACTTCTCTTCACCCGGGTGTCGTCATCCTTTTGCATCACATGCCCACACTAAGGTGAAGCTTACAGGATTAACATTCTCTCTCTCTCTGCTGCTTTATAGATCAACATTCTTCAGTCTGTATTTCAGTGGCACATCAAATGTCCATCTTTTCATGCACAACTCGTTTCTGTCTAAATTCTTCAGATTTTAATGCTTCGTTCTCATTAATGTACAGCATACAAGCACAGACACAAATGGAGTAAATTCTCCCTTTTGTTATTAGCGAAGCTGCTTTGGACTTGAGTAAAGGTTGTACCTCTCTAAACGTTTGCTCACTGCACTTCAATCTGGCATTCACTGCTAAATCTTCCCCACCGGTAGAGCCTAGCATATCGGTAAGATGATAAAACTTACTAACCCAGTCCAGTTTCGTATCGCCTTCAATCACAAATTCTGCTGCGTCGCTGTCTTTCTGTGGTGGTCCACTGCTGCTTCTTGTGCACACAAAGGAGATGCTGAACTTTTTGAATGAGTTTCTCATGTTCTGTGCACTTGATAGAGTTTGAACTTATGCCTGTATCACACACTCCGGCCATCTTTCGGATTCTTCTATCATTCCTGGTTTGGCACCTACGATCATCACCTTAGTTTTTTGCCCAGGCTTGCTTTTAGTTTCATTGTGCCCAATCTGTTTTTCTGTTTAAGAAACTTTTCTTTCTGGTAGTCCTTGTGTCTCTAGTTACTGCTTCCATTACTGTGGCAAACAGTAGAGGACATGACTGAACTTTGATGTACTCCCAGTTTCATGCTTAAGCTCTAGCTATCTCCATGCACTGTGTTAGTACCCTCATCCATGGACCTGACCGCTTTTATAATTGGCACATGGGAGTGGAAGAATGGCATTGACTGACTCATGACTTCTCTTGGGACACGGTCAAATGCTTTTTCTAAATCTATAAGTCTCCCATCTAGAAGAGATTTTGGTGAAGGTGATAGAAGGCATCACAGTATGGTGGTCCCTGCATATTTGCATGACTTGTGACTATAAATAAGGATGCCCATGTTGAAGCCATTTGAAACTGGAGCCTAGGGAAGCTTGGGACGATTTCTTGATATGTAAGAAAAGGAAGAGGTGGAGCAACTAGTAATGGGTGAGGGCAAAATTAGACCCAACATCTGCAACAACTTACTGGGGAGGGTATCCACACCATCTTCTATATATGAGTGGATTGTAAAATAAATGGTAGGTTAAGGAAATGGTGGCTAACAAATGAGTTAAAAGAGTGAATTAATGAGAAAGTTAATAATTTATGAATAGATGGATGGATTAGGAAAATAGACAAACTGATAAATGGAAAATCGAGATTAGGAAATGCATGGACTGATATTGGTGACTGAACAAAATGGACCAGTCTATAGATTCAGGTGAATGGGGAAATTCAGGTTATTAAATAAATAGGTTATGAAGATGGATGGATAGGTGGAAAAACAGGTTAAGAAAATTGATGGATTAATATGCATTAGTTAATTTAATGCATGGATGGGTAAAGAATGAGAAGTGGGATTAAGGTAATGAATATCTGGATAAATTAATGGATGGCCACATTAAAAATGCCTGAATTTAAAAAAAAAAAAAAAATGAATGTTATGAATGTGGATAGATGGGTGGATGGATTAATAGATTGATGAATTAGTGGATTTTGAAGATTAACTGGTGGAGGTCTGGATTAGGAAATTGGATAGGTTGATAAAAATCGATTCATAAATTGGTTAAGAATTATATGTAGGTAAATGGCTGGGTTGGAAAAATAGATGTATTGGGTGTATTAAGAAGAAAGTTGGACGGATGGATGGATGGATGGAAAACTTGATTTAGAACTTGTACAGGTTGATAAATAGCTTGTAAAATTGAATAGATAAATGTATGGGTTAAGAAAAAAGAATAATTTAATGGATACAAACATACAGCATGATGAATAAATGTGTTTGAAGATGGTGTGTTGAAAAGCAAGGATGGGCTGGCATCCCTCTTTGGGATGGCAGGTTACCTGGCTAGACGGCTCTCATAATGTACAGAGAATATCGGTAGATGCAGCATTCCCACCAGGATGGTTGGTGTTTCCCTTTCCAGTTTGGAAGATGGAAGGACAGGGGGTGACAGCCTCCTTAAGTGCAACTTTTCCTTGAGCATGTACAGGGCTGCATGGCAGTTGTAGTTCTGGAGGGAAGCCCTGGTGGGGTCCTTAGGGGCCACTAGAGTGTGCTATTAAGGGGGTCAGCCCCACATCAAGTAGATGTTCCGCCGGACCCAGAAGTGCTGCCTCACACCAGGAGTTCACCTGTGTCCAGGTTAAAAAGAGCCTTCTCCTCACTTAGGCAAGTTGATGTTGGGACAGGAGAAGGACAACGCGGAACTGGAAGGATTAGAGGAGAAGTAAAAGAAATCGAGAGGAGGAGAATTGTTCAAATGTGAAAAAGTCTGTGAGAAAATATTTTGTTTAACAAAAAGATGATTTGAACCTGGAGCTGTTGTGGTGAAGTTGTGCCTGAGGTTTAATGACTTCATATGCCCCCTACTGGCCACAAGCAATAAATGAAAAGCTTGGTTAAGAAACTGAATGTGTTGGCAAAGAGATGAATAGATGAATGAGTTAGCAAAATGGATGCATCAAAAAATGAATAAAATCAAGTGAATAGATTTTGAAGATGAGTGGATAGATTGAAACTGGGCTGAGGAAATTAATGAATGGATATACACTTTGTAAAGTAAATGATTCGTGTCTTTTTAAATATTTTTCAAGAATGTGACTCTGAATGATTCAATGCAATTGGAAAACCAGAAGCTTTATTGAGCATTACGATGACAAATAGCCCGGCTGGAGCCAATTCCTGCATTACTGGGCACATCAGATGAACCAGCCCAGGAATCGGTGGCAGTCCATCATAGTGCACAGTCCTGTGCAGACCCTCGTACCAGGCCACTCAACTTAACCTGCACATCTTTTATATGTTGGAGGAGACTCCCCATATAGAGTAACTGGGCTACCATTTGAAGCCACTGTTCTGCCTGTCATTGTTCATAATTCAGTCATATCAGCCAGGGATGGTGTCAGGTGGCCATATCCTAAGGTGAGCATCGTCCGGATGTTCTTTTTCAAAATTGGTTTCCCAGAACAGATGTTCACCTTCCACCAATCAGCTTTGAACTCTGATTCTGACCTCACAAAACAGAAATTGCATGAAGGCCGCACACAATCCAAGGAAAACAAGATTCTTCCTTTGTCATTAACAAAATTACATCTAAAGTAAAGGTAAAAATGTGACATCAGTTCTTCAGGTTAAAACAAGTGAGCCAAAGATATCTGGTCTTGGTGTTCAAGTCAAAAGGTGGCTGTGAAACAGCAATAAAGAAGAGAATGAATAGGATGGATACAAATGGCTGGAAGTGGGAGAAGTTGGAAATGACCAAAGATTCCCAAGAAAATTCAAGTGGACACATGACAGGATAAGATGACCATTTTTGTTATATGGGTTTGAAACCAGGGCTCATTAGGACAGAAATGCCTATGCTGAGATGGCAGCTGGGAGTCTCCCACCCAATAATGATATACAGTGGATTCGGAAAGTCGTCTTCACGTACAGCACACTTTTATCATATTGTAGATTGAATTTGACATGGATAAATTTGCCATTTTTGCTCATCAATCTGCACTCAATGACCCATAAGGACAAACTAAAAACTTGTTTTCAAAAAGGTTTGCAAGTTTATTTAAAGATCAAAAACTGAAATCTATGAGTCTTAGAAGTATTCAGAATCTTAATTCAGTACTTTGTAGAAGCCCTTTTGGCAGCAATACCTGCTTTGGGTCTTTTGGGTAAATCTCCACACACTTTGCACACCTGGATCTGGGCAGTTGATCCCATTATTCCTGGCAGATCCTCACAAGCTCTGCTAAATTGAATGGGAAGTGCCTGTGAACTGCCCTGTTCAGGTCTCTCCGAAGATGTTCTATGGGAATTAAGTCTGGGCCGCTGCAGGACACTCGGAGACTTGTCCCAAAGCCGCTCCAGTGTTGTCTTGGCTGTATGCATTGGGTCATTGCACCATCGCTCTAGCCTGAAGTGGTGTGTACTCTGGAGCAGGTTTCCATCAAGGACCTCTCTCTATTTGGCTATGTTCATTCTTCCCTTAATTCTGGCCAGTCTACCTGGCCTAGAACTGAAATAGCTTGATGCTGTCACCACCACGCTTCACCATAGGGATGATATTAGACTGGTGATGATCGGTGTCTGATCTTTACCAGATATAGTGCTTGGTGTTCTGCCCAAAGAATTCAATTTTTGTCTCACCAGACCAGAGACTTTTTCTCCTTATGCTCTGTGTCCATTAAATGCTGGCATTTGCCTTTTCCTCAAGAATGGCATCCATTTAACCACTATACCATAAATGCCTGGAGTTCTACAGAGATGGTTGTCCTGACAAGTTCTCCCATCTCAGCAGAGGACTTCTGAAGCTCTTTTACAGTGACCATTGGGGATCTTGGTCATCTGCCTGACCAAAGCCCTTCTTGCCCGATTTTACTCAGTATGGCCAGACTGCCAACTGTGGGAAGAGTCCTGGTGGTTCCAAGCTACTTGCATTATACAATGATTGAGGCCACTGTGCTCCAGGGAACACTCCAAGCCTTTACAAATGGTTTGATCTCCTTACACTGATTTATGCCTCCCTATAGTTTGATCATTGAGGTCTACAGAGACTACAGAGCCAGACTTCATGGCTTTTGTCCTGACATGCAGTGTGAATTGTGAGATCTTCTATGCACAGGTAGATGTGTGTCTTTCTAAACGATGTCCAGTCGATTCAGTTTGTCACGGGAGACTCCAAGTTCTAGAAATATCTCAAAGCAAACAGGAGACACCTGAGCACAACTTGTAGTGCTAAATGCAAAGGGTCTGAATAATTTTAGAAATGAGAAATTTCAGTTTTTGATTTTTTGTAAACCTTTCTGAAAGCGCATTCACCTTGGCATTATGGGTGCCTACCCCTAACAAATGGCTTTAAGTAAAAGATGATATGAATTCCTAAGGTTTTTTTTGACCTGTTAACAGAGATCACTTGGTGTACTGACCTGGATTTATGGGGTCAGAAGATAACTTTAAACGTGATTGAAATGGATATCCTAGAACAACAACTTTGAAGTTTTTTCACACATAACGGAATCCCCATAATATCATATCAACCATATCTTAATGTTGATATCAAGGTCTGAGCGATTTGTATCCACCTCACGTATTAAAGATAAATGGAGGCGAGCTGTGCTTTGTACTCTTTGGCCTAGAAGGCCTTGTTTACTGTCAGAGCAGATCCTTGAGGTATCCTGATAGAGATCTGGAGAACATTCACACTAAGCACTTTCTGAATGAGTACATCACAGTGACTGGAGCCTCTGAAGTGTGTCTCAACCCTTAGATCACATCACTGGTCTTTCTTGTTTGGCCGCCTTCTTCCATGGGTGGGAGTGTAACATTATTTTTCCAGTGAACTTACTAGTCTCTTTGTTTGTGCAGGTTTTGTGATTATCTCGCTTGTTCTCAGCTGATTCATAGAGGGAGTTCGATTGTATTCTCTTGGGGCTTTCCAGATAATGAAGGAAGGACCAACCGAGCAGCAGATTAGACACTCCTCGTGTTTCTCACAACTTTGAAGCTGATCTGCCTTTACTGAGGTATGAAATAAGACATTTCCAAATGTCTATCCTTTTCCTCCTTTTATCTAACACACGTCCATAGTGTCAACAAGAGAGTCCTTGATGAATGTTTAGCTGAGGAATGGTGCAAAAGCCAAGTTCAGTTTATTTCCTTACTGTAGTCCAACCTATTAGATATCACATTATAGCCTCAAGATTGTATCTTGAGCACAGAAGATAATAAGTGATAGTAATTAGGTAGTCGGCCATGCCCTAGATCCACAATGTTAGGAGCAGACAATAAGTCAAGGCCACAAGATAATAATACATGGGAGAAAGATAATAGGAGTTGTCCAAGAAAAAAAAGCAATTATCTCGTGAAATCAATTTTTCCACTCCCACCCTTTGCTCATGGTGATGAGCATCTCATTTATTATCCTGTTCCCATTATCTGCTATCCAGTGACCGCCCAGTCAATACAGGAATCTCGGGAGGTGAGATAAACGAATGTCTAGTGGCACGACTTGGTTTTCACAAGTGTGAGGGTCGTGCTTACCACCACTCTTTATGCGCTGGAGGGGTTTTCGTTGACTGAGTAGACGTGATCTTTGTATTTCTTTGCTGGTGTTTATGGTGACCCTTCTGAATTTTATGTTTTTGTTTACTATGCTTTACTCTCACGGCTCATTTTCATCAAGAAAAAATATAGTTGTTTGAAAAAGTGGGTTGGATTATCTCTTTGCACACAACTCAGTCAAAGTATAAACAAGATGGTGCCATACCTAAGGACAAGTTGGCGTTCTGTCCCTGCAACAGTTTAGTCAAGCCCTCCAGGCTAAAGGACTGGTCCTTCTGTCAAAGGCGGTGCCTCATTTGCACTTTCTAGTAGAGACGACATTTGTCATAATATAAAAGTGCCTTCAGAAAGTACCCAGACCCCTTCACTTGTTTTACCTGCCTTATGCAAAACTCATTTTAAATTAACTTTTCCCTCATCAAGCAACACTCAATACCCCAGAATGACAAAGTGAAATCCAGATCTTTGAATTTTTTATTAATTTATTTACCGTATATACTCACGGATAAGTTCTTCCGCAGATAAGTCGGGACTTGATTTTACTGTATAAATTTCTGGTATTTTATAATGTTGGTTATATAAGTCAAATGCTGAAAAGTCTCGCTATTGGTCCAAGAGATTATGATATACTAACGCCCACATGAGAGAGTAACCACAGAGCACATAGCCTTTTTTTTTTGTATGTGGGTGCGGCAATGTGCTGTATCAGCGAGTGCTCCTAACCCCCCGCCCCTCTATCTCTATTGTGCCTAGGTGACCACACAATAATACCCGAACTATTCCAAAGAGACATTTGGACTGTTTTGTGTGTCTCATACCCTCATTCACCTTTATCATAAGAGCATCCCTTATCTGCGATGGAGCGTTAGATCAGAAGAAAATCTGAAGCCAGTTTTAAATTAAATGTTGACGTGGCGAAATAATTGGTAACTGCTGCTGCAACAAAATTCAATGTGTCTGAGAAACTGGTGTGAGATTGAAGGAGGCAAGAAGATGTAAACAAAAAAAAATAAGTTGTATTTTTGAACGGGCATATAAGTCGGGGTCAGCTTTTATGATCGATATTTTCGGGTTTCAAGACGCGACTTATACGTGAGTGTATACAGTAACACAAAAACTGAAACCTCATATTGACAAAAGTATTCAGACCATTTACTCTTGTTCTGTGTTGATGCAATTCCAGCTTGGAGTCGTCTTGGGTTTGATGCATCAAGCTTTGCAGACCTGGATTTGGAGATTTTCTGTCATTCTTCGCTGAAGACCCACTCAAGCTCTGTCAGGTTGGATGGAGAGTACTGGTGGACCGCTATTTTCTGATCTCTCTAGGGATGTTCCATTGGCTTCAACTCTGGACTGTGGCTGAGCCACTCAGACATTCCCAGAGTTGCCCCTAAGCTATCTCTGTGTTGTCTTTGTTCTGTCCCATTGGAAGGTAAATCTTTGGCCCAGTCTAAGGTTCAGAACACTCGGGCGCTGGCCTTTATTAAGGGTTTCTCTGAAGTTTGCTCTGTGCAGCATTCTCACAGCCCTGACTAGTCTCTTGTTCCTGATGCATCATGATTGTGCCAATTGCCACCCCCCTTCACCATTGTACTGGTTTAATACAGGTAATGAGCTGAGTCTGCTTTCCTCTAGACATGATGCTTAAAATTGAGGCTGAACAAAGAATGTTTTTTCTCACAGTCTGAGAGTCCTTTGGGTGCCTTTTTGCAAACTCCAAAAGGTCTTTCAGGTTTGTTCTGGGCACTTTTCCGTAAAGCCCTGATGAGTGGAGTGTTACAGTGGTGATTGTCCTTCTGGATGGTTCTCCCAACCGTTACATACAGTAGATTCTCAGCAGTCAAGCCACAGTGACCACCTGGTTCTTAGTCACCTCTCAAACTATGAACCTTCCATCTTCATTGCTCAGGGTGGCCACCTCTAGGAAGAGTCATGGATATTCTAACCTTCTTCCATTTAACAATTATGAGCACAGCTGTGATCTTGGGAATTTTTAGTGCTGCGGCCTTACCCAGCTGTGTGCTTCAACGAAATCCTTTCTAAGAGAGTTGTTAGCAATCTGTTTTAACCTCAAGGATTTGATTTTGTCAGCTGTGGGACCTTCTGTAATCATTGGAGTGCCTCAATGAACTGACCAAACAAGGTGATGAAACATCTCGATGGCGATCAATAGAATGGGGTGCACATGAGCCAAAGCGAAGGGTCTGAATACTTGCATCACCGTGATAGTGTTTGTTTTTTAATATATAAATTTGTTCTCGCTTCGTCTTTCTGGGGTATTGAGTTCACTTGATGAGGGGAAAACATTAATTTAAATTATTTGAGCAGAAGACTGCAACCTAAAATGTGTAAAAAGTGAAAGGGGTTTGAAGAGTTTGTAAAGGTGTTATATGCTGTAACCTCAAGTGGGCGTCAGAGCCCCAAACCACAGACGTAGTAAAACACCTTGCATTATTAGAATCGAATACAAGGTATTTATTCACACCAAGCTTCTTTACAATGATCACCTCTCCAGATACAAGCCACAAAATACAATAAATGAACATTAAAGCACAATTCTTCCTCCTCCATTGAGTGTTGCCTCGAAACTCTGACTCCATGATATGAGGCTTCGGGGCTCTCTTTTATGCCAGACCCGGGAATGTTTCTTGTGTCGCATTATTTCCTGCAGGAAACACTTTGAGGCCTTAGGAAAAGTAGGGAGATCCTCCCCTGGGAGTGCCCTGTCTTGATCCCCATGGACCCCGACAGGGCTGCACTTCCAGATTTGATCTCCCAAGCACCCCTGTGGGTGTCCCAACTGGGTTTCCATATAAGGTTCACTGCCACATGGTGTCTGGGGGATATACCCATGTCTTGGTCCGTCTGCTATAATATACTGGCTGGGTATAAATTGATTTTATTGTCTCTCCGGCCAGTTTGCGTCATCGAACTGGCATCCCGTTTGGGTAATGGCTTCTTCCCCTGCCTATTCTCCTCCTACCCTACAATACATAAACCAAGAAATACGGTGAGCTGAGCTTGGTGCATTAAAATCTTCACTGTGTATAAATAAGTCTTAGAAAGGAAAATGGTTTAAAGGTGTCCCGCTAATGCACATTTCACTGCAGGGCATCCTGTAGGCGAGGCAGATTTCATCTTGCTTTTAAATATAGTGCCTTCTATCCTGAATGATGAATTTATGCTCCATAACACCTGGGCTTGTTACTTTATATTGGTGAGATTAAGGAGTTTGCAAGTTTGAAAATGAAACCTGACCCTCTGAGGCCAGGCAGCACTGGACTTCAGTTGAATTCAAGTTCAGGTTTATGGCTACAGACTAACATTCATGCCTACACGGATGAACACAAACGCATGTATTTTAGTAATTATTACCATCCATCCTTTCAAGCATCCATTTTCTGAACAAAGAGAATTGCTTTAGTATTAATGATGTTATGGTGGATGGCAGGCAAGGGACGCTGTACCTGCTGGGGATGGTTGTTGGTTCTTTACATGGCTAGGAGGATGGCATGGCATTCCCTGCTTCAGCCAGGAGGTTCGCAAGAGATGCCAACATAGAAGTAGATGCACTGGTGTTCCTGTGAGGCTGGACTAAAGATGCTTACCTGGCCAGGCGGCCAGCATAATGGAGGAGCAGGGAACGGTCCATACTCTGTGTGGCCTCCATCCGAGCTAGAAGTGTTTTCTACATGCAACGTCCTAGTACCAGAAGTACTCCCAGGTCCTAAATAAACGGACTGTCTTTGTCCTTTTCCACCTGACACCAACATGCCTGGGTGAAGCAAACAAAGCTCACCATGGAGGAGTGGAAAGAAGAGAAAAGAATTGTATTGTGTTTGTGCAAACCTTTCAGAGAAGTCTTTGACGAGGGATCTCGGTACAATAAATTCTTATTTGAACCCTGAACTTGTGTTTGTGAAAGTTGTCTGGGGTTTGGGCCTGTTTGGTGCCCCCTGCAGGTCACAGATGTATCCCCTGCTGGCCACACCTTCCTTCCAGCATTACTTTTTAATAATTTGTGACATAAAGACAATCTAAACGAGAGCAGATCATTCAGCCCAACAAAGCCCACAAGTCGAATGTTCTATAAAAGATCAGGTTTGGTTAGTGAATAAATATGCAGACTTGCTAATCGGTGTACTGTAACTCCAACCTTCTATCCTCATGAGCAGCTTTTGAAGAGGGGCGGTACTCGCTGGTGCTCCATACCAGCTCTTCTGCATTTTGCTGTTTGAAGTTGTGGGAGTTTTTCTTGCGTACCAGAAGTCTGTTGCTCTTCACCAGTATGCGGTCCTGGCACGTCTATTTTTACTCTTTGGAGTATGGGCACACTTTCAGTACTCCATAAATGCACCTCTCGGTAGTTGTACAATGCCACATGTGTTACCCAGCAGCTTTGTCCTGGTAATTGCTGCAAAGGGGGCCCCTGATTGTCCCAAGTCCTGTATGTCTCCCATCTTGATGTATGCACGAGGGTGACTGGTGTCCTTCTTAGTATTTCTTCATCTATTAGTTTACTATGTATAACAGGGGTACTTCACTGATGAAGATTAAACTCCTGGAGTGCTGCTTCATCTTCTTTTCCACTTGAACCAGTATATGTGGGTGTTTTTGAAGGAAGCAGTAGCTGAAGTTCAAGGTGAGGATGCAGTGACATGTTTGGTTTATAAACGATCCTCCTTTAGATAGATAGATAGATAGATACTTTATTAATCCCAAGGGGAAATTCACATTTGCGCCACTTTCATCTGTGAATGATCTTTACCTTTTTCAATGTCCTTTTGATTTTATTTTTTTGAACTCCTATCTCTTCCCTTATATACTTTATGCCAACTTTTCTTGAAGTTTTCTCATTTTTCTTTTTCTCTCTAAAGGTTTCGGTTAATGAGACTCATAAGTGAGAAGCACATCAGGTAGGCAGATTTATGTGTTCTATTAATTCAAACAGAGTTCTGTATTTCAGAACATTTTGATTCATTCTTGTATATGATGATGTTGCTTGTTGGTCAGACATAAAGAATTTTGCTTTTCTCTCGATATACATTAAGTATTATTAATTCAACTGCCATACTTGGAGGCCCTGCTGATGAAATTGGATGTTTTGCCTTTTTTGAAGTGTTTATACTGCCCTCTAGTGTTTAAATCTTTATTTTTTCATTCACATAATAGCCAAGTCTGCCTCATCTATTGGTGGTATAGTGTGAGCCCAAGAAAGTTGCACAACAATCAGCTTTAGGTAGAATTAATATTTTAACTATTAGTTTGGCTTGTCATGTTAATATTTTAAAATACATTAGATTGCATTAGATTTAGGTAAAACTTTAGTAATGCATACAGCAGCAAAAACATAAACCAGATTACAGATTCATGGGACAAATAACACAGCCAATCCATCAACTGGTAAATAAATAACCTTAGCAAGTACATCTGGTGGAAGCTTTGCATTGGCTGATAGCAGTATGATTGTATTCGGTGAAACAGTAGAAAGAGCTTTAACTACAAATTCATCTACAAAATTATGACAGTGATTAGCTGCTCATGACCCCAAAGATCCTTCACTCAAATTACCACATGTTGTGCCTGCGTCACGGAAAATAGCTGAGGCACTGAAACAAACGCAAGCGATGGACAAATAAACACAAATGAAATTAATACATCCAACAGAATCAGAAATGAAGAAAGATGACATAAAATGTGAATTTGAACCCCAGCTGGGGGGAGACCTAACAGGGGCCAGACCAACTCTAAAAATGTGGCAACACAAACACGGCCTTATTTTTAATACAAATTGTGCTAACGCTTCAGTTTAGGTGCTGCAAAAATGCATCTATTACCCCATCTACTGTAACAAAAATGTCACTTTGGAGTGGTCTGAGGCGGCTTCACGGAGACACATTTCTCTTGATGTGACGTATATAAGACTTGCGACTCCGTATTAAAAATGCAATTTTATCATCATGTCAATCTGCTGCACTGCACAGAGATGAGTAATCGATCTGCTGATGTTTTATAAGCATCATAAAGACCACAAGAAGTCTTTGTTAAGATCTTGCTACATGAGAGTGAATGAGCTAGCGATGCCTCAGCTAAAGTGTTACCCAAGTTAGAAAATGTGTGCCTGTTGGCAGGTGTTCTGGGATTGGTTTTGCTGTTCTGAAAGACATGCGGATTAGGTGTGCTGCTGAAGCTGGATTGAGTCCTGGCGTGTGTGTGTGCGTGTGGGTTCACCCCTGCGATGGGCTGGTGTCTTGTCCAGGAATTGTTCCTCCCCTGTGCCCGATGAGCTTCTCTGCATCCATACTCTGGGTAAGCAGGTTTACAAAATGTACGGATTGATGGAAATCTGAATCGCTTCTGTTTTTTATTAACTTCATCAAAGAGACACAATTTGTTTGTAAAATATATTGTCACAAGTTGTGTGTGTGTGTGTGAGACATGTGCTTGAGGTTTGCTCAGAATGCTTCACCGCTGCTTGTGGTTCTATAGGCAGCACATTCAGACATAAGACACAGACACATGTGTAGGACTTTGTGGTCCTTTACAGAGCTGCTTGAGGGTTCTGTTTGCTGACAGGCACGGCTCCCTGACATGTGAAAGAGGAAAATGCTGTACATGAAATACACAAATTGAAGGGAACGCTCTAAATTAATTTGTAATTTCTGTAGTATGGAATGTTTTTAAGGCTAGGCCGCGTACAAATGGGAGTTGCTTAGGCAGGATTGATTTTTTTCATCCTATTTGTTGTCTACCAACATATTTACATTAGCAAGCAGCCATCCCACCTGCACTTCAGAATGGGTCATCCACCTGAAGCTAATCGTCTTTGGGCCTGGCCAATACTTAGATAGGGAACCAACCAGGAACAGCTTGGGTTACTGGTGGAGGAGGTCTTGGCGAGCCCAGTGAGGGGGTGTGTACCCTGTGGGATGTGTTTGTGTGTGTGGATCCCAATGAGACTGTGCTGTAATAATGGGATTGTTTTTCTGAAAAGACATAAAATCGAGGTCCTGACTCTCTCTGTGGTCATTGAAAATTCCTGGGCATCCTCCTTAAAGAGCAGGGTGTATTCCGATGTCCTGAATAATTTGTCCACAGAGCCCCCTAATCACCCCCTATCTCTAACTGTCTTTAATTATCTCTCACCCTTTTACCACCTAACAGCTAATGTGTGGTGAGCGTACGGGTGCAAAATGGCTGCCGTCACATCATCCAGGTGGATGCTGCGCATTAGTGGTGGTTGAAGTTGCTCCCCAGTCAACAGGAAAAAAAACACTGAGTAGTAAGAAAAGCACCATATAAATGTAAAGAATAATTATGATTATTAGCCATGGCATTAAAAAATAAAGCTAAACTTTTGTGGAAAAAACAACCCTTTATTGGAGATTTACTTTATTAACATAGTGCATCCATTGGGCCAGCCCCACTAAACTCTGCTTATGTCTGCCATCTCAGGTCGTTCTTCTATTTTAGACTTTTTCATTTCTGAAGGACATCATCCAAATGATTGTAGCCTAAAGCAGATGAGGAATTCTCAAGCCCCCCCACTTTTTTTTCTCTTCAGTTTCCTACCAAACATTTTATTAAACCAGATTGTTCACGATGAATACACCCTGATATAAATGGAAATACGTTAGATGGAGAACTGTTGGTTTCTTTGTCATTTATGCCTTATTGCTAATAATGAGCCATTAAAAATAGTGAAGACAATAAAAAGACAAAAACAAGCAATTAAGGGTGGGGAATCTTAGCAAGCAAGACCACTTAATGAAGCCAAGAAAAGTCACTTGAGCGATACTTGACTTCTGATTTAGAAACTGGACTTACAAAAAACCTGCAGTCACCATGGCCTCTGGGACTGACTTTACAGACCCCTGCTTTGTAGTGTATTATCAATGTGGCTAGCATAGCCTACCTAGTGGTGGCATAATAAAATGTTACATTGTTTAACAATTGCTTTCTGCACACAACAACTCTTAAATATGAGTTCTTCATATTTCAAAAGCCCAAAGTGACACAAAGCACTTGAAATGCATCCATTAAAAAATGAAAAAACAGAATTCTAACATGGCAGAATAAAAGCCGCAGAATTACATAAGTAATCCTGTTACTGGTGTAAAACACAAACCAGCAGCCACTGTTGCCATCCAGGAGTGAACTTGATGACCCCCAGTTTAGTGGGGGGAAAAAATTGTAGAATCTGTTTCAGCTGTGAACATGCTGGTGCATGACATTGAGCAGAAACGCATTGCAGCACTTGAAATCATAAAGGATGCTCGCTGAAACAGCAGCCTCTTCAAATGGTGAGACATGAAAGGTGTGAGAGATGATGGCAGGAGATAACGTACAAAGGAAATACACAAACTGTATTTGTAAGTGAGATCCTTCCGCATGTTAATTCTGATGAATGGAAAGTACAAACAAGCCACACTTCTACAGGAAAACCGATAAAAGGGCCCTGTGGGTAAACCCCCTCAGTAGTAGTATAATCAGAAATTGATAGAGAGAGAGGTCAATAGCTGGGATTTTTATTTGTCCCCAGAGAGAAATTTGGCTTTTGACAGAAGTTCTTTAAATAAATAAATACATAAATAGGTAGATATGTAAATAAATACATAAACATACACTTTGAACTGAACACACACTGGAATGACTACAAAGCAAGAAAATCAGAAAAGTTCTGACCTGGCTGTCATAGCCACATTGAGCCATTTTGTAGATGAATTGGTGTTGGTATAAAGGAGAACCCCAGGTGTTTCTTGATGCACTTCTGCTGAGTAATTTTGTTGGCTAGAAGTCCTCAGTGTCGCTGTGTCAGAGAGGGGATGTGCAGTGTTGTTCATAGTGGTTCGCAGTTTTGTCTTCATTTTCTTTGCTACGACCCCCAGTGGGTCCAAAATGTGACCTATAACTGAGCTTGAATTCGCTTGTTGATTCAGTGGGTCTTGTTTGAGTATGGGCTATACAAAAATAAATTGTGTTTTATTGTGTCTCTTGCATTGATGTTACCAGCCCAGCACACCACAGTTTAGAATATCGCACTGGTCATCACAGAGTTGTACAAGATGTGACAGATGTCACTTCCCGCTGTAGAGCAACACGGTCATCTAAAGAAAAAGAGTTTGCTCTGCCCTTTCTTCTCTAGTTCCTCTGTTTTATGAGACCCATTCAGCCTGTCATTGATGTGGACCCCCCATGTGCTTGTAGCTCTTGGGTGTGTTAAAAATCAATGACCACTTCCTTGGTTTTGTTGATGATCAGTTGCAGAAAGTTCTCAAAGTTCTCCCCACCCCCCCCCCCCCCCGACTCCTCGTCTTTGTCTCATCCCCTTCATCAATTCACCCCTTAAGTGTGGAATCAGATGAGAATTTCTGCTGGTAACATGACCTGGTAAAATAAAATACCAGAATACATGTATTGTATATCTTAACAAGACTTTCAAAGACATTTAGCATGGTTTTATGAGAGGTGCATCCTATTAACAGGATCTGATAAGATCAACATGCAAGCAAGCCTTAGACTTTACCAAGGGGAGACTTGAGTAACAGGCCAAGGCAGAGTCTTCTAGAAGACTTTGTTCACACTGTTTTTACATACATGCAGCACTGGGCTAAAGAATAATCTACATGATAGAAGAAATTGGTGTCTGTAGTAATTAAAGAATTTAGATTGTAAGATGGAAACTGATGCAAAGGATTATGAGCCAAGCTTATCAAAGGGGAGGGTGTCCCAGATTACTGATGGGGCTGTTTTTGGAGTTTTTTTTTTTGTTTGTTTTTTCTGTCCCCCCTGGCCATTGGACCTTACTCTTATTCGATGTTAATTAATGCTGATTTATTTTGTTTTCTTATTGTGTCTTTTATTTTTCTATTCTTTTATTATGTAAAGCACTTTGAGCTACTGTTTGTATGAAAATGTGCTATATAAATAAATGTTGTTGTTGTTTTAAGATTTATTTCCATCCATCCATTATCCAACCCGCCATATCCTAACTACAGGGTCACGGGGGGTCTGCTGGAGGCAATCCCAGCCAACACAGGGCGCAAGGCAGGAAATAAACCCCGGGCAGGGCGCCAGCCCACCGCAGGGCACACACGCACACACCAAGCACACACTAGGGCCAATTTAGAATCGCCAATCCACCTAACTGGCATGTCTTTGGACTGTGGGAGGAAACCGGAGCAAACCCAGGCAGACACGGGGAGAACATGCAAACTCCACGCAGGGAGGACCCGGGAAGCGAACCCGGGTCTCCTAACTGCGAGGCAGCAGCGCTACCACTGCGCCACCGTGCCGCCCAGATTTATTTATATATTGAATTTATTTACTGTATTTTGGTGTCTTTATGGAAACAGTATAGCACTTTGGGTTTAAACAGAGCAACAGAAGCTGACCAATCTATAAATTAACTTGACTTGAACATTTACAGATGCAGACTCCTGATGAAGAACTAAGGGCTTCTTCAATTCACAACTTTTTCTCTCGCTTGTATCTGGCATGGACTCGCACAGTCACAAGTCTGAGCGTCTGCGTCTTGGACAATTCACTAATCAAAACAGGGCACTTGCTAGAGCCCACCCTTTTAACTTTGACAAATGAAAAAAGACTGTTCTCATTTAATACAGTAGCTTACTTGCATGCTCTGTCACTGAAATAAATAAATGAAGAAAAAAATAAATGCATAAAGAAATTAGCCTCAAAATCATGTCATGAACTGTTTAATTTTTTTATGCTCACATAGTAATTCTGTAATTGTTGGCACATTTCACAATACATGCATTTCATTGCATATTTTTTTGTAATTTTCTGTAAAGTATTCCTTCCTACAGCCTGAATGAATGTTTGAAATGTCGTTTTATTCTGCCAGGCAAGCAAATAGGGCAGAGAAAAGACACTCGATTAACTTTGAAGCCAAAGAAAGGTGGAGTTGCGTGAATTCTGCCGAGTGCTGATCACAAAGCGGAGCTGTAATTATGTAATATATTTTCACAGATCGCCCCCCCCATAAATAAATCCGTCTCTAACTTTCAGCCGGCTTTTTTTTACCATTGTGATTTTGCACAGAAGTGTGAATATCGTTTGGGCTGATAAGCACGTGAAAGCTCAATGAGATGGAATAAGAGGTCAGCTTTGTCTTGAGCAAACAGGAACAGGAAAGCCATGGCCTTCCCAGCTGATGCTTGTATCTGCTGCCAGGGCCTCTTGGTAGTGAAGTTTGTTTAGACAACAGAAATGTGAAAGAAAAAAAAAAAAAAAAGTGCTGAGCAAAGTCTGATCTGCAATGAGATAGAGAAGTGTCAGATAACACCGTTTCTTCACGCTCTCGCAGTGCCCCTGTGGTTTGTCACCTTCTTGGAACGCAGCACCTTGCAGGTTGGAAGCTTGGTTATATTGAGCAAATAGGGGTATCCCCTTCCAGCCTCTTCTTTCCTGGTTCAAACCTCAATGTATTTATTTTAAATAATACCTGTTAAAAAGCCACTGCTGATTTATAGGCTTAAGATGCCACCCAGCACAACCTAGCAATCCAAACTCCAAGTCAAGTCAAGTTGGGTAGCATGCACTGGTACAGTGCGTTGTCGCACCCACTACACGGCAAAACAGCTTGGGATCTCAGTTGGCAAACCTCCAGGCAGACACGCGGTTCAGTCCCACCCATCTACCTGCCACAGCCAGGTGTTACATGGGCGACCTCTTAGTCTGGTCCAGCCACTCGGGTCCCCGACAATGAGGATCTTACGAGCCGGATCACCCTCAGGGAAACGCGCCACATGGCTGTAGTGCTGTAACTGACACTCCCTCACAATGCAGGTCATGTGCCTCATTCGGGACTCCATGAGCAACACAAAGTCAAACCAACGGTACCCAAGGATGTCCAGAGAGACACAGTACCATAGGAGTCCAGTCTTCGTCTCAGGTCACTGGATAGCGTCCATGTCTCACAATCATAGAGCAAGACAGGAAGCAGCAGGACTCTAAAGACTTGGACCTTCGTCCTTTTGCATAGATATCCGGAGCGTCACACACCCCTTTGCAGTGACCTCATGACCCCCCATGCTGTCCCAATCCGTCTACTGACTTCACAGGAAGAGTCACCAGAGACCTGAATGTCACTGCCAAGGTAAGTAAACCTCTCGATGAGGTTGACACTCTCTCCCAGATGGACACACTGCTGATGGCCGTGTCCAAGAGGTCATTAAAGGCCCTGCTCATTGGTTTTTATCAGGACCCTGACAAGCCCAGACACTTAGACTCCTCATTTAGTCTCTTGAGCGTCCTGATCAGAGCCTCCATTGACTCTGCGAAGATCACAGCATCGTCAGCAAAGTCAAGATCTGTGAATATTTCTTCACCAACAGATGCCCCACAGCCGCTGGACCCCACGCCCTTGCCCAACACCCAGTCCATACAAGCATTGAACAGAGTAGGAGCAGAACACACCCCTGACGAACCCCAGAATCAAATGGGAAAAACACAGAAGTTCTGCCTCCACTCTGTACAGCACTCACAGTACCAGTGTACGTGCCGGCCATGATATCCAGCAATCTCCAAACTCTAAGCGAGTCGTAATTGGATCAGCTTGTTAGTTCCTGTCTGCCTGCTCTCCAAAGGTGTTGAGAGACGCAGATGCATTAGAGGATCCAACCAAATCCATCCATTTTCTGAAAATGCTTCTCCAGGGCAGGATCTTGGGGCAGCAAGAGCCTAGCCCAGCAGCCATTGTGTGTCTGCTTTATAGCGGGGAGACTTTACTGATCAAGGCGGGGGTGCCAGGCCATTGCAGGGCACACTCCAACAATGGGCCAGTTGAGAGAGGCTTTTCAGTCACACTGTGTGACTTTAGACTGTAAGAGGAAGGTAGATAAACCCAAAACCCCCCATTGAGAACTTATGGACCTCATACAAAGCAGACCCCTGTCAAAGTTCAAGAGCCTGGAAGCACTGGTGTTCCTCACTGTGTCGCTATATTAACATGGGCACAGTATAGAATGTACAGTAGTGCCCATATCACCGCAGACCCTGGTCATTTGAAGGTGCAGGAAGTCTTTGACATAACTGCATAATCGAGAGGTGCATAAGTTATGAGGGAACTTGGTGCTTGAAGTTAAATTTAAACCCTACTGACTGAAAATGATTAATCATCCGAATGGCTCATTATCTTGCATCTGTGGGCAGGGCAGGAAGGTTTAGTCAACAAAACTGAAGAACTAAATAAAATTAGTATTTTTAGTGGGCAGATTTGGGGAGGGGAGTGGTATCTAGTGAGCAAATCAGTGATTAAAAGTCACCCACATGCTTCACGTTTTACACGTCCATCTGGGCGCCATCCACGTTAAATTAATATCTGGCTGTCCTGCAGAGCTGAACGTTTAACTAAAGGCACCGTTATAATATTAATGTTACCATTGTTAGTTTGGACATTGAGGACTACTGTATATATTTGTTTCTCTCTATTCACTATATAGCGCCTTGCATTGCTGTCTGTAAAATAGTGCCTTTCATATTTACAGTGGTGTGAAAAACTATTTGCCCCCTTCCTGATTTCTTATTCTTTTGCATGTTTGTCACACAAAATGTTTCTGATCATCAAACACATGTAACCATTAGTCAAATATAACACAAGTAAACACAAAATGCAGTTTTTAAATGATGGTTTTTATTATTTAGGGAGAAAAAAAAATCCAAACCTACATGATTCTCCACATTACTTCCTTGACGAGCAACTCCTGGTCTTCACCAGACAAAGTGCCTCCTTCAGTTCTGACCAGTCTCCCTATAGCATGATGGTGCCACCACTATGCTTCATTGGTATTAGGCAGCTGATGAGTAGTCCAGGGTCTTTGCCAGACATCGAATTTGGAGTTATGACCAAGGAGTTCAATGTTTGGCTGATCAGACCACAGAATGTTTTTCCTCATGCTCTCAGTTCTTTAAATGTCATTTGGCAAGAGTGTCTTCAGACTAACCACCCTGCCATAACCTGCTGAGATGGCCAACCTTCCAGCAGGTTCTCCCATCTCAGCAAAGAACTTCTGAAGCTGTATTGGAGTGCCCATTAGTCATCATCCTGACCAAGGCTCTTCTTTCCTGATTGCTCAGCTAGGATGGATGGTCAACTCTTAGAAGAGTACCATTGGTACCAAACGTCTTCCGTCACAATTCTTGAGGCCACTGTGCTCCTGGGAACACTTAAAGCTTTAGAAATGGTTTGATCCCCTTGTCCCTGATTTAAGCCTCACTGCAATTTGCTCACAAGGATTCACAGAGTGTTTCTTGGACTTAATGGCTTGGTTTTTGTCCTGTCATGCAGTGTGAATTGTGGGACCTTCTATGCACAGGTCCACGTGTGCCATTCTAAATGATCTCCCATCAGTTCAGAGTCCCACAGGTGGAGTCCAGTCAGATTCTAGAAACATCTCAAGGAGGATTAAAGCAAACTGGAAGCACCCAAGCACAATTTGGAGTGCCGCAGCAAAGGGTCTGAATAGTTCTAGAAGTGAGAGATTTCAGATTTTGACTTTTGACCTTTGCAAGCCTTTCTATAAACGTTCACTTTGTCATCATGGCAAATGTATTGATTTAAAATGAAAGTAAAGTGTGTAGAACATGAAGGGGTCTGAGTATTTTCTTAGTCCGCTGTTCCATAGCAACACAGTGAAACCGACTTAATCTGATTTAAGATCCTGAGGGTAGCAGAGCCAAATCGGTCAGCACTGGGCATTAGGCAGGAAACAACACTAGATGGGATATATAAGGCCCACACTGCACTAATCTGGAATCGCCAGTTAAGCTCAAGATAATTCCTTCCACCACTGCCTTTTCCTTTGAATTTGTAATTCCCACCTAACTGAATTCAGGGTATTGCATGCTGGAACATATCCAAGTGGCACAGTGTGCTAGGCAGGAAATAGGCCTGGAAAGAGCGACAAATCACTGAGTGACAATTTAAAATCACCAAGTAACCTCAAGGGTGTCCCTTTTCAGTTTTGCCAGGGTTACTCAATACCGAGACTGCGCTGCCTTCATTCACAGATGCTTTTAGATCTTCTCAAGCCGATTCCCTCTCTTCTGACCTTTTCATCAGCTTGTGATATCGTTAACCACTGCTTGCTCACCTCTTCACTTAATAAACACAGAAACGCATGGTTCTGCTTTGGATTGGTTCAAGTCCTACCTGTCTGTCCAGTCCTTTTGTGTCTCCTGGTCCAACTTATTGCCTTCTCCTCAGAAACTCTCCAAAGATGTGCCACAGGGATCAGGATTTGGTCCACTTCTTGCTTCCCTCAACATTCACCCCTTAGGCAAAGTTATTTCTTCTCATGGCTTCTCCTATCACCTCTAAGCTAGTGATGTATCTTCCTCTCATTGCCCTCTTACAACCCATAAGTTTTTAGTTCAGGTCTCCAGCTGCCATCTTATCCTGGATGAATGCTCATGCACCTTAATCTTAACCTTTCAAAGTCAGATATCCTGTAATTGCTTTCTGATTTTCCTTAATAATAATAATAATAATAATACATTTTATTTATATAGTGCCTTTTCCATGCTCAAGGCACTTACAGAATATAAGAAAAAACGGCAGGGTATACAGCGTATAGCATTGTACAAACCAAATAAATAAATAAAGAAGATTAAGACAGTAAATTCAGAGAAAGCCTAACAGACAACAGAATTGATGGTCTAGCACACACACACACAGGTTACATGAGCATCTTGACAGAGAGGTAAACTGAGAGAAGGATAATAAAGTCAAGTAGAGCTAAAAGCCTACCTAAACAGATGAGTTTTAAAAATTCATGGAGTCCGCTGACCTGATTAATTTTGGTAGGTCATTCCAGAGTCTGGGCACTATACAGCTGAAGGCCCTGCTGTCACCCACGGAGTGTAGATTAGTGTGGGGCACAACAAGACTGCCAGAATCAGATGACCTTATTGGGCGGGCAGGCACATAGTGATGGAGAAGGTCACTGATGTAGTTTGGCGTGAGGTTATTTAAGGCTTTGTAGGTTATTAGTAGGATTTTATATTCGATTCTGTAAGACACAGGGAGCCAGTGAAGGCAGAGCAGGATGGGTGTGATGTGCTCGCTGCTGCTGGTTCGAGTGAGGACTCTTGCAGCCAAGTTTTGAATAAGCTGGAGCTGTGATATAAGATTAGAAGGGGCACCTGCCAGCAGTGAGTTACAATAATCTATGCAGGATGTGATAAAAGCAGGGACAAGTTTCTCAGCATTAGGAAAGGAGAGAACACGGGATATGTTACGGAGGTGAAAGTAAGAAAGTTTCTTAATGTGATTTATGTGGGCGGAGTAAGAAAGGGAGGAATCAAAAATGACACCAAGATTCTTTGCAGTAGAGGAGGGTCTGATGAGATCACCACCAAGCTTGACTGGCAAGGAGCTCATTTTATTAAGTTGCATTTTAGTCCCAATTTGCAGGAGTTCAGTTTTGTTGCAGTTTAATTTTAAAGAGTTCTGCTCCATCCAGGTTTTAATTTCACTAAGGCAGATTGTGAGCTGAGAAAGCTCTAATGAAGTTCCACTTTTAACATTGAAGTAGAGTTGAGTATCATCTGCATAAAAATGATAGCTACGAATAATATGGCCAAGGAGATGCATATAAATACAGAAGAGACGAGGGCCGAGGACAGAGCCCTGAGGAACTCCTTGTGTGACTGGCGCCAAGCTGGATCTGGATCTGGATCTTACTCAGATTTGTCTCTTGAAGTTGGCACTCTTTTGCCGTTAGTCACTTTCAAGAATATCCGCATGACTCTTGACATTCAGTCATCAAATATATATTTCTTCAATGACCCAATCCTGTCATTTCTTTCTTCATAATTCAGAGGTTTCTATCTTTCCTCACTAATAATGACATGCATCTGTCTCCTGGCGGAGGCTTCCTTCAACTGCCACCTGACCTCTCCAGCTCCTCCAGCTGTTCTTCTGAGTTCCTCATTTCACTCCTACTACTCCTCTGCTTCTGTCTTCACTGGCTTCCTGTTGCTGCAAAGATCTCATTCAAAAATCTTGTCTTGACTTGGAGTTCTCTGAATGGTCCTGCACTTCAGTATCTCCAGCCTTTAGTCTCTCCAAGAAGACTCCGTTCTGTCTCTGCCTGCCAACCGTCTCTTCTCTTTCCAGACATGCAAGCCTGGACAATACTTCTCAGTTCTTCTACCAAAGCTGTGAAGTGATCTCCCTATGGCTATTTGAACTTCACCCAATTTTCTCATATTTAAGCTTCTTTTGAAAATGCACATTTTCATGAAATATTTTGGAACTACATGATGGCTGCAGTTATGCTGACAATGTGTTTTAGGATACTGATGTGTGTCTTAGTCATCTATCATTAGGTAGTAGTAGTTCTTCAATTCTGTCTTGTTCTGTTTTTTAATTTGTTCCTCATTGCTTTTGATGTTTGCATCTTCTAATCCATTCTAGTATGTATTATAACTTGCTTTGAAAGTTGCCTCGAATAAAGGTGTCTGCTAAATATATAATGTCCAATGCCTTTTTTTTATCAATAACACTTTTAAACCCACTAAATGTAGTTCAGGATCACTAAAGCCAGAGTCTATCTTTCCAATAGCAGGCACAAGGTAAGAAGAGGGGTGGACAAACATGGTACCAGTTCATCACAGACCCCTTCATAAACACACACATACAAATTAACACACCTCTTTGTGGATGTGAGAGGAAAAACCCACAGAAACGTGGGGAGAACATGCAAAACCCACAGATATTTGAACCCAAATGCTGGAGTCGCCAGTTACAGAAGGGCACTATACTGAAAGAAAGTGTCCTGACTGGGTACACAAGGAGGCAGTTTGATTTTGATTTGGGACCAGCAGATGAAACATGGTCCAAAAACCAGAAAGTCAAATTGAACCAAAGGCCGAAGACAAACCGCTAAGCCCAAAATACATGAGAAAAAGTAAAATGATCTAGAAAAGAAATACACAACTTCCTTGGTTGAATATGCAATCTCCGATGGCCAGGAAGTGCGTGGTGATGACCTTTACACTGGTGGCTTGATTACATGTACTGTAGATCAGAGCAGTTTGCTCTTTTATTGTCTACTTGTGTAAAGCGTCCAGCAACAAAGTCCGGTGACCCAGAATGTTTTCATGTGCTCTTCTCATGTTGCTGAAGACTTAAAATGCATTAAAACTTTTTCCAATAAATAGAGGCGGAGCCACAAGGCATGCCGCAGCTGAGGGACGGGGCTTTGAATATTTGCTCGCGATGTGCCAGAAGGTTGACTGTGACTCTCCAACATTGTCAGCTTGTGTCTTGGGCTGCTGACATTCATGTGTCATGGACACAGTGTGACCCTTTGCACCCCTCAGACACATTTAGCCTCGATTTTGAGCATCTTGTCATAGTGACTGAGACCACTGAATGTATAAAGCTGAGTGTGTGTTTGTCTAGCATGCAAATCCGTGCCGTTGAATGTCTGCACAGATTTGTGCAGGTGAACACCACAGACTGGGTTTCACTCTGAAATTCCTTTCCCTTGGAGAACTTTTATTTTGTGACTGCCCTGTGCTTTATTCGGGAAGTGTCCCTAAGGTGTTATGTTACAGTCTCCTGATGGACTGATATTTTTTAATTGGCTGATGTTTAATAATCCATAAGGCTATTAATATTGCTGTACTGCACATACTGAAAGCCCTGCTGTGCCAGGCCGTCTGCAGGGCACAATTTCCTTTGGGCTCTGTTGACACTGCGGACTGAGATTGCGTGTGAAATATTATCAGAGCCTCTTTATTGCACCACATTATGGCAAAGCTGACTGACGCTTATATACCCTTTGACACACTGAGAGACACGATGCCAAACAACAGCCCTTTACCTCTACAATATACTAAAATTAATATTCTGGTTTATTATTTTGATTCCTTCATTTATTATTTTTTCCTGTGTGCTAAAATGGAACAACACCAAAGGTGGGGAGAAAGTTGTTGTTTCAGGTGTCAAGCCTGGTTGTGTGTGTGCTTTCATATTTACACAGAGTTGCCAGTTTATGAGGCCCACCTTTCTAGTTGTGTGTTGTGCCTCTTTTGGTCTTCATGGGTTCTGCAAGATGCTCGATGCATTGTTCATTAGTGTATCACAGGTTCGAAAAAATCTTCAGACCCTTAATTCAGTACTTTATAGAAGCCCCTTTGGCAGCAATTCCAGCTTCCATTCTTTTTGGATAAGTTTCCGCGTGTTTTGCACACCATGATTTGGGTAGTTTATCCCATGAGTTATTGAGGGTAGACCGTTGGGCAAACATGACACATTTATCCATTTAAATTGAAATTACAACACAATAAAGTGTGGAGAATAGGAAGGGCTGTGAATGCGCACTGAATACATTGTACCACTGCGTTGAAATGACCAAGTTGGGCAGTTGCTATAAATTGTACCACCCAGAGACAGTCAATAGGGTTGAGATCTGGGGACTGTGCAAGCCACAGAAGCCATGAAGCCCCATCGTCGATGATATGTGCCCTCTGACATGATGCATCATTCAGTGCTGGAAGTGTAGATAAACTGGACCCAAGGAAGAATGAAGTGTTCAGATAGACGGACATTCTTCAGTGGCTATCAGGGGAGGCCCTAATGTTTGTCATAGAGGCTGAAAACCATCAGCTCCAGCTTGGGCCATGGCAGGTTAAGCAATGTGATCAGGGTCTTGGAGGTGGGATTGATCCTCACCCTGTCAAGTAAGTCACTCACTCCATTTCATACCGCAGGCACTGAGCTGTAAAGCCTGTGTTTTAAAGCTTTCCTCATTATCCATAAGGCAGCACCGCTAGCCACACTTATGAATATTAAATGGAGATCTTAAAGCATACCTGGGGACTAAAACATGCAGAAGCACACATAACACAAGGATGGACGTCTGCAATGTGTTAAAACACAATGTGCCAACACTGATGGACTCCTTCATGACCCTCTGACAGTTTTTCAAAAGGAAAGACATAAGGAAAATTAAAGAACCACTAATACCCATTCTGTTTCATCATTGACAACACTTTATCAGAATATTATTAACAGACACTGACAACGTTAATTACAAAAATACAGCCCATTAATGGCCAACGCAGGTTTAAGAATACAGTTATGTCTATGTTGAGATACTTGTAATAAAAAATGCAAAATATCTTTGGCATAATTTAAAGAAACACTACAATGCAATACAACACATACACATTTATATAAACCTAGAAGTCCTGTATACTTCAAACTTGTGTAGAAAAAAAATGTTTCAAATAAATACATATATGACTTTACAAAATCTTGTTCCCGTAATATTATACATCTCCCTAAGTAAAAATGCAGGATAAGTAACAGAATGCTTCATTTACATAAAGGTACATTAGAGACATTTCAGATTGGGGAGACGCGGAGTGACGCCTGTATGAGACACGCACACTGTGGTGTCTTCCTGGATCAGCTGCATGTGTCCACGTAGATTGGTGAGTCAGCCCATCTGAAATTTGAATTAATGTCTCACTTTATAGTTAAGTTCACGTGTGGTGACCTTTTCCCCTTCCCTAACGCAAATCTCTTGAATCTGCAACCTCAGGTGGGAGCGACTATGCATGTCAGCAGGCAAACTAAAAGTGAACTGAAAAGTGCTAAAATGAAAAGCAATTGTGGGAAGGAAAAAAAACGTAAAAAGTTGTCTGCCTGACAACAGCAGCAAGATGAATCTTTACAATCTTAAATTCCCAAAATGTAAACCTGAATAAATGCAAAAGATGTATATAATTGTATGTACATATTAAAAATAATGTATATATTATGACAGGTTGACTCAGCCCCACCCGATTCCACGAGTTTAAGCATAACACAAACGTGAGAACCTAAACTGAGCAATCCATACAAGTCAATGGAAAGCTGTTGACAGGCAGGTGCCCCCAGGGGGCGACTTACTCTGTTGTTCTTACCAGTGCCCTGTGAGCCGTCAGCAAGTATGGACACTGAAAGCCACTGCTCACATTTTAAACACAAACTGTTTTAATGGCCTCTAAGCTGCCCTTGGGTAAAGGCACATACATTTAGGGTTAACTGTCCTCTTCCCTCCCTTTCCACTTAGCAGTGTGGACATCTCTCTCTTAAAAATGGTCCCTCCTGAATACAGGAAGGTGGTGGACAGCTTTGTGGAGTGGTGTGAGCTAAATGTTTTACAGATAAACATCACAAAGACAAAGGAACTGGTTGTGGACTTTAGAAAACAGGCTTCTTTTCCCACCCCTGTCACCATCAGAGGAACTGATGTTGAGGTGGTTGAGGACTACAGGTACCTGGGGGTACACATTGACTGTAAACTGGACTGGTCCAAGAACACCAACACGGTTTTCAAGAAAGGGCAGAGCCGACTTTACCTATTGAGGAGGCTCAGGTCTTTCAATGTCTGTAGGAAGATGCTGGCTATGTTCTATCACTCTGTGGTAGAGAGTGTGGTGTTTTTTGCAGCTGTGTGTTGGGGCAGTGGGCTGAAGACAGCTGAGGCCAACAGGCTGAACAAACTGATTAAAAAGGCTGGTTCTGTCCTGGGTGTCAGACTGGAGAACCTGGCGGAGGTGTCTGAGAGGAGAATGCTGAAAAAGATTCTCGGTATCATGGACAACCCCTCTCACCCCATGCATGCCTCCTTGATGGGTCATCGGAGCACACACAGCAAAAGACTCATTGCCTCCAAGTGTAGAACCGAACGTCACAGGAAATCTTTTCTACCTGTGGCAATAAGACTGTATAATTCTTCCTCATTCTGTAGGTGATCCTTCCCATCATCACATGCTGCTATCTCATTTTTTTATAGCATAAACACTAGCCACTTTTCATTACCACTTGCACTAATAATCTGTAATTTATTATATCTGTTATAGTTTTTGTTATAGTTGTTTGTTGCTTTGCACAAATGAGTTATATAGTTATAATACAAACTATTAGTTATAGTTATAGTTATTTGATATTTTGTTGAGAGTTATGTTGTTATTCTGTTTATTTAGTTATTCTGTTTGCACTATTATTACTGATCTTTTTAACTCTTTATTACCTTATCTTTATTCCTCTTGTTGCACTGAGCATGTATATGACAAAAGAATTTCCCTCGGGATAAATAAAGTTCTTATCTATCTATCTATCTATCCTGGGCTTTTCTTTTGTACTCTACCAACCCAGCCCTAAACGGCCATTGAATCTCTTGCCAGAACGTCACCCTGCTACACTACACCCTTTAAAATCGTTACACACATTTTATAAAGCACACTCTGTAAATGGACATACACACATATTCATGTTGTAAGGGGTCTGCAGCTGATGTGTCCCATGAACCGGGAAAGGATGTTAAGGGTGAGCCCACTCTCAGCAGTCTGAATAATACAACTTTCTCAACCCACACTCAAGGATGAGCATTATACAAAAATAAACTGCATTTTAAAATACATGGACTGTCTGTAAAGTGGGCTCACCATGCACTCGTTACCCGTCACTGTGACCCCCTGCGTAGAGCACTGATATGAGCACTCGTTCAGTAGAGGAATCTCCTCCATTACTTATACAGTCACACTGACAGTTCACTAAAAACTGGCCCTCCCTGTCTGTTGATGTACTGGACATCTCATTCTACATATTCTTTACAGGAGGATTAGGAGTTCAGTCAGGTATTTTGTATTGGTTTGTTTCATTGTCATTTAACTGATTCTTTTGTTGTTAAATTTGCAAATCAAGCCACGTCAATAGGAAGTGTCTGATAGAAAGTAAAATAAGCTGAAGTTAAAGCACTAGCCATGACAGCAGGTTTCTGGACGTACACACGCTGCCTGTGTGCATGTACATATAGTAGCTATATTTTTATATACCGTGTGTATGTTTTTTGTCCATAAATCTTTATATGTGTGCACATATGTATGTACTTGTATCTATTTATTTGCAGGTGTATATCTGTATCTGTGTCTCTGCGTGCGAGTGTGTGTGTGTGTGTGTGTGTGTATACTGGTACAATTGTGTGTATTTGTGTATCTGCACGTGTATATTCCTTAAAAAAAAAAAATATATATATATATATATATATATATATATATATATATATATATATATATGTGTATACTCAGCAAAAAAAAGAAACGTCCCCTGCCTTTCAACTGTTTTTACTTTCAGTAGACTTAATGTGTAAATATTTGT
>JANRMT010062827.1:4728274-4740177 GCA_026402145.1 Polypterus bichir lapradei
TGTAAAGTTATTTGGATTTTTAAAACATTATTGTTGAAATACAGTCCTGAAAAAGGGACGTTTCTTTTTTTGCTGAGTATATATAAAGTATATTTTTAAAGCTGTCGATATGAATATATTTTAAAATATAAAATATTTAACAATATCTTGCAGTATACTGAAATATATTATAAAATATGTGAATTGTTGCCATTTTTCTGTATTTGCAATATTTTTTTCACAAAATATAAAAATATATAAACTTCTTACATTTTTAGGAATAATATTAACAAATTTTTAAAAACTGTTAATATATTTTTAAATCTACTGTAAATGCTAGTTAATAGTATTAATTGGAATCAATGGGAAGACTGCATTTACAATTTTTCTGCTAAGAAGGAGGGTCTTGAATGACCATCAGTGGTCCTGGACACACAGTATATGACAAATCTTATACACAATACATTTGTTACATTATACTAATGACAAAGCATCTTTCCTTATAATGCGGTTATAATTTTAAAAATATATCTTTCAATACAATGTAACATATATTTAGGTCAAACATATGCCTACATATTTCTTGGGTATTTTACAGTATTTCATTTTCATAAGTGATATGCTCCATCTACTGTATATGCATGGTAAAAGTTGGTGTGTATCATTTTTTTGCCTATATATCTGTATATATGTGTACAGATGTGCATGCATGTGTGTACCTAGTCTGTTTATTTGCTATGTGTGTATCTGTTTGTGTTTTTGTATGCATTGGTACATCTGTGTATCTGCACATGTATATGTGTTTGTATTTTTCTACATGTACAGCAAATAATGTACAGCATGTGTGTATGGTGGTGTGTGTCACTGTTTGCTTATTTTTCCCATGTATCTATATGTGTATTTGTGTCCATGTACACGTGTGTTTCTGCTTGTATCTATGAGCAAGTATTCTGTATCTCTTTTTTTTGCTTTATTGCCCATGTATCTGTTTGTGTGTGTATATCTCCATGTGTGTTTTCTTGTGTACCTGTATATGTGTGTGTTTTTGTTTCCACATTCGTATGTGAATATCTACATGCATTATTTGTGTATGTTTAAGGTTCTTTATAGGTGGGCTTGTTCACTTCTGTGTATATGCACACGTCGGCTTGTGTATCCCATGCAAGCACAAAATGGAAAGCCATTCTGAAAGAAAATCTTGCTTTGCAACCCCACAGTACACTTTGTTTCCGATTTTACATGTTAACATTTCTGTAAATGTCTAAGTGCTGTACGGTGGATTTTATCTGAAGACTTCTTCTCTTTTAAAGATGGCCATGTCAATACATTCCACAGCACACTTGTACTCATCTTTGGGAACTCAAGTCACCAAAGCTGCCAGACACAATGACAAGAGGCCTCTGTTTGGGTGTAACCGTAAAGTCCGTGGATTCTCACTAAGATAAGCCTTTTGGGATGTCCATTTCATCGGTGTCCCCCCTTTTGGCTCCAGCCCCGTAGTAACAGGTTCTTCGAAACGAGACAAAGTTTGACTAGAAGAAGCAGAGTTTTGTTCAAATCTCAAAGCACTATTGCACATGTTCACTCGCTAGTCACTTTCACACGTGGAGCCGGAAACATTTATGGCAAAAATAATAACAGCGCGTAGATTTCCTAGACTGACAGCTTTCAATTGGGACAGAGGCAGAGGTTATGGGATCCTAGAAGGTCATAAGCATTCATAATCGGAACATTCTCTGTGTGTTTCTGACCTCTGCCCCGTGCCACAGTGGAATGGGTGCCACCTTCCGTAAAATAAAATAAAATGAAGAAAATTGGAAGTTGGCAGTGGAAATTCCTCTCCTGCATCGCCTTTCTAATGAAATGTCCGGAATGCGGCAGACTTGTGGCCAACACTATGACGCAAATCACAGAGTGTTGGAGCTGCTTTCAGTCCGCTCCATGCTTGAGCTGGGATGGGACATGAACCTTGAACAAGAGGTGACTTTACATACTTTGTCAAAGATTCCCTTGAAACATTGGCCGAAGACTTTCTGTACCGCCGTGGAAGAGAAATAGAAGATGATGGGATCCAAGCAGGCATTGAAGGTGCTGAGCAGCAGAGCATCCACGCGCCACGTAGGACTCTGTCCTTGCACGAAGCCCACCACGTGAGAGATGTTGTAGGGTCCAAAGCAGAGAATGAACACCAACAGGGTGCCCAGCGCCAGCCCGTTGGCTCTCTGCTTCCGCCGACGGCTGATGTTCGGCAAGCTGTTGAGAATGCGGATGCAATTTATATAGGAGTACATGGTGATGAGGAAGGGGATGCAAAAGAGGATGAGGAACAACTCCAGTCGGACAGGGAGGAGGATTTTGAGCTGCTCTGCGTTGAATTTCTCATAGCAAAAACGTTTGTCGACGGTGGAGTTCTCTGACTCGTGGTACTGCATGATATACACAATGCTGCAGTTCGCAGACGACACTATCCAGAAGAAGACGCTGGCCACGATGGCGTATATGGGCTTCCTCCTGAGCTTGTATTTTATGGGGTAGGCCACTCCCAAGTAGCGCTCCACGCTCACAGCCGTCAGGAAGCAAGTGCTGATGTAGATGGTTGAGTAGAACACAAAGCCACTCAAGGGACACAAGAAATATGGCAGCACCCAGCGCATACCAGAGGTGGCCTCAATCATCCTGAAGGGCAGGAAGACCAGGAAAACGAGGTCAGACACGGTCAGGTTCAGCAGCAGGATATCGATGGGGGCGGGCTTGTTGCGAACCTTCAAGATGAATGTGTACAAGGCGATGATGTTGGCGGGCATCCCCGTGATGAACGTGATGATGTAGACTGAGAGAAGAACCTTGCTGTGGCTGTTTTCCATGGTGCTGTTATATGTGTCTATCATGGTGACGTTGACTGGAGGCTGCTGACGACCTGCAGGAGATAAAAAGAAAGGGAACAAAAGTTTAGCTTTTATTTAAATCCCCACATTAAATATTTAGGCAGCAGGTTATGTTTGTGGCGCTGGTGGCCGCAGCTAATCAGTCGTGCAGCCGTTTGTTCGCCTCTTTGTGTGCCGTGTTGTGCCCAGGTATTGTTTTAAAGAATGTACTACATGGCTCCAACATCACTTTTTTTTTTTTTCTTTTTTTCCAATCACAATACATCTTGTTGTTACATTTTATCACTTTCATGTAAATTATTAGTCGAGAGTGTAAGCAAGTTGGCTGATTAGGCTTTCTGTTCCGTTTTCTCATCTTGGTTAGAAACGTAGCTTTGACAGGCATGTTAGACTTTATTAGCTTGAGTGTGCGAATGCGGTGACAGGTTTTTTTTTTTTTTTCTTTCATTTATTAAGGTCGCAGATTAATAATTTTTAAGCACTTCCTGCTGAGATACAAGAGCAGCCTGATCTTATCATGGTGTACTGTATGTCAATTAATTTGACTCTGGGGGCTTGCATTATATGCAGAATGTGTGGCTGTGGGCACAGAGCCACTCGGTCTAAGAAGCATCATGAGAAAGAAATGGTGGCTGCATTTGTCATATGTCTTTTACCAAAATTAAATTGTATCATTTGCCTGTGGAAAATTAATATTCTGAATATAGCTGACCAGGAACCGTTAACAGTTTGGACTGGATATCTAATCTATCGAACCAAATGCATGTTTGACTGGTATCCATTTGAACCTCTTTTTACCAATTGTTGCACGTGGAAAGAGCACAGGTTAGGTTTCGTTCTTACATTTTACCCTTTGAGAAACCCTGCTTAGTCACTTGCACTTTATTAAGGAGGTGCCCCCAGGAGGAATTTTTCAGACTTGGCACAGGTACCTTCCCCATAGTGGATTTAGTCCATCAGTCCCTTAGGGCCAAAATATATGCCCCCTGGGGAACTTGACCACACATGCACTCTATTCCCCACCAGACAACCTCAACTAGTACACTTTACTGGGGTGACCAACAGTCAAGGCACAGGTCCTGGGGACCCCTGCTTGAGTTTGTCTGGTGCACAAATCCACACAATTGAAGTGCAGTATCACTGTCAAGCTAGCACGTGCTTTTCTCTCCATGACTTTGAATTGAGTTGGACGGTGTCACACGTGCGTGTCTGTAGGTTACCTTCCAGACTCCTCTGAGGTAAGCAGTATCACACCACCACGTTTTCAATTTTAAACATAAACGATCTCCGTCCACACTTGTGCTTTCACATCATTTACAAAAGTACCGTATTTTTCGCTCCATAACACGCACCTGACCATAAGACGCACCCCTAGGTTTAGAGGAGGAAAACAAGGGAAAAAAATATTCTGCTGTATTTCATTAAATATATTAGTACACCATTTGGTTCAGAATAATATTTCAGCCATGTAAAGTCAACAGCATTATTAAGAACCATCATCACTGTCATCAACAAATGAGGAGAGACTTTAAGGTTCAAGCACTTTTCTAGTTTTCTGGAAACCCCAAGAACTCCTCATCACAAGTGTCAGAATTTATGAAGCTCGGTTGCTCACAATCACTGATTTCACTTTCTTCGCTATCTTCATATATGATACTATCTTCAGTTCCATCTAAGGCATTGCTAATGGCAACTTCCATCTTCAACTATAGACTCTTCAGTACATGAACGACTCTCCACGCTAGTGTTTAGATCTGGACGGTGCATGTGCCCAAAACATTAACATTTATATGTTACTTACATAAAAGCCAGATTGAATGTTATTTACCTCGATTTATTTATTTACTTACTTTCTACAGCGTCAAGTCACAAGTAGACTGCAGAGCTTCCTACGTTTGATCGACACGTGCATGTTCAAAAAATACACGTGTGATGCCACGAAAAGTGCACGCTGACACTTCAGTTTGTAAGCAATGGTACGAGAATGCAGTCAGACTTCTTTTTTGGGCACATACACCGTCCAGATCTAAACACCAGCGTGGAGAGTCGCTCACGTAGTGAAGAGTCTGTAGCTGCATGTGGAAGTTGCTGTCACTGTACTTTGTATATAAGAGCCAAATCGAATATTATTTACCTGTTTACCTCGATTTACTTACTTAGAGCGTAAAGTCACAAGTAGACTGCAGAGCTTCCCGTGTACATACACAAAATACAGCAATGGTAAAAGTGCAACGTGCATTCTTTCTCCGATGTAGAACCCTCGTCATCATCTGAGTCGGGTCAGGTAATCCACATCACGGTCTGTGACACAATATTTACTCCATAAGACGCACAGACATTTCCACCCACTTTTTTTGGGGGGGGAGTGCGTCTTATGGAGCGAAAAATACGGTATCTGTACCCTCGCTAAAATGGCTGAATACAAATGTGATGTAGCCTTGGACGCACATTGGTGGAAAAATCCTTGAAGGACGGTAATGGCACCAGCCAAAGGATTTATTGCAAAACTGTTCTCGATACATTATTGCCTTGTTGCCCATGTTTGCAGCATTCCCATTGTACAAAACACGATTTGGATGTGTGCAGGGAAGCAACTCCTCCGTGTCCACTGCATTTCAATATGGATTTCTGCCATGAAGGAAGACCATTCAAGGAATGAGATGCTGTACTGAGCAGAATCCAGTCAGGGAATGGCTATGTAATAAGCACTAACAAATCAGAGCACAATTAGAGTCTGCATTTTTTAAAAGTGTATGTTTTCGCCCATCCACATTGCATTTTCCGAAATATGTTGCTCTATGGGAGTGTGTTTAAAAGTTTACATTTTTGGGAGTCATGCAGTTTGTTACTAGAAAGGATTGTGATGCGCCATCTGTTGAAATGGAAAATGCAATGCATGTTATTACTGCCTGCGTTACAGAATACATTCCAGTAGATGGTGCACTGCAAATGTTAACGTTGAGGTCTGCCTTGATTACTTAGATAGCAACACGGCTAGTAGGACTTATAAAAGCAGAAACAAGATGGCAGTATGGGTGAAAAAATGAGGGTACAAACACGAATCACAACAGCAGGTGGCAGCAACACTTGACCCATTACGTGCATACAGAAAAAGCGACACGAGACATCCTAAATCAAGTGGCAGCACAATATCATAAGCTGAGACAGCTGGGATTTGCTGGTTGGAGTTGTGGGATTGTGGAACAAACTACCGAGACGTGGAGTTGAAACAGAAACCTCGACAACCTTAAAGAAGACTCTGTTTGAGATGTTGGGACAGCTGAGCTCCTAGCTTAACAAACTGGCTTGATAGGCTGAAGAGTCTCCTCTTATTTGTCAAATTTCTTATTTTTATCTTCTAGTAATGTGCTGACTGACTGCTGGGGAAAACCGCACCATTGCTAACACTGAAGAATAGCACCTTATTGATGTTGAGGGCTGCTAAAGAAAGCTCTATGCTGATGCACCCCCAAGTGATTTGTAGGTTCCACGTTGTCTTTTATGTCATGCTGCTGTTTGGTGTTGACCATTCGGCAGGTCATTGCAGTCTTTTGTGTTTCAACTGTTTGTATTTACTTCCCCATTTTAGTGTGGGCTGCGTGAGTGATCCTGTTACTCATTAGTTCAGCTGAATCGGAAGAAAAAGTTGTCCCTTTTTTGTGAGACATTACATGTCTACTGTTTTTTGGGGAAAAAAAAAACCTGTTTTGCTTTCTTCATAATGGACATAACGTTTCTATTTTAAAATAAACAGGAACCGAATGATTCTTTTCTAAATTACAGAAAGAAAAATGTACATACCAGCAGGATTGGTTCTTCTCAGCGTTTGTCTGTTAGGCAGCCCTAATGGTTTTTTTTTTTTTTGATAGCTTCTCCCAGGGACGGCTAATTCATTTGGCTCAAATCATCCACGAGACCCATAGTTGTGTGCGGTATTAACAGGTCACCCAGGCTGCATTGCTGTGGCTGAAGAGAAGCAGAACAGACAACTTGCCCTGGCCATGCACGGTGGAGTTGGTGTTGGTTCAAAACACTGGAGGTCTGCCCTAGAAGATCTGGCAGTTGTGCAAAAAAGTGTGTGCTTCTTATCACATCCACTCCCTTTGCTGTGTGTCATGTGGTGTTACAGAACGCCTCCTGTCTGCTCTTCCCTCTCAGCCTCAGCTCACTTTTCGAGTTGTAGACTGAGGAGGACTGACCTCAGCTCAGCCCGCGGGGCCCACAGAGACTCCTCATCTGCATGTCCTGCTCAGGATCAGGAGATGCCCGTCCCGGGGGTGCCATGAACACTGGGCATGGCAGACCTGATTTTGTAATAACTAGCTGGAGCTTTCGCTATTAGTGTATTATTTAGTAAGCTGTCTGGAAGTTTTCCAAGAGGGAAGTGTTTACAACTTTTGATATCACTGATAATCTTGAGCTTGGCAATTGCAAACTGTCAGCCAAGACAACAACAACATAAAACAATACTTCACATCACCAATGGCTACTGCAGATAAAAATAAATAAAATGAAAACAAGCGAGTTTGATCTCCCTGTCCTAAAGTGGAGTTTGTCTTAGACTAACATGTCTGAACTCTAAATGACGACGTGAGAAATCTCGCCCTCCGAGACGTGTGAATGTTACACAGAAGCCGTGTCTCAAAATACCTGCTTGTTGGCAAATGGCAGTAAAAGTGTAGGGTGCACTGACTAATTGGGCATCCATTCCTAAGGTGAGGTGGCTGCAGCTTGACAGAGCCTGAAGAAAATGTTTGTTGTAATAATAATAAAATCCACGGATACGTCTTTAACCATCTTGCCCCATCTCATAATAATTTCGGCACAGTCAGAGCTTAGCCTCCCAATGCCTTGAGACAGACATCATCATCGGGAACCTCATGGGCGATTGTACTATCAGAGCAAATCAAGCAGACGTTCTGCTCAATGATCAGAGCAACAGACGATGGCTGCTTATTGGCTTAGCAGTTCCAAGATGATGCAAATGTCTGTCTCAAGGAAATGGAACATTTAACCAGATACAGAGATCAAGGGACAGGTTTCTTGCATGTGGAATTCAAAGATTTGTGTGAATCCAGTTGGAACCGTTAGGTCTCAAAAAAGTACCTCAATGTAACTGCCTGGCAAAGCGAATGCCGCTCAGGTGCAGAGGTTCGCTCTCCTCAGAATAGCCAACATATTCCACAAGGCCCTGACTCATTTGATAGAAGAAGGTTCACCTGGAAGATTCTCATTCAACAGTAGAACCAGCAGAAGCTGAGACATTTAATGATAGAACATCAGAAAAATGTTGACAAGAACAGACCATTCAGCACAAGAAAATCCGCCAATCCCATCTACCTAAATTCACCAAAATATCATCAAGCTGAGTTTTGGAGTCCCCTTAAGTTGTAGCGGTGCTACTAGAGTTTCAAACTGCAACTCCCAGCAGTCCCTGCAGTGGTTCTGATTGGTCTTCTGCTGATGGTGCAGGGGCTGTTGGGGTCAATGGAGACATGGGGATTATATGTGGATTCATGGCCATCCTGTGAAGAAAGGATCGCTCCTGAACCCGTCCACCCGTCTTCACCATTTCAGGAACTACCGGTAGGACTATCTTTACATTTCCATTCAACGTGCGGATCTCTGGATTATCTATCTTCATCATTACATTTCATCCGTTGCTGTTTCCCATGGACTTTATAGTGAGTGTTTATTGTTGTGGTTTGTTTTCGCGTTTATTGTAGATCGCCGTAAACGGACTGGGGTGGGATCGTTGTTTTTATCATTACTGTTAATACGTTCTTTATTTGCTGTTTTATTTCCGTTGGCTTCTTGTCTCTGTTTGTGAGTGCGTGAAGGTCGGGCCAAGGCTGAGTGCATCCCTGGAATCTCCACTAAAAAAATAAATAAATCACCATCTCTTCGGTTTGAATCTTAGCGGCGCTGGACCACAACAAAGTCCTAATAGTAGTAAGTTGTCCATCCATTCATCCTTCCATTTTTCTAACCCCCTTAGACAGTTAAAGATTATGGGTATTAATACTGATAATGCTGAAATATCCCACCGTGATGGAGTGTGTCTGTATGTGGACCCTGAGATAGATCCGTCCCAGATGTGTATCCCCCTTCTGCCCAGCTTCAGTCCGCTTGACACTGATAAGCAGGTTTGATAGTAGAAGGAAGTTATTACTGATAAAACCCAACCTTTTCTTCAACTTTTCTTTGGCCATTATAGGGTCGAATGGCAATAATTATTTTCTAGCGTCGCACACGTGTGATTGGGAGACGATCTCGGGGCTCATCTGATGGCCTTTCCACCCTGGGTTGAGGGTGGCGCTGTCACCTAATGCCTCTCCTTTCCTTTTGCCTTCATAACGCATGATTGATGGAGTGAGGATCAGCAGCACCGCTTCCAGTTCCAGCAACCTACGCCTGTCTATTTCTGCAAAAAGCCATCTTAAAAGAGCCACCAGCATAACACGTTAGTTGATGGAAAGATATATCAAGTCAATTAATGAATTAGTTTGTGAAAACCTTGTCTTCAACATCAGCTATACGAGTTTCGCTCTTCAGCTTGTCTATTTTTTGTCATTGACACCACACAGTGTGGAGCTTTCTTGTTCTCCCTGTCCGTGTGGGTTTTCTCTAGTTTATCTCTCACATCCCAAATACATGCAGGTTGTTTGAGCACCTGGCATAGTCATCGAACATGAAAGAGACTCGCCGAAGGTAAATGTGCAATTTCTGCAAGCAAAGATTATGGACCTTTCTTTTTTGCAGAGTAAATTGTGACTGGATTTTCATACCTGGACATGCTACAAAACTGTTTTTTTTCCCCGAACTTCAAGAAGATTCAAATGACATCATTTTCATGCAAGAAGGTGCCCCGCTTCATTTCCACTTAGAGGTCCGGCGTTAACCTGAACAACACCATTCCAGGACGATGGATTGGAAGAGGTGGACAACAAGTTCTTGCTCATCGTCTATGGCCTCCCAGGTCTCCAGACCTTACACCCTACGATTTTTATCTATGGGGGTACATTAAAGAAAGAGTGTTTGTTCCACCTATGCCCACTAATCTTCAAGATTTGCGACATCGAATTGAGGAAGCTGGTAATTCAGTATTAGCATCATCTTAGCAGTGGTATGAAAATGCCAGGCTAGAACTGTGAACTTTGTCCAAGATTGTGAATTGATACTAAAAAATACCCGAGTATGTTTTTTATGATCTAGGGACCAGTTGACTCACAGATTGGCAAGAAACGGTCTACCGTTTTGATGTTTATCGTGCTACACATGGTGCTCAATTTGAGTGCATGCAACCTCAAGGACCATAGGACCAAACTTTGAACTTTCCTCTATCTAGTGATGTGTAGAATGTGTTTCTCTCTTATACAGTTTGTTTGAAATCTGCTCTTTCATTTTGAACAGCCCTCTATGCAGTTTGTATCCGTGACCACCTCGATGATACTGTGATATCGCTTGAGATTCACACATGCATGCTCATCTTCACTTGTGATCTTTATGTGTATGCTGTCAACCACACCAACAAGTTCAGAGAAATGAGCTATTTGCATGAATGCAGCTTCTTTAACTTTACCTCACACAGAATGATGGGGAAAATGTGTTATCTCACACGTTGCAGGGGCTTCAAAGTTTGGTGCAAAATTCAAGAAATGGGGGATTGAGACATAAACCAAATTATTGCTGTTGTGAAGCATGGGCCAAAAAAAAACCAAAATGTTATTTTAGCTGACGATTCATGGCTTTTCTGTGTAGGTGGAATGATAACGTGACGTATTTGTTATGAGCGTTAAATCAATTTCTGTGAAAATGATATCATTCTATGAGTTCATGTGTTTTTGTAATATTCCACCTTTCCTAGAATAGAATATGTGTAGCAATCTCTGACTGATCACCATCTTGTGGCAGCTGCTAGTCAGTTAGGACAGTTCACAAGCTCCACCAGGTCCTGGTGGAGTTAAGAGGAGTTTCCTAAATTAAAGGTGGAGGTTAGGAGCCCCCGCTGATACAACGCATGACAAACAAACTCAGGATCCCAGATTAGGACCCGAGAGCAGTCATGTGGCAGGTGATAACCTCAGCACCACACCACACTAGTTCAGATGGAATGGAACCAGTATGAGGTTTTTATATGATGCCCAGAGTGCCAATTCTGCCACCAACCCCCAGGTTTATTCCCTGTTGGAGGGCCCATAGGTTAACATAGGTTAAGGGCCTTGGTGTCACTTTTGGCGTTTACGGGATTCAAACCGGCAACCTTCCGATTACCAGTGCAGATCCCTAGCCTCAGAGCCACCACTCCGGAGAGGTGATAAAATACTTTTATTCCCGACTGCTAAGAGTAGGACTAAATTTGCATGACTCTGAGATTCTTTTGCCAGTTAGCACCGTTTTCCTAGTCTGAGACGCTTGCTTTATACGGGCACTGGATGAAATGCCAGTCAATCACAGCATGCTGGGACAATTTCACATGCAGCATATCTTTAGGGTGAAACTGGAGTATCCATAGGAAGGCCCATGTGAATGTGAAGAGAAATGCAAAGTCAGAACTCCTCCAATATGGTGTCTCTTGCCATAGCTAACTGGTATCTTCTTCACGCCTGATGCCAGTTTTGTTCCCATTGCTGCCTGGATAGGCACCAGCCCCACCATGGTCCTAAAATGGATACACAAGTATTACAAATGGGTATCTCTCCCAGGCCAATGTACAGGGTGGGCCATTTATATGGATACACCTTAATAAAATGGGAATGGTTGGTGATATTAACTTCCTGTTTGTGGCACATTAGTATATGTGAGGGGGAAACTTTTCAAGATGGGTGGTGACCATGGTGGCCATTTTGAAGTCGGCCATTTTGGATCCAACTTTTGTTTTTTCAATAGGAAGAGGGTCATGTGACACATCAAACTTATTGGGAATTTCACAAGAAAAACAATGGTGTGCTTGGTTTTAACGTAACTTTATTCTTTCATGAGTTATTTACAAGTTTCTGACCACTTATAAAATGTGTTCAATGTGCTGCCCATTGTGTT
>JANRMT010062827.1:4740187-4793256 GCA_026402145.1 Polypterus bichir lapradei
AACACAATGGGCAGCACATTGAACACATTTTATAAGTGGTCAGAAACTTGTAAATAACTCATGAAAGAATAAAGTTACGTTAAAACCAAGCACACCATTGTTTTTCTTGTGAAATTCCCAATAAGTTTGATGTGTCACATGACCCTCTTCCTATTGAAAAAAACAAAAGTTGGATCCAAAATGTCTGACTTCAAAATGGCCACCATGGTCACCACCCATCTTGAAAAGTTTCCCCCCTCACATATACTAATGTGCCACAAACAGGAAGTTAATATCACCAACCATTCCCATTTTATTAAGGTGTATCCATATAAATGGCCCACCCTGTATATTCAAATTCAATTGACATTGACCATTCTGCTGGGAATGGCAACTTAGAATTGGTTTAAACAGGTTAGAAAATGGATAGATGGATGTCATTTTGTCCTTGCTGTGTCCTTCGAGCAGTCTGTAAGTGAGGGATGCTCTCTTAAACACGTAGGCAAGCTTCCTGTTGTGATTGTTATCTGCTTTCAGTCAGTGGTTTGGCGAGCAGTCATTCTCAAAATAATGAAGCCTTTAACCAAACAAGTTGTTCCTACTTCACAGCCAACGTGTAGACGGCCACACTAAGACCTACATATGAGACGTCGTCCTCCTATTGCTCAGCTGTGCCAGGGGTGTGCTGCTTGATCGCATCAGGTGAACAGGTGCTTTGTCTTGGTTTGATTTTTCCAGTACTGGACATCACTTAGCCCATAACCATCTGTCAACTTTGCTCTAATCTGGAAACTGGATGGTGATGGAAAAGTGTGCAGATCCTAACGGGTAACTGAGAATTCTGCTCCCTGTTTACTGTGAACTTGTTCCTTTATTTACTTTGTGCAAATGCTATGTAAAATCGTGTGATGGGTGCCGGGGGGGGGCGAGGAATAGCACAAGAAGAGGGGACAACATCCAGCAAGACCCCAGAAGAGAGTAGTGGTAATGGGAAGTCCTAAAACAAGCAATATTCCTGCAAGACGCTAGGGGGCAGGTGGCCAGCAGATGCTTGAGATACCCGAACCTGCTCTTAGAAAGAGACAGAGAAGCAAAAAAGCTTCTGGCCAATGAAGGGCAGCACATGGTCTGTCATAAGCTCTGATGTTCAAAAGTATTTTCTTGCAACTGAATATGGCATTTAGGGGGGTATAGATAATAGAGAATCCAAGTTTATCATTAGTTTTCTTGTAAATGGCCTCTTGAATAATGTTAATTGCTGTTCATATTATTCTTGTGTTTGCTGCTGCAACATTTTGTGTCTTAGTAGCTGAGACACAATACCCTGTTGCTAGTGTGGCAGGTCACATCTTATTACCGTCATCTTAGCAGTGGTATAAAAAAGCCAGGCAAGAGCTGTGGACTTTGTCCAAGATTGTGAATAGCTTCTAAAGACCAGAGAATTCTTTCTGAGCTTCCATAATAATTTTCATTTTTCCTGGGGACAAATAAAGTACTAGCTACTGTGGTAGGTAGACAGGCAACCACATAAATATGACATAAGGTCTACACAGGGTGCGTGGTCTCAGCCAACTGAATGAAAGATGCAGCCAGCAGTAATGAATAGGAGTGTCCTACTGTCTGGGAGGCCAGTAAACCGGATGGACACTCCAGCTGGGACAGTTGGTGTTACTGGGGTGAGTAATGAGTACTGGGAAAGCAGCGTTCCTTCTGGCAAACCCCCCATGTGGATACCCAAAGGACAGCATGGGAGTTGTGGTTCTGTTTGGCTGCTCAGATGACAGGTGCCGCTATTGGGAAGTGAGTCCCCTCTCTTAGGGTGGTTCCTGGAGGCAGTGATTGGGCACCAGAAGTTCTCCTGGGTTAGGTTCAAAAAGGGAGTGCTCCACGCAGCCTTTGGAGTCAGAGCTGGGAGAGGACGAAGAAAAGGTAATAAGAGAAGATGGTGCATTGTGGAAGAAGAAGTCTGGTAGAAGGTATCGCTCTATTATAAAAAAAAAAAAAAAAATCTTGGAAGGAGAGGAGATGTGATTGTCTCAGAGACACTTTCACGTCCCGCAAGATGAGTCTACGTGCCAAGCAATGCAACCATGCCCGGGGCTGGAAGCCTTGTGAGACAAGAGCTTATTCAAAGAGATTTGGAAAAGTCTTTCGTGGTTATGTCAGACACATTTCTTGTAGAGCGAAAGAAACGATATTCACTCACAGGCAGTTACACATTGCATTGTCACGATGTAATTCCAAACACGGAATCAAAATTCAATGCAATATTGACGAAAAGGTAAAAGCGAAAAGAGATCGAATACATGGACATGGGTGATATGACAGAAGTGTGCCGCACGAGATGCAGATCATGTGGCACGGCGGCAGCAGCGAGCCAGCAGATGATCGAGCAAAGAGGAGGTGTAAAAAAAAAAAAACTGTTTCCCATTGTATCACCGTTTAAGAGCGGCTGACGGAGGAGCGACCGCGTGTCTTTGGGGCGCGTTCAGCCCCACACTTAACAACTCGAGTGGCTGGCACATAGTGGAGGGGTGAGCAGGGGGCAAAGCCCCTTAGTTTTGTTATATAAAAAGAGTTCAGCTGGGTGTAGCAGAACAAGATGCAGAGGACAGAAAGATATGGAAGAAGATGATCCGCTGTGGCAACCCCTAACGGGAGCAGCCGAAAGAAGATTTGAACCTGGGACTGTAGTTTGAGGATCAGTGTCTATGGTTTGGGTCTCAATGACACACTTCTATCTATCTGTCTATCATAATTGTTCTGTTTTAGCTTTGTTAAAGTCCTTCTTGGTGTGGAGGGCCACAACAAAATTGTCCACTCGTGTCATACATTTTAAAAGATGTAAGTACTCTTAAATTGTCACCTCATACAGTAGTTAATGTCAGTGCCAGCTAGCAGGTGATCCCCAAAGTCAGAGGCTTGTCTAGAATTTAGCGAGAGGCCAATGGCCTGTTGCTGTTGGCCGGACAGACGTTTCTCAAGGACCCCCGGGTTTATTTTCTGTGTTACCTGTGATTTTGTTTTCGTCTCTTCTATCTGAAACATGGCAGGAGCTTCAGAAAACCAGTTTTAACGTGCAGGTATGCCGTTGTTAACTCTGTTGGCTTACAGGTCCAAGGTAGTCCCCAAAGTTGTGCAGGTCAGATTGATTATAAATTGGTGCAGCGTGAGTGTGTGTGCACATTTAAGTGCCATGTGTTGACTGGCATCCTATCGATGAAGGGGGTCCTACCTCACACTCATTACTGCTAGGATAGTCCTCAGCATTCTGCCACCTCGTATATTGAAAACTGCACCTTGGAAAGACAAACTTAGCGCTTTACGTATTTAGACATAAATTAACTGCATGGAGGGATGAGTGCAGGGAGAATGTTAAGTTCAAAGTAATGGAAATTTGAGAAACACTTTCTGCCTCCAATGGTGTTTGAACCCCTGCTTAAAAAGTGAGACAGCTTGTCCAGATGCCTACCACAAAGCAGTACATAAGCTCACCTACTCTCTCCAGACCCTGGCCTTTCTTCCTCCCATCATTTAAGCACCTGCCGTCTCTCACCCACAAGTGTGGTTTTGTATTTTATCTTTTACATTTCTACCAGTGTAACCAGAATGCAACTCCTAATGGCTCCCAGTGTCCCTGCACCCATGAGACTTCTAAAGCGCCTTTCGATTGCCTTCTCTGTTGAAGGGTCTGTTACTTTGGGGGCCATTTGCCCTTCTGCTTCCAGTGGTGTAACCAGATCAAGCCAGTTAAGTCTAAATGACAGCTGACATTTCTCTTAATGCCACGCAAACCCACTGGGCATACTGCCCCCTAGTGTCCACGATGCTCTCACTCTATCACATGCAGGTTCTCAGACATTCATCTTGATTGAGGGGTATCCTGCCCAGACACTGGTGTTTGCTTTGTGGCCATGTGTACCCCACTGCCCATTCCTGGAAATCAGAGGCTTAGGAAACAGACAGAAGAGAGTGTTTTTTGATATTTTCCTATCCTGATAAGGCTGACCACATTATTAGCTGGCGGTTCAAATGTCTTGTTAACCATTACATGTAACAAACTTCCATTGTTCAGTCACGGTCACGGTTTTTATTTGAGCTGCCCAGTCATGCCAAAGTGTAAACAGAGGAAACTCATTCAAATACCCCTTCATGTTGTGAACTCGTTATATCAGTGACGGAGGCCTCAGGATCAAGGGAAGAGCCAGACCTGCATGGGACGCGGGGCCATAAATGTACACTCACACCCACATACATAAACTTCAGATCAGTTTAGGGTCACTTGGATGGTACGGAGGACATGCAAACTGCACACACACAGTGACCCAGATCGGAATAAGGAACGTCACCCCAGCATGAAATGAGTTTTAAACCCACGTATTTGGACCTTAAAATGCACGAAGCGACAGCTCTTCCTCCAAAAAGCGTTAACAGACGGCATCCCACATACCGTGGATCCAGAAAGTTTTCAGATCCTTCACTCTCTCCACACTTTATTCAACTGTAGATTTAATTTTACATGGAGAATTGAGCTTTCTTTGTCCAGCAATATACACTGAATGACCCATAATGTCAAAGTGAACAGATTTGTAGAGAGATTTGCACATTTTTGAAAAATTAAAAACTTATTCAGACCCTTTTCTGTGGCACTCCAAATTGTGCTCAGGTGCCTTCTATTTGCTTGAACTCTCCTCGAAATGTGTCAAGGACTCGAGTTCACCTGCGGCCAGTTGATTGGACTTCAGGTAGCAAGGCCCACGTCAACCTGTACTGAATAGGAGGTCCTGCAAGTCGCACTGCCTGTCAGGACAAAACCAAGCCATGACATCCAGGGAAACTATCTCTAGGCCTCCGTAATCAAAATGTGGTCAAGCATAGAACAAGCAAGGGGATGAAACCATTTGTAAAGCTTTGAGCGTTCCCACGATCATCATTACCTCAGTGATTCTGAAATGGAAGACGTTTGGAACCACCAGGCCTCCTATTACAGGTGTGCATCCTGAGTAACTGGGTAAGAAGAACCTTGGTCTGGGACATGACCAAAAACCCAGGGGTCACTCTAACTGAGCTCTAGAAGTCCTCTGCTGAGATGGTAGAGCCTGTCAGAAGGATAACCACCTCGGCAGCACTTCATCAATCAAGCTTTTAGGTCATTCTTATGTAAAAGACATGACAGTTTAAAGAACTCTGACAACCTGAGACAGAAGATTGTGGTCTGATGAGACAAAAATTGAACTGTTTGGGCAGAACTCCAAGCAACATGTCTGGTGAAGACCTGCCAGTGCTCATCACCTGCCTAATAACCATCCCTGCAGTGAAGAATGGTACTGGCAGCAGCATGTTATGGGGACAGGAAGACTGGGCCGAAATGGGGAGTTGGAGAATTCAGCCAAATACTGAGAAGTTCTGGGGGAAATTTTGCTCCAGTGTGCACATCACCTCAGACTGGGGAGACCATTCAGTGACCTGAAGAATACACCCAAGATAAAGCTGGAGTGACTTTGGGACCAGTCTCCAAGTGTCCTTGAGTGGCCCAGGCAGGTCGCAGACTTAAACCCCATAGAACATGTGTGGAGAGACCTGAAGATGGCAGCTCACAAATACTTTCCATCCAATCTAACAGAGTTTGAGAGGTCATGCCAGTAAGAATGGGATAATCCGCCCAAATCCAGGTGTGCAAAGCTTGGAGAGACTTGCCTTAAAGATTTGAACCGGGAATTCCCGGGGCTTCAACAAAGTACTGAGTTAAAGGTCTCAATATTTCTAGAAAGGAGAAGCTTCAGTTTTTGATTTTTGACAAATTTGCAAACCTTTCTGGTCACATGTTGTCACTTTGTCATTGTAAGTGACTGAGTGTGGATTGATGGGCAATAATTGCACGTGTCCATTTTACAGTTAAATTTATAGCAATGTAAAGTGTGCAAAAAATTAAAGGGGTCTGAAGACTTTCTGAATCCACTGCATTTGCATTTTTATTTAATTATTTATTAATTTAGTATTTCTCCTTAAATGCAATCCTAAGGTGCCTAACAAGTAGAAGCTTGTAGAGCAGAAGTTATAGTTTTACTGTTCTAGCGCTGGCAGGTTAACTGGTGCACTTTGGGTCACTGAGTGGTCAAGGTTGAACCAGGCTCCCAGTGGTGTACAGTCTGAACCCTCAGTCACTAAACCCAGGAGTGCTCCTATAGTATGAGATGGCAGACGGCAGCAAACGTCAGATACGTCAAGTCTAGCAGGACCGAGCCAGGTAGGCCAATGAAATGTGCAGTAAGGTAAAAGGGGTGGGGCTCGGCAGGATTTGACCTGCATGTGACAGGAATGACCGCAGCCCTGGTCTAGACTGGGGGCATCAGACACCCACACTTGGAGATGGAGGGGGAGGGTGGGCCCTCTGCTATTGGCTATTCCGGGGAGGGTGGGCCCTCTGCTATTGGCTATTCCCTTAGCATATCATTTGCCCGGCCCCTCCCATCTGTGTCTGTTGTGACTGCTATGCAGTGTTCATTGTGTGGCAGTCACATGAGGGTAGCACAGAAATTGCGGATTGTGGTGTATTTGCTGATCATTTGATTATGCTGTGGCACAGACAGGAAATACAAGTTTCCCATCAGGAAGTTGTATGAGGCGCCCCCTTTGAAGTGGGAGCTCCCAGTAGGGACAGTTCAAAGAGTATGGCTCTGCCGAGTTGTAACATAGCATTGACCTTTCACACACATAAAGGAGGATGATTCTCAAGCGATATCACAGTATCATCTCAAAAGTGGTCACGGATGCAAACAGCATATTACTCTGAAGATAGGTGGGCCTGGATGGGTGAAATTTCACACGGGTACTCAGAGCTCTGCATGCCATGAACCCCTGGAAGCCCAGAAAGGCAGGCTGAGAGGGGGTCATTGAGAGAGGCACAGCATGGCACAGTGGCAGACAATCACAAACACTGGGGCAGGGAAAAAAAATTATAACTGGGACATCAAGAAACTGTTCTTTTGTGGTCAAACTGTATTTGGAGCTATGATGACACAAAAACAAATGTTTAGTTTGCTTCTTACTCTCATTTAAAAGATTAGACCTTATCTTGAATTGGTTTTGGTGCAGACTGAGGAGAAAAACAGCGGCCGCCCATTTCTGTGAACGCGGCGAAGGATGAAAGTGAGGCGTCACAAGTGGGAACTCTGAAAATTCTTATAGTATGTGAGTTGAGCGTTAGTTCACCTGTGTGACAGCCACCGGCTTGGACTTCCTGCTTCCTTGTTGTTTTTGAGTTCTGCTTTGGTTTTCTTGAGGTTGAACTTTGTTGTGTGCTCTGCTTCTTGTTTTGATCTGCTTGTCTGTGAATGCTTTCTGCCTGCCTTCAAATCATCCATCCATTTTCTTAACTCACTGATCCAGGGCAGGGCTGTTGTGCAGCTGGAGCCCAACGCAGCAATCATTGACTCCACAGCAGCAACACCACCTGAACAGGGCACCAGTCTTTCTAAGGGTGAGCACACAAATGTATACGTGACTCGGGGTGGCCAGTTTGGCATTGCCAATCCGCCTAAAGCTTATGTCACATTATGCGACTTCTAACCACTGGGGGTGTCAGACTGGCTAACAGCAATTGGCACTGCTGAAAATCACTGGGCATATCAAATTTAGTGACTGCGTGCCGACTTCCCAGAACAGTTGTGCTCGCCCCTCTTTCTTGTAGCCAACAGCATGCTGCCTGATGCTGTATGAAGGGTTACCAGGTTCAGCCATAGACTTTGCCCTTTCCTCCATTCTGTTGTGGTGTGTAAAACATGAGACGTTTGGCTGACGAGCTTCTCTTCTCTTTGTGAGGTGAATTATACCCGCGTTCCTTATTCCTTGCCATTGTACTTCTGGATTTACACACATTGGTTATCAACTCCCATGCACACGCAGCCACCACTTTGAGCCAGAATTCATCCTGCTTGTAGACTTGATGGAGTGAGTCGCTGGGGACCTCAGGCTGTCCTTCATTGCAGTGTGTGTCACCTACTGCCTCTAGCTTGCTTAGATTAAATAAATGAAGGAGAGCACAGGGGTAGAAAGGGGTGTGTGGTGCTCCTGATATCTGCAAAAGGGCGAAGGTCCACGTCCTAGAACCCTGGTGCTCCCTGTTTGTGAGACATGGCTGCTATCCATTGATCTGAGATGAAGACTGGACTCCTTCATGTGTGACTTTGTGGAGAATCCTCAGGTATCGCTGGTTTGACTTTGAAGTTGCTCATGGAGTCCTGAATGAGGCACATGACCTGCATTATGAGGGAGCGTCAGTTACGGCACTACGGCCATGTGGCAAAATTACCTGAGGGTGGTCCGGCTCATTGTTGAGGACCTGACTGGCTGGACCAGGCCAAGGGGACACTCATGTAACACCTGGTTGCAGCAGATAGAGGGTCATTTCCGGAGGGTGGCACTGGGACTGCATATCTGCCTGGTGGGTTGCCAACCAGGATCCTGTGCTGTTTCATCGTGTGGTGGGTGCGGCCACATGCTGTACCAGTGCCTGCTCCCCAACCTGACCTGACCAACTAAATTCACTGGAAAAGTCACATAATGTGACATGGCCCTATCCTTCATGTCATTGGACTGAGGGTGGAAACCGAAGCGCTCAGGTGAAACCCATGTGGACTTGGGGAGAACATGCAAACTCCACGTCATGGTGTGGCACCGAGCCATCCACATTGGAATTATCTTTTTGGAAAACGAACTTCGTATTTAAAGCCACTAACATCGTAACATTTTTTGCCTTGCCGGTTTGTCCGCTTTGGTGATGCAACCAAATTGTGCTTAGCAGGATGCCATTAGCAGTGCTAAAATGGGGATGCACAAAAATTGGGAGACGATAAGAAAAATGTAAACTGGCCTGTAGGGGTTTTAAGGAGGCTCAACTAAGCTGCCTACAGAAGGGACACTAAAACAAAAAAAGGCCCCATCTGGTCACTTGATGTGTGCAGGTCTTTCTCTGCTCGACATTCATCTGACAGTATAGCTGATGGAAGTTTAAGGACGGGTCTGAGGAGTGAGGGGCTGCAATTGGAAACAAGCATTCATTTTAGGGAAAATCAAGTTTGACAACGGCAGCTGGCTATCTGGTTGCTCAAATCATGTCAAACTGCATGACTCGAAATTGCAGATGATGCCAAACTACACGACTATAAATTGCAGAGGGTGACAAAAGTATGCGACTCGGTGACGACTTTCCAACACAGTTGCTTGCTCGCCCCTTTTTCTGACAGCCTGACAAAGCTGGTTCTGTACGAATACTTTCTGGGTAAGTAAGACAAGTTCAGCTGCAGTCTCGGCCCTTTGTCCATCCATCCATTATCCAACCCGCTATATTCAAACTACAGGGTCATGGGCCAATCCCAGCCAACACAGGAAACAAACCCCAGGCAGTGTGCCAGCCCACCGCAGGACACACAGACCCACACGCTAAGCACACATTATGGACAATTTAGGATCACCAATGCACCTAACCTGCATGTCTTTGGACTGTGGGAGGAAACCGGAGTACCCAGAGGAAGACACGGGGAGAACATGCAAACTCCATGCAGGGAGGACCCGGGAAGCGAACCTGGGTCTCCTAACTGCGAGGCAGCAGCGCTACCCACTGCGCCACCGTGCCGCCCAGCCCTTTGTTCTTTTTCTTTTTTCTGTTCTGTCGTGGTTTTGTCGTATTACACGAGACGTCAGACAGTTGAGCCGCTCTTCTGTTTTCAAGGTCCACATGTTTTCCCCGTTTACTGACTGCTGCATTACATTCGCCGTATGTCAGGGTGAGCAGTCATTGGTTGTCGGCTCTCACACACGCACCAATTACACCACTACAACTTAAGAGAGGATCAAACTGGGCGAGTCGCAGACCAGTCTGATGGAGTCACTGGGGGTGTCAAACTACACCACAAGATAAGACCGCGCTAGAAAAATGATGTAGTGTGATTGGACCTTTTTAATGGTGTGGCGTGAAGGCTACTTGTAGTATATTGTAAGTCTGAACTTTTGGGGATAGTAATAAGGAATTATGGGTATTGGGGAGCTGTTAGGAAGTAGATAATAATAGTAAGGTAGTGTAACGTGTACTCTGAAACGATCTTAGTAAAAGGAGCTGTTAACGTTTATCACTTTGAACCTGCCTCCGTCGTCTTCCTTTTTAGTAGTACAATATTATCACCTATAGATATAACACTACTGATGGAAATTTATTCTCAATAAGCTTTGAACACAAGGATCTGTGGATGTTGAAAGTCAACAGGTGTGTTTAGGAAGTCATTTCTGTGTAGTTGTGGCTTTTGGCAATTAGATTTCACATTTTCAGAGGAGAGCAATTAAAGACACAATAGAAGTACAGTGCCAGGTGTGACATGGAAGAGATCATCCAACTGGCCACATCATCCATCACAAGTCCGGAGACTACAATTACAGTGGGAGGTGACAAAGTTCTGCCAAATAAAAAACAACATACACTCCAGCATTGGGACCTTCTTCTGGGCAACCATCACCAGCTCGGCTCGAGAAAAAGAGCCGATCAGTTCAGCTGTTAGTAAAAAGGGAAGAGGAAACAATCTTCGGCCTCATCTTGACAAATATTGGGGAAGCACAAGAAAAATGTCCTGTATGTGCTTCATGGAGGCTCACCTAGGCTGGTCACGGAAGGAACACTTTACAAAGAAAAGAAAAAGTCCCAATTGCTCACCTGTGGAGAGCAACCAGTCAAAGCTCTGCGACCTTTCAGTCCTCTGCCTACCGTAACTCGCGTCGAACGTGTCACGTAATTCGGTTGCCTTTAAAGTTGACTTTCGGGATTTGATCGTTCCTGCTGTGTGATGTCATTTGCTGGCATTTTTACCCCACCAGTTTTAATTTCTTCACTTCCACAATTGGTTGGTTAATGTGGTAGTTTCAAGATTTCATCACCTAACACTTTTATTTTTTTAAGTGTCTAATATTGCTTAATTGTAATGGCCTGGCACACTGATGTAGGCTTCTAGCCCTTGCGACTCCGATTTGGATTGAGTGGCATTCAGACCGTTCCTATCGTTTTATGTAGAAATTGCACATTGCAAATTGTTCGGGTGCAGGAACAACAGAACACCTCAAGGTAATTTGGGGCACCCGTTTATTAAAAATGCGACAGTAGGGACGACGCCTGTTGTGGTGTCACTTTGCCTTATTTTTTGGGCTAAAGAAAATCTTAACCAAAAATCCAAGAGTCTTTTAGTCAGTCACACTGAGTTATGACTGGACACATTCCTATCATTAGTGACGCCTTCTCTTCCAGGTGTCTGGTGGCTTTGTTCTTGTGGACCTGAAAAGGGGTCCTTCACTGGGCAGATTCTGGGTGCTGGAGGGAGAGAATAGGGTGAGTGGCAGCACCCTCTCATGGTGCACGGGGTCATTACACATCTTGTAAGTTTTATGTAGAAATTGCATATTGCAAATTGTTTGCTTTCCTCCTATGCCAGCCCTAACCTGCCATCGTGATCTGTCCATTCCACACTTTCTCCTTCATCCAGGTTCTGAAACCAGTTTTCCATTAGAAGCCAATCCCAACAGCATGAGGCACAAAGCAGGACCGAGCAGTGAGATGGGACGGCGGTTTATCAGGTAATTGATGAATCGTCCACCTAGGCCTTCTAATGGCTTGGCCCCCCTGTCCAGGGTTGATTCCTGGCTTGCGCTCAGTGCTGCCAAGTTAGGCTGTGGCTCCCTGCAACTGTAAAGTGGTTTTGAGAACATCACCGTGTCATCCATCCAGTGTGACTTGTGAGACCTTCTATACACAGAGTCACACATGCAGGTCTCCTCGAGGAGCACTTACAAGGCGTGTAATGACCCAGTGCTGCCACTCACCCTATCCTCTCCCTCCAGCACCCAGAATCTGCCCAGTGAGGACCCCTTTTTGGTCCCTCAAGAACAAAGCCACCAGACTCCTGGAAGAGGAGGCGTCACTAGTGATAGGAATCTGCTGCCAGTCAGAACTCCGTGTGACTGACTAAAAGACGCTTGGATTTTCGGTTAAGTTTTTCTTTCACCCAAAAAATGAGGCAAAGTGACGCCACAACAGGCATCATCCCTATTGTCGCATTTTTAATAAACGGGTGCCCCAAATTACCTTGAGGTGTTCTGTTGTTCCTGCACCCGAACACAACAGGCCCACATGTGCCCTTCTGCACAGTGGAAGTCCAATCACTTCAGTTGGCCACACAGGTGGACTCCCATCAAGTTCTAGAAACTTCTGGTGGAGGATCAAAGCAAACGGCAGACACCTGAGCACAATGTGGAGTGGCACAGCAAAGGGTCTGTGTGCGTCTCGGGAGGAGAGATTTTTAATACATTTGCAAACCTGTCTGAAAAGAAGTGTTCACCTGGTCGTTACGGTTTATTGAGTGTAGACGGCAAGTGAGTTCATTTAAAATGACATCTACGATACAATAAAGTGTTAGGGGTCTGAATGCTTTTGTGAATGCACTGTAACTGTTGTAGTGGATGGAGTGGCAAAGACAAGTTGATGACGGAATTGGTGTCGTAACCTCAGGATTTGTATTTCTGAAGATGACATCATTTCATCTGAAAGTGCTGTTTTAAATTAAACTCGCTCGTTATCATGCTGCTGTGATACGCCCAGGCTCTATTAGGTGCGTCGTTTAATGAGTGGGTGGTGGACGGTTATTTTAATATCTGTAAAGGTATTTGCATTTTGTAGCCTGGAGTTAAACTGGTGATCCTTTGCTTCTGTTTTCTTTATTCCTCAGAACTGTGAAGAACAATGAGCCTAACTTCCCGGTATCGTACGCTGGGCTGCCGTGCCTCCACCCTTGACAAACTTGAGCACAAAATCAATAAACAACCACGACATAAGCAATCACGGCCATGTGATTTTCTTTTTTTTTTTCTTCTTCTTCTTTTCCCCCCTCCGCTTTGTTTTTTACAACACCACCTTTGTGTTCATTTCATCCCTGTAATTAATTGCTGCCCACTCAAAGCACACACAGGCGGCAGCGCTTTGCTTTTCTCCACTTTTCTAGAAATACGCCTTCTTCATTCAACTGGTACCACCGTTTCACACTCAAATGGATCAGAACTGAGGGATTTGGGGGGGCTAAAATAACTTGGCTGGCTGGAACTGGCAGAACAAAACCTACAGATTTATTAAAGGGAGTTCAGCTGCCCTGAATTGGGTTAACCTGTCGAGAAATGTGATGGGTGGAATGTGGAGGAGGTCTGAGACGCTTCATTTCAGAAGCACGTGGGTCTCGGTTTTTATTACCTGAGTGTGCGCCCTGCTGACACCTTATTTGGGTCACTCGTAGCAGATGACGCAGGGCTTGTCTCCATTTCCCAGCAAACCTGACGTGGATTTCACAAACTGATTCACAGACTGTTTAACTTGTAACGCCTTCCCTTGCATTGGAAACTTATTCTCCACGAGGTGCGCCCGTCCCGGCTGTACGCATTAAATTTCTCCTCCCTTCGACCTGTGTCTTAGCCCAGCGTGGTCGGTTACAGCAGAAGATCCAGGACCCTTCACTTAAACTGACTATACTCTGAAAGCACAAGACCCCCTCACACAGCCTGGCCATACCCCAATTGTTAAATTCAAGTATTTCAGTCCCACATCTGTAAAGCACTTTTCTCAGTAACTGAAAGGTGCTGTGCAGGTTAAATTATTTGTGTCCACTCTTTTAGTTCGGCTTCTTTGTAATTTCTCGCGTGTGTCTGTGCTGTGTCAAAGAGGATTGGCTGGCATCCCAACTGGGATGGATGGGTGCTTACCCGGCCAGAAGGCCTTTTTAATGTTTGGATGGAAGGGAGCAGCACCCTGGGGCCATGTGCTCCCCCATTGGGGTTGGTGGTGGCATCCTTCTGGTGGATCTCTCATGGGCACAGCTGCAGTGCTGCGTGGAAGTTTTAGTCCAAATGTACAGCCGTGCCTGGGAGCCACCAGGGGGAGCTGTGGGAAAGGAGTGTTCCTCCTCCTCCGTAGAGAGGTTCCGTCTGACCCGGAAGTGGTTCCTGGTTGCACTGCATTGGCATCGGAAGTACTCCTGGGTATGGTGTAAAGGAAGCCCTGGGATTTGGAGTAGAGTGGAAGGACAAAGCTCACTTGGGAGGAGAGGAAGAGGAGGAGGGCAGAGAGTGAAAGTGAATTGTGATTGTATTTGCAGTTGATAGAATTAATGGAGGTGTTGTATTATAATAAACCTTTCATTTGAACCCGGGACTCATGTCTCTGAGGTTGTGTCTGGTATTTGGGACTCTGTGGCGCCCCCTACAAATCACAGCTTTTAAACAAAGATGGAGTAAATTGATTGCCTTTTTTGCTGTTGTTGTAAGCAGGTACTGCTCTGAACATGAAACTGAGCTGTCATTTACCCATCCATTTCCTGAATCCATTCCTAGCTTTACAGGGTTTTGAGGAGCCATCATCCATACCAACAACAACTGGCACAAGACAATAAGTGACTCTGGATGAAGTGACAAGCCATCACATGGACATGCGGTAGGAAGGAAATGAGCACTGGGAGAGCAAACATCACAGTGAGTATAACATCCTTATTTTTGATATTTAAATATTAATACAAATTTGCTAACAAACAACCTTAGCTTGAAGCAAACTTAAGTACCATGTGAGCACTGGGAGATCATGCAAACACCACATTACTACATTTGGACAAGACAGCAGGTCCCTAGAGTTTTGAGTCGGGGAGAATGTATGCATAACTCATACTGTAAACTGAAGCCAGGACCCTGCTTACTGCTTTTGTGTCCTTTACTATATGCCAGGCTATCCATCCATCCATTTCCCAAACTGCTTATTGAATTAGGGATCACAACATGCCAAGGTGTATACAAGCAGCACAGAGTTCAAGGAAACCACCCTGGACTGGATGCCTGTCCATCACAGAAAGACACATACCCAGATACACTCAGTGTGGCCATATTGGCATTTGAACCCGGGTCCCAGGAGCTTTAAGGCCACACATCATCTCTAACATGCCACTTTTTACCATGTATTTATCATTTGGGCTACAGAGAGTTTTGACAGCTCTAAACACAAGACAGGAAGCCACCCTGGACAGGATACCAGGCTATTAAAAAATGCATATATTCACATCTTAAAAATTGAGCCCAGGACCCTTTTGAGCCATAAAGGTGCACTACTTTATTTCCAGGCTTTTCTTTACTATCTGCCTATGCATCCATCCTTTTCCAAAATTGCTTATTACATTATGGGATCAAGTGGTACCAGCAAGACCCCGGCCTAGGTACTTCTCCATCACAGGAATGGTGCATATAACACACACATGCTCGAAGTGACCACAGTGGGAAATGAACCCTCGTCCCAGGACCCTTAAGGGGCTGCACCACTTCACCACCATACCAGTGTTTACCATGGGTCCATCCTTCCATTTTCCAGACCTACCTATTGGATTATGGAATCACAAGATGGAACAAACAGGAATCAACACTGGAGAAGATGTCAGTCCATCGCAGTAAAGACTCACACATAATATGCTCGATGTGGCCATGCTGGGCATTGAACCCAAGACCTTGGTGCTGTAAGGCTGCACCATTTTACTGACTTTCTGTTTTTTGCAGTATGCCCTTCCAGCTTTCTGTTTTGCAAACTGCCAATTGTATTGTGGGATCGCTCAGTGTTAGAGCAAATACTAACAGCAGCCCACCCTGGACTGGATGCCTTTTCATCCAAGGAAGACGCGTATTAATTGTTATTAATGGTAATGGTTGTTAATGTGGCCAGGCTGGAAACAGAGCCGAGATACTTGGAGCTGTAAGGCTGCACCACTTCATTGCCTTGCTGTTCTTTAGTACTTGTCTGCTCATCCATTTTCCTGGGATTTTACTGACTGCATTGAATACAAAGCAGGAACCAACCATGGAGTGAATGGCACACATACCCACATCTACTCGGTGTGGCCGTGCTGGAAATTGAACCCACGTACCTGAAGCTGTAAGCCTGCACCACTATTACATGTCCAACTATCTGTTTATTGGTTTATGGGATTGCACGGTGCCAGCTTATACTGACAACACTGAACACAAGGCAGGAACACACCCAGGACTGAATGCCAGTCCATCATCGGATGGCACTCATACCCCCAAATGGTCAATGTGGTATGATAGGTATTGAACCCAGAACCTCAGAAATGTAAGTCAGCACCACTTCACTGCCATACTGTTCTTTATTTCATGCCCATCCATCCAATTTCCAGACCCGCTTATTGGATTCTGGAATCCAAAGATGCAAGAGACGATTCTGAAAGCACTGAGCACACTTCAGTAGCCCCTCCTGGACTGGATGCCTGTCCATTATCTGTTCTCTACAATGTTGCTCTTTACCATGTACCCACCATTCTGTACCAGACCTACTTGTTTGCATTACGGGATCACAGGGTGCAACCAGACAATTTGTTTAACACTTAATACAAGGCAACCCTAGGCGGGATGCTAGGCCACAAAAGGAATGCACACTTTAACTCACGCTGGAAATTGAACCCAAGTCCGTGGAGCTGTAGGCCTTCACCACTTCACACTTTATTACAGGTCAGCACCCATGTCAGAGCTTATACTGATAACACTGAACACAAGGTAGGAACCCACCCTGGACTGAATGCCTTTCAATCACAGGATGGCACATACAACTACATATATTCAGTGTGGCATTGAACGGAGTTCCCTGAAGCTGTAAGATGGCACCACGTCACTGCCGTGCTGTTCTTTGTTTTCTATCGTGTTGCTCTTTACATGTATCTGCTCTTCCATTTTTCAAACCTACTTATTAATTTATGGTATCACCGTGTGCTACAAACAATTTGGACAGCACTAAATCAACTCTGGGCAGGATGCCCGCCCACAAAAGGAGAAGCAGCACCACACGTCCATCCATCCAATTTCCAAACCTGCTTCTTGGATTTTGGAGTGACAGGATGCAAGAGACCATTCTGACAGTGCTGAGCACAAAGCAGAAACCCGTCCTGAACTGGGTGCATGCCCATCACAGAGATGCCTACCTACCCACATGCAGTCACGGTGACCAGAGGTAATTACCGTAGAGCTGCAAGGTTCACAAATATTAAACTGCATCACCCCTTAATAGTCGAGGCTCTCTCTTCCAGGACCATCAGGTGTTCACTTTTTTATGGATGTGACCACCCAGGATATCACTTGAGGACTTTGCACTGCCGACTTCTTTCCCGCTTTACTTCTCCATGTGGATATATTGTGCTCACCGCTGTGAGTAAAGATGCTTTGGACAAGCGGCTTGGTTTTAAAATTCATTCAAACACTGTGAGGGTTGTGAACACTTTAAAACATTGACAAATAAATAACACTTGACTTACCGAGAAGCTGAGGACTCAGTCTGCTTTGGAGAAAGTCATAACGGCTGGCGTGTGTGTGTGGCTGACGCTATAAATGAGACGTGTGCTGCTCCTGAGCTGCACTCCACATCAAACTAAACAATCCACCCGGAATAGAAAAAGGAAAATAAAAAAATGCAAAAGAGGACGTGCGCTTGGCTCCATTTGGCTCAGGCTCCAATCAAACAAAGTCTCCAGGTAACCCCACTACGATGAAATAGATTTTCCTGCCACTGTACTGACTCGGCTTGAGTAAAGAGAAGCTGAGAGACAGCGTCCCTCCCGATTTGTCACCCTACTCAGAGGAGGAAGTGCAGTGGAGGTCTGAGGAGCCGGCTGCCTACATTTAAAATGACGCGCGTCATCAGGCCGTCCTTACACTCCTCCGGCTGGGGACTTTCACAGATTGGCCCAATTTGTCTGTCACTTGGTGGGGACAGTTTCTGAGCTCACAAAATAGCGAAGAGAACCGTTGTGAGGGAGGCCTGTCTGTCATAAACCACAACCATAAAGTCAGATGTGAGATTTTAAAGTAAATGTTTGTCATGCGGGCGGCACGGTGACACAGATGTAGCGCTGCTACCTGATAGTAAGGAGACCTGGGTGCTCCCAGTGTGGAGTTTGCAGGTTCTCACCATATCTTCATGGGTTTCTTTTAGTAACCTAGTACAATCCAAAGACATGCAGGTTAGATGAATTTCCATTGCTCAGTTGGCACATGTGCACATTCACCTTATGATAGACTGGCAGCCTGTCTGGGTATTGTTTCTGCCTTGCACCCAGTGACTTTGGGGATCGACACCTGCTGCCCTATGACCCTGTTCAGGGTAAGCAGGTTAGGATACTGGATGGATGTTGGTATCAAAAATCAGGGCAATCAACCCTGGATGGTACATTAAACCATCCACTGGGGGGGACGCACTCACCCATGAAACGCCAGTTTGTTTTTTTTTTAACAGAAAATTGGAGTGCCCAAAGACCACCCAGGCTGAAAACTAAATCCAGGTCCCTTTCAGTTTAGTTTTTTGTCACATGTACATCTGTTCACCACACCTGTCAATTGCTTGAGAAACTAAAGTCTTACCCAGCAACATTTATGACAGCCATCCACATTGACGTTCCTATTTGTCAGTCTCATTAGTGCCCTCCTTTGCTTTCTTTTGTTTATATTTATTTCTATATATTAGTTTATCTCATCTAGTGCCTTTCATAGCTTTCTTTTGTATCCTGACATTCCTATTTATCCATTTCATATTGTTCCTTTCATAGCTGTCTTGTATTGACATTACTATCTATCCATTGATTTCATATAGTGCCTTTCACAACTTTCTAATATATTTGACATTTATAGCCATTGATCTCATATAGTGCCTTTCATAGCTTTCTTGTATATATCATGTACTGCCTTCTACATGCCTTCTTTTATATATTTTTTTGTCAATCTCATATAGTGCCTTTCTCCGCTCTCTCTCACACACTGACACTCCTATCTACTGCTCTCGTATAGTGCCTTTCATAGCTCTTGCTTCTATACTGATATTCCTACCTATTGATCTTATGTAGTGCCTTTCCTCACTCACTTTTGTACAACCTGTGTAGGAGATGAACATCTATTGGGCAAACTCACATTAGGCATATTCAACCAGGTGGGAACCAATCCTAGATGGGATGCCTGACCACCCATAGACCAACATACTCAATGGCAGGCCAATGTATTTATATTTATAGAGAAATCCAGCGCACATATCAGGATGACATGACTGTTCCATAAATTCAGGATTGGCAGAAACCACATCGTCACAGGTCTCTAAATCAAGTCCAGATTTTCTGAGTATTGTGTCCACATGGCTACCACACATCCATCTCTCCTTCAGTGTTCTTTATCTCACCTTTCTGTTTAACTGGCACTGCTTCCAGGGTTTGGTTCCCAAGCCAGTCGAAGTGCGATCCCTCCAGGTGGGCTGTACCTGGTATACGCCCCATCAACACCACATACATAAATGGCAAAGTGTGAGGCTACACTTAAGGATCAGTCACCTGTGGCTGGCCATACAAATGCCTAAACATAATGGCGTGCTAATACAGGTACCCTGACACATCCAGCTAAACTTTGTATACGTGAAGGTCCTGGAGCAGAGCGTAGCTGATGTCTAAAAGAAGGATGCTTTCACCATGTAGATGTATACATCTGGTGCAAGGCACTTTTTGACATTCTCAGAGAGGCATGATCCAATTTGGTGGGGTCTGTCACAGAGGCACGGTGTGCAGGACCTGAGCCAATCCTGGATGGAACTCCAGTGCGTCAGAGGGCCCACCTTTGGTAAGAGGTGCATGTTGGTTGGGCACACAACTAATTGTGTCGCTGGACTCTACTGATTTGTGGCTGTTAAGCTCCAGCCTTCCACACATGAGTTTTAGAATGTTACCTCATGTCATCCCTCCTTACATTTTCTGATTATACTTTTTCTACTACACAACCATGTAAAGCCAGAGCCCATCATGGCATCCCTGGCAAAATGCAGGAGCCAACTCTGGATGGGTTGCCAGCAGATCACCTTTAATATTTACCCTTTCTTACATGGCACTATATTTCAAGTGCTTGTTCAAAGCAAATGTTGTCAGGCACTGTATAGGACACTTGGCCAGTTGAGCGCTTAAGGTGCCCATAAAGACACTTCACCCTCCTGCTTTAGGTCACCCATGTAATGTGTACACGGTGGGAGATGATCTGAGCAGCAACAAAACAGTAGCCATGGTGAAATGGGGCCTGGAGCCAGAAAATCACAATAAAGAATTTGTCTTTATTGTTTGCAGGGCAAATAGTGACGTCAGTGAGAAGGATGAGTGGGAGATCACTGCTCATCGGTGACAGTAACATAGGAGAGCGAAAAATCCAAACATGAAGAGCAAAACACAAAGAGCCTCCACAGAGGCTGCAGAGCACAGTGGTGGGGACCTTAAGAAAGGGTCTGCTCAGGCCTCCCATCATCTGTCTCGGTAATAAGAGGTGATGCCAAGGAGGCGGATTAAAAAGGCAGGGGTCTGGCCTTGCATGTGAGAAGAGGAGGAACTGGGGGATGGAGTCCTGGTGACTTTAAGCCAGAAATGGGCATTTAGAAGGTGAAGCTTTATGAGCAACAATCGAGAGAATGGAAAAAGAAAGAACATTTTAAAAAAAGACCGAAAGGAAAGGGCTGTATTATAGAGAAACAAATACAACATTTACTGTATCATATAACTGAGTGATAAAATGTGAAAAACTATATAATAGACAGATAGGAGTGTCAATATACAAGAGAGCGGGATATGAAAAGCACTGTATGACATTGATAGATTGGAAAGATTGTTAAAGATATATAAAAATATTCTCAATTAATGCTCTACAGTATATGTGGAAGGCAGTTTATAACTGATGGATGCATATGAAAAATATAAAATGGATAGATATGAGTGTTAGTATACAACAAAGAGCTATGAAAGGCACTATATGAGACCGATGAACAGGAATGTCTGTACACAACAAAGGGCAGTGAAAGGCACTATATGAGATTGATAGATTTATACTGAGTTTCTTAAACTTTCTTTTTCATATAGTTTCTTTCATAGTTCTCAGTTTTACATTCCTATTTTGTCCAGAGCCATGAAAGGCGTTCTATTACATTGATAGATAGGGATGCTGATATACAGCAGAGAAACTTGAAAGGCAGTCTGCGAGTCTGGTAGATAGGAATGTCAATATTCAACAAAGGTCTACGAAAGACACCAGAAAGGATAGAGAGAGTTCTTGGGAGTCCACATCAGCCTGGATCAGTCATGGACGACAAACACGACAGCGATGGCCAAGAAAGGTCTTCAGAGGCTAAATGAGACTGATGGATATGAATTACAGTAGAAGATTTGATGCTGGAATTGCTGCCACAGGTGCATTGTGTGAACCAGCTGACAGCAGTGTTCACCAGCCTGTTTAATATCTCTCCAGAGCAGGCCACTGTCCCCGCTTGCCTTAAGTCCGCTACAGTCATCCCTATTCCAAAACAGGCAGTGGTGAGGTCCCTGAGTGATTATCGCCCGGTGGCCCTGACCCTTGTTGTTATGAAGTTCTTTGAGTGACTTGTCCTCAGACACTTTAAGAGCAGCATCCCCATCTCCCTGGACCAACACCAGCTCACTTGCAAGTCAAATCAGTCAGCTGAGGATGCTGTCTCACTTGCCCTTCAAGCTGCCCTGTCACACCCAGAGCAGAGGGACAGCTATGTGCTGATGCTATTCATCAACTACAGCTCCGCCTTCAACACCATTCCACTAAAAAGTTGTCTATCAAACTAAACTACTTGGCTCTCATCTCACACCTGTGCAACTAGATTTTAGGTTTTCTCACCAACAGACCACAAATAGTGCGCCTGAATAAGCCCTTCTCTTCATTCATAATACTGAACACTGTGGTACCACAGGGCTGTGTGCTGAGCCCTCTCCTTTACTCCCTCTTCAAAATCTACTGCAAATCTACCCAGGATACTAACATCATAATAAAGTGTGCAGGCAACACCACAGTGATAAGCCTGATCTCCAATAATGATTAAGTACCCTATAGAGAAGAGACTGAGATTCTACAGAGTTGGAGCCAGAAAAACAACCTTGCACTCGTTTCCAAGAAAAAAGTGGAACTGATGCTGGAAACTAAAACACCGCATTACCATTCCATCAGCATCAACGGCAAGAGGGTGGAGACTGTCCAGAGATTCAGATTCTTTGGAGTCCACATCAGCCAGGACCTGTCATGTACAACAGACATGACTGCAATGGCCAATAAAGGTCTTCGGAGGTCTCAGATTCTGAGGAGCCTGAAGAAAACTCCCTCAACAGCTGTTGGTTGACTTCAACAGGTGCACCATGGAGTCTCTCATCACATTCAACATTACAAAGTGGTACTTTGGCTGCACTTTGAGAACAGGAAGACCCTCCTGTGTATCATCAAAACGGCTCCAAAAATTACTGGTGCTTGGCTGCCATCACTGGAAGATATCTTCACTGTGTGCTGTAAAGATCCAACCGACACCGGCCATAGCATTTTCACTCCTCTGCCCTCTTTCAGGCACTTCAGGGTCCTGCATGCCCGCACTACCAGGCTTATAGCGGGGCCACATAGGGGCTTTTTTTTTCCTGTGTAAGTATGTCCTGTTGAGTGTTTGTTAAATGTGAATGACAACACTGGGGGCATCGATTTCTGTTTGTAAATTGGGGTCAGGTGTCTTTAAACAGGTTTGCACCGATGTGGAGAAGCTTGTGGGATTTGTAGTTTGTGGTTTGTATGCACTGTACCAATAAAACCGGAAGAGTAGGATATGGCGGGACTTTTCGAGTGGACCATTTTCTAATCAACATCATCCGCCGCAGCTCCTAAACATTTTCAGTTACTGGACATTTGTAGTGGAGAAGGTTGGTGCTTGGCCACCAGATGTAAGGACAGCGATGGGTTCTTTTCCTCCCAATCTAGTCCTTCGATGCTCTTGGATAAGAGGCGCACCTCCGAAGACTGTTCTTCTGGACTCCAGTGGTAGGACAGAATTTCATTATCCATATTCCGGGAAGCAGTTTATTAAATAGGAGCGTTTGGCACTTCTTTCCATCATTTAACTCTCGTTTCCATTTCCAGAATCACTTCCGTCGTTTACAGTAAGGACTTTTTTTTTTTTCAGGACTGTAATCGTCGTCATGTTTGGTGTGTTTAGTGTTTTTTGTGTTTGTAAATAGTTATTCTAGCAAATAAGGATCTTTTTATATATTTGTGTGTTTGGTGTGTTTAATCTTAAGGGGCTTTTTCCTTGGTGGTGTTAATATTTGGGTGGAAATTTGGTAGGGCTTAGGTGTTGGCCTGATTTTATCCGTCCCTTATTTTAAAAGCGTAGCGCCTTCCTTGCTACGTAAATCTGGTAACACTCTCCACACAAGTTATAAGCGAGGGGCTTTGCTACAGGCTGACGAACAGCTTTTACCGCAAAGCAATCAGCCTGTTAAACTCGCCGACCACCACTGATTGACCTGAACGTCTGCATCATCCACATGTAGTCACACACTTACACACAAGCCATGTGGATACTCATGACCATTACATTGACTGTCATCTTCACTGTGACTTCATTTATTGTTTCTTGGTTTATCCTTACATGTCTACCTTTACGTTTACTTGAAAATGTTAATAGTAACTGTGCTTCTCATAGTTTAATGTTTACTTAGTTTATCATCTGCTCTTAATATACTTTATCTAAGGCATCTGGAGGTGTGTTCCAAATGATATTTCATTTTATTGTACAATAAATGTATCTTGCTTGTACAAAGTGTGGAATTAAGGGTCTAAATACTTCTAGGAAGGAGAGATTTTACTTTTTGGTTTGTAATAAATTTGCAAACCTTTCTTTAAATCTGTTTTCACTTTGTCATTCTGGATTATTGAGTGTAGACTGATGGATAGAAACAGCAACTGTAAAGTGTGCAGATAGTAAACGGCCTGAAGGCGTTCTCAATCAGCTGTACCTGACTTCCTTCTAGTCCTGCACACCATAACCTGCATCTCACTGGAAATCACCACAAATATTTTGGTCAGGTTAGCCGTGTTAAAACAAAACAAGGAAAAACGAGCTTGACGTGCACTGACCGCAGGCCTCTACATAGCAAGTGGTTAGGACAAATTCAACAGGTATTTCAACAGATGTGTGGGTTCAAGAGAAGCTTGTGAGTGGTGACCACATGGTGCTCCAAGCTGAGGTTCTCATGAGATTCTGGTAAATTCCAAAGCATGAAATCCCCTGCTAAAAAGTGTTGACAATACAATTTATTAATAGGAACAGACTAAGATTTTATTCATTTCTACACAAACTGGTATTTTAAAACACATTACTCTATCGCAAGAGATGTCAGTGGAAACACACTTGGAAACACTGAAAAGTACATCTGAGGGGACAAATCCCCAACATCTCTCTGTTATAAAAAAAAAATCTTGGGAGGGAATCGAGGGAGACGAGACGTGATCTTCTCGGAAGACACTTTGACGTCCTGCATGTCAAAAGGACAGCTGCTGTACAGGCTTTTAAATGATCGACGCACAGCATGACAAGCAGAACACGCAGGTCGCTAGCAGCAGCAGCAAGACAGCAGCTGATCAGCTCATATCTCCTTAGAGTGCGTTCAGCCCCCCCACTTCACAACGCAAGTGGCGTTATACGCCCCGAGAGAAAGAGATTTAACCAGGGCCAGGGCAGGAAATAAAGGACAAAGAGTAGACGACAAAGTAGAATGTTGTAAAGAATTAAAAAATGTTTGCACGGTACACATGCACAGCAGGTTAGAGATAATGGAAGTATGAAAATTCCAAAGTCTCAAAAAAAAGGATAGGAAAGATTGCATTAGTGCAAACAGAAATTATTACTTGGTGACATAATGGAACAGAGAAAAGAGATTGAATATATTGTTCGAATTTAAACTTTAAGCCGGAGACTTGTAGATCATCTAATTTGTCTTGCCAGCGAAAATTAAAAGATTCCAAAAACGTTGTTGCGGTATGAAGTCATGTGAGACAGAGACTATTAACATGAGATTCTTTCAAGTCACACCATACTTACAACTATTTTAAAACAAGACCAAAGGTCATCTAACCTCACTCGTGTGAATGGACAAACGTTCGAGAGAGTCGTTTTATTTACTAGAGAGAAAGAAACGATATTTACTCACAGGCAGTTATACGTTGCATTGTCACAGTGAAAGTCCAAACACGGAATCAAAATTCAATGCGATGTAGAAGAAAAGTTAATTCTAAATATTGTTTTTACAAAAGTTTTAAAGTAAAAGTGAAAATAATGCATATGTAACAATTCCCATGCAGATAACACTCGCTTTAAATTGTATTTCCGGTAAACCAAACCCAGGGGTGGGCGAGCGAAGTGAGCAGGGGGCAGAGCCCCCTAGTTTCTTATAAATATTAGTGCCAAAGTAGAAGGCAGTTAGAGTTAATAATTGATATTGTTGGGCTGATTGTTATTATAAATGCTAATTTTGACCACAAGGGAAACAGAGCAACTAATTATCTAGGGACGCCGTTATGAGTATGAATGTGGAAATAAACAAGAATACAACTTTAACAAAATAGTCAGAACGATGCAATTCAGAATGTAAATGCAGAAATGAATAATGCACTTGGAAATAAAAAAGAAGTAAGTAACATATTTACATAATATTGTATTTTTCTGCTCTTCCTTTAGGTTTCTAGGCATTTGGGATTATAACAAATTTAATTATGTTCTTTTTACTTTTAGTTTAATTTTTGAAGGTGTTAATATTTTTTCATGTTATGTTTGGTTGTTCCTGCCTCACCATTTTGTTTTTTATGGGCACCATTTTCAGACTTGGAGAATCAACTCACATCGCTACCATGTGGCAGTCGAAAAGTCGAAAAGAAATGACACGCAACATCTTCAAAATAGCAGGCGTCTAGGAATTCTCATAAAACACAGTCGGGTATTTCAGCAGACGTATCATTTCAATAGTATCACAGTAAGCATCTTGGATTTTCCAAGTTGTCCAGTATTGTAGATTTGCAACAAAATTCCGAGAGTGTGCATGTGTATGTGATTTGAACTTAATGATTAGAGTGACGGCTTACTGCTACAAATTTCGGATTACTGGTTTTATGGCACAGTTTAATGTCCACCTAGTTTCAAACTTCTGGCCTTGTTTAGAGTTAATAATTTACTTTTGAAAGAACTAAAATGTGTCTTATGTTTCATTAGTGTTCTCTTATTATTATGAATCCTTTCTTCATTCCTGACTATGAGTTTAATTTCACCATCTCCTGATCCTAAAAGTAACATGTGACTTAACCATTGCCCATTTGTGGCATAACAGCACACACATCGGAGGGTAATGAAAGTTTGGAGTTTGGAGCTCACTGAATGTACGCATACTGTAACATGCAGCTGTACGCTGGTTTCCCTCTGAGTTTGAAGCACACTGGTGTATGCAACACAGTGCAGAAAGTGGGAGGGTCTCCCTTGGAGTTTTTAGTCACCATAATATATGAATGTTGTTTCGAAAAACTTGAATGGGCTGGAGAAACGAGAGGTTCCCGGTACCAAATTTAGCATAACACTGGTATTGTATCATTTTAAGAATTTGCTAGTTAAATACTTTTTTACTTCCAGTTTATTACACAACACTACTGTACACTTGCAGCATCTGAGTTTCCAGACTTCCTGTTATCACTGGAATGTCACAAACATTTTCTCAAAGTTCACTGTAATATGTATATATGGGTTCAGATCCAACAAATGAGCGTAGATTGAACTATTATATTCCCTCCATAAAAGCATCTTTTGTTTTATGTTCTGACACAGAGTGAAGGTAACAGAAACATAAAAATAAGGTTTAAGCACTGGGTGATGAGAGAGAACATCAAAGTCAAATGAGCAGAGGGGAGAGCCAAAAGAATCTTACAATCAGAGCGCAATATGCAAAATAGAAGTTAATGTCGCCATTCTCGTATAAAGAATCTAGTTTCTGGGAATATCGAAATATAATTGCACTGCAAAAACTGTGAAGTGAAGTTCATAACCATATTGTCTCTGTTATGATGTGAGCTTCCTTTGCTTTTTTTCTTGTTTGCTTCTCTTAAAGTGGATTAATAATCCTAGTGTCAATTTGGGGGTTTTAACACCCAAGGAATCCAATCCTGCAATTAAAAATTAGTTTAGAAGTTTTAACATTTTATACTGTCTTTTCCAAGACCATTTTGTTTTGGTAGTGGTGCTGCTGTTTTGTGGGTTTTGCATAGTTGGTTTTCTTGGGGATTTCCCTTAAAGCACTGGGGCCACACTGCTTGTGACATCATCAATGTGCCTTTATAAAAATCACTCTCTAATAGTCATGAATATCCAAAATAGGACGAAACGTATGACTTACTGAGAACTTTGATGACTTGTAATATGAAACAAAACTCTTTTCACTTCCATTTTTGGCTTACGATTTGGCTTTGATGTTTCTCTCATTTTGACTTTCAGTTTTGACCCTTGCTGTGCCCGTTGACCCCATTCTTTCTCCAGATCCTGACTCTTTAATTATTTGGACTGAATGCTATTTTTACAGTCGGTACAAGTATAAGTAAGATATGTATTCTGAATATTTCATTTTAGAGTAAGGAAGCAGACAGGGTTACTCTTTATCACCCTGTTGTTTGCTATGCTATTCAGCCCCTAGCTCCTCATCACTGCAAGCAGCCAGTGATTCCTTGTTAGGGCAGGAATGCTCACGCTGTTATGAATCTTATATGTATGGAATTTATTTTTGATTATACCCCTGATCTACATTTTATTCATTGTAACATGATTTATAAAATCAATATTATTTCATTACGATCAAGAGGTCTTCACAGCATTGTGGTTGACATTTTGTTCATCACTGATAATGGAGTTTGTTACTTGTGACAACGGAAGTTGTGTTATTGATGTCATTGGATCACAAGTATAAAAGTTAGCACTGCACACTTGCTAGTTGTCCAAGATTATGGATATAAACAAAACAAAACCCAGTGCTTGAGAGAGAGGTTGGAGCTGCACCAATACGTTGCGTTGTCACACCCACCACATAACAAACCACCTCAGGATCCCAAATTAGGACCTGAGTGCAGCCATGCAGCGGGTGACACCTCAGCACCACACTCGTACGATGGAACAGAACAGTGGGAGGGTTTTTTTTTTGTTTTCCTGACTATTTGTCTGTATTTGCATTTTAATAACCTCCACTGTGTCTCCTTTGCTTCCCCATTTTTGACTTGCCCATTTCCTGGTCCTTTTCATTAGGTTAATTTCTGCCTGATTCCATTGTTGGTGTTTTTTTTTTTTTTGGGAAACCCTATTTGGCCGAAAGTTATCAGAACTTTGGCTTAGTTATAACTCAGTATGGACCTCCAGAGGTTTTTTTCCAGGAATACTGATGAGTGGAATTTTTTGTTTTCCTTTCCTGTTTGTCAATTGGCCATATCTCAGCTTTAATGTTAATGGATTTTTTATTGTCATGGTATGTTAGTCATTGATATTGCTTCCGTTTAACTGTGTGTTTAATGTAGTTTCTGTGTTTATATGTATAAAAATATTATATGATTCTATAATTTCCTGTTAGTGTATTACAGTTGTAAATACTTACACGCGCTTTATACTGGATTAAGTGACATCGCCTTTCCCGAAATTCAACCATCAGTAGCCTTGGAATCCTTTCCTTGTGTTCTGTTGAAGCACCCGGGCTCAGCTTATATTCCACCATGGCATGCAGAAGCTGACTTTGGTGAAGGTATGGACACCATGGTTTCATCAGAAATATGGGGGATGTTGGTTGGCTGAACTCTTCTCCTTCACTTTAGAAGTGTATCAGCTGGTGCCATACTCAGATCAAAGAGTGGTATTATGGATGTGTATGTTTGAAAGCTGAGATAGAAGCCATGTATTTGTGGCAGCTGCTCACATCTGTGTGGTTTTTCCCTCTGCATCCCAAAAATGTGCAGCTTAGGTTGACTGACGAATCTGAATTGATCCTGCATGACGGAGAGTGGGGGTGTGTGTAAGTGCGCCCTGCAGTGGGTTGGCACCTGTTTTGTTTCGTCCAGGGGTCCTTCATAGCAAGGTTATTATAGTTAACTAAAACTAAAATCAAAACTGAAACTATTATTAAAAAAACATTTTCGTAAACTGAAATAAAATAATTAACAAAGCCAAAATTAAAAACTAAAACTAAACGAAACTGTTAAAGTAGCTGGAAAGACTAACTGAAATAAAATAATTTACTAAAATATTTTTAGTTTTAGTTTTTGAATGAATATTCTTGCCGTTAGTCTTTAACCCTTGTAAGTTTTGCAATCCTACTCTGGATAAACAGGTTTAGATAATGTATATGTTTTCTTAATCTCAGACGCTGTCTCTGTTGTTTTGTGCCTGTCCATACTCTTATTACCTGCTCCTGCTCTGCTCATTATGGGTTTACTGTTCTTATGGTGGGCTATTCAAGACTCACCACCCCTAACCTTGACACTACATGCTTGTTGTTCTTTGTTTCCCTCAATACAGCTAGGTGGGTTCTGCACACTGACTCAAGCCTAAGAGTCCTGTTCTTCCTAAGCCCTTGTGATTTTCATGAGAAAATATTTTAAAAATTATAAAATTGTGTAAAATTGTTCATATTCAGTGTCTAGTTTTGATTATGTTTGTTTTTATTAGACAAAATCAAAACCAGATAGTAAACTAGGCAGTGTAGTAAGCTTCCACTAACATTAAACTCATATCCAAATCTGTTAAGTGTGCAGTTCTGTCTGATTGTGACACAAAAGTAACTCCGTAAGAGCTCCATGCCATAATTACTAAAACTAAAACTGAAACTAATATATATAAAAATAAAATAGAAATACCTTTGTGAAATAAAAACTAAACTAAAACTAAAAATACACAATGGAGGAAAACTAAAACTAAACTGAATTTCCAAGTAAGGTCAGAAAAAATATAGAAATAAAAACTAATATAAAAAGGCAAAACTATAATAACCTTGCTTCATAGTTGAGGTGCAAATGCTGTTTTTTGTTTATGTTGTCTACAGTCTTTTTTACCACTGTTGATTATTTAGTTTCTTTATGTTCATTGTATTTTGTGGGTGGCTCCCCAAGAGGCGGTGCCACCTGCCCATCACCACAAGGTACAACCCTCCTCCCTATAAATGTGGACGGTATCCCACAGTACCTTGTAGTTCATTGACATGTGCTCATGGTGTGGTGAGTTTCCTTTGTGTTTTCTGTGCTTTATTTTCTGTTACAATTTCCTGAATTATGACCTTCTTGTTTTTTGGCCACTCTCTTTGGATATCATATGTGGGCTGTTGTTTTCCTTGGATTGCCTTGTGGGCAACTCCTTTTTGTCTTGGTGCTCCATAGAGCCCTTTTGTTGCAGAGCAATTTTGGATAATACGTCTTTTAATTATAAAGATACTGTATTGTCCCTTTTGCTGGCCAGGTTTTTACTGTTTTACCCCCTAGTGGGCATTTATATATATATATATATATATATATATATATATATATTATATTTTATCCATCCATCCACTATCCAACCCGCTATATCCTAACTACAGGGTCATATGGGTCTGCTGGAGCCAATCCCAGCCAACACAGGGCGCAAAGCAGGAAACAAATCCTGGGTAGGGTGCCAGCCCACCGCAGATATATATTTTATTAAAATCAAAAAACATTTCATACATGCAAGTCAAGTTTAACAAAACTGGTTTGAAACAAATCGACAAACCCCCCTCCCCCATGAGAAAGAGAGCTAGGGCAGCAGAGTAGCACTTTAATAATAGTAAAAATATGTATATAAATAAAATAGAACAGAAAGAGAGAGAATCCACTTCCTCAATTTAAATGCTTATTCTAAAATGTTATTTGTCACATCCTGCCAGGTTTTGAAAACGTTTTGTACAGATCCTCTAAGCTTTTCCAGTCTTAGATAATATATAACATCAGGTACCCACTGACTTAAGAGCGGTGGGTTAGGATTCTTCCAGTTGAGCAAAATAAGTCTACGTGCCAGTAATGTAGTAAAGGCAATGACAGTTTGTTTGCCCTTCTCCACTTTAAGCCCACCTGTCAGCCCACCACACACAGCTGTTAGTGGATTAGGAGGGATTGTGACGCCCAGGCTGTCTAAGATGCATTTAAATTTTTTGTCCAGAATGAAATTAATTTGGTGAAGGCCCAAAACTTGTGGCCCAGTGAGGCTGGAGCTCGACTGCAGCGTTTGCAGGTTGGAAACAATTTGGACATTTTTCTTTCACCTATCCATTCCAGGTCAGCTTCTAAAAGGCCGTAACTTGAACTTGGGCTCGATTGTCTGTCTAGGCTTGGATGGAGCTTTAGCTGTCTTTTCCATATTTTTCTGAACCCTATTTCTGCCAGTCATGTTAATATATATGCTTGGATATACTGTAATTGAGCCTCCTCGGGTTAAGTAAATAAGGATACCACGGGATGATAAAAAAAATAAGAGAAAAAATAACACCACTGCCAACAGAGTTCTGCTTCAGACGTCCATCTCCCTTGCCGGACTCCCCTAGTGGGCATTTTTGAAGTTATTTGGGACTCTTTTAGCTTCCTTTAAAGGCTCACGCCATTTTAGTGCTGCTGAACCATAACCGCACCTTACCCTAAGCTTAGTCCTGTCACAATAGGTGCCAGCTCCGTGTGACTCTGATGTGGATGATGAATGATAAGATTTTGTTCTTTTATGTGGCTTTTGTATTTTGATTTTGCTATCTTTTTAAATTCCATCATTTTACCATGATGTGCTACAAGTTGCAGTTAACGGTCCTAACCAGCTCAAAAATCTCGTAAGAGTATCAGTTTTTCCAATTTAAGCAGCTACTCCTGACTTCACCAGGATTTGGGAGAGCTAATTTCTTTGGCTGTTATCGTTGGATGTATGTCAAACCATTTTTGAAGAATATGGAGATAAATATTGGACCAAACAGGACCAAAAACAATAGTCTTGGAGTCTGTAACATGGCGAACATGAGGCAACTTGTTTGCAGATAATAGGTCCATTTTTTTTGGAAGTTAACATGTATGTAGGTCTCAGTTTTCAGGGCAGATATCTTGGAAACTGCCATCCAGGAGTTGTTCACAACATAAAAAAATATGTTTTTCTATCAAAATTGTCATTTTGAGACATGAAAATCGATTTTGATTTAACACACACACTCCCACCCAGACTCCTTGCTAAAATCACCTTTTCTCGATGTTTTAAACATCATAGAATCAGAATGTGAACTTAAGTTGCTAGCAAATCTTTGACCCCATCACCAAACTTTCGTGTACATAGAAGTTATAAATTGTATAATTCAAGCCACTTTGAAATGAGCCAGTCATGCCGAACCCAACAGATTAGGCCATCCTATCTTGAGCGGTTTTCTCCAGCTCCTCCTGGGAATTCCCAGGGTCTCCCAAGGCACAGTCCCTTCAGTGTGGCCTCATGCTATCCATGGGGTTTCTCTCGGTGTTCTGTACCCCCATAAGAGGTGCTCATTGGACCTCCTTACTACGACAGACACCCAAACCGCCTCTTTTGAGGAATACATAATACTTGGAACTACAGCATCTGTAACATATTTTTCTGCCTTTATATCATCTGATGTTGCTCCTAATGTCATATATTGTATGGCTGTCATTGGTCTATAGAAGACTTGCAAGAAAGAATTTCATCGCGTCACGTACACAGGACGATAATTTTGACCTCAAACTTGCTTTTAAATGGAAATATAGATAAATGACAAAGAAAAAGCGCCGGGATACTTGAGCCGTGAGAGTTGCACGAGATTGCTGCTCCCTTTCCCTGTTTAATATGAAAAATGAGAATAACAAATAAAGCGCCAGGTGCGCTGAACCACACGCTTCTAACAAGGAGCAAACAGTGAACGGATAAACTGAGGAGACCTGGCTGCCCCTGCTGTGCATTTCTATTTTGATCTTTCGTAAACGAAGTGCGATATGAACAGCATGACTTTTGTGTTATTTGAGTGATGGAGATTATCTTAAAACGCATTAAATGGGGACCAGTCCGTACCCAAACAGGTCTGTTACATTAGAGGAGCTGTAAAGACGTCGTAACCAGCAAAGGCAAAACAAACTCAAACCACTAGACTGCTAAGCCACAACCGGAGTTGTAATTCATTTGCTAAGTCTTCCCTTTATGTGAAGTTGGCAGTGTTGTGGTCTTCAATAAGGTGGCCACCATGACATCAGATGCTCACACAGACCTGCCCCTAGCTGGTATGATTATGTTTGGTTTTCATCCTGTTAAATTAATGTCTTTTCATGCTTATTATTCTGTGTTGTGTTCCCCTTTGAGGGTTTTGAACTACAGAGGATCCCATTCTGCTGTTTGGTTTTACTTTTGGAATACTTTCCCACAAGGCCGTTTTGCTTTTTTTGTGGATGTTTTTTTCCTGTTTGTTTGGTATTTGGGAAATGTGTGACACAAGTCATCCCCATCAGGATGGTATAACACTCACTGTCATGCACTTCCTGGTTGTCCAAGGTTGTAGATACTTCTTAAAACAGTCATGTGTGAATTCATGCAGGTGTTTGATTCTTCAGCTGTAGAACTTCGCAATAGGAGTTTTTGGCAGCGATTTAGTCTGGTGTTTTGTTTTGGCTCTGACCTTTTGGTCACTTGATCTCTCACTTCTGACCTTTTTGTTTTTGATGATGTTTTATCTCCTGCCCTTTTGGCTAGCCATGTTTCTATCCTGTGGGACAATACCAAAAATGCAGTGTGTTGTGAGTTAGAGATTCAACCAGGAAATAATATCCATCCATCCATCCATTGTTCACCCCTTATCCAAGGTTGGTCGCGAGGGCAGCAGCCTAAGCAGGGAAGCCCAGACCTCTCTCTCCCCAGCCACCTCATCCAGCTCCTCTGGGAGGACCCTGAGGCGTTCCAAGGCCAGCCAGGAGGTATAATCCCTCCAGCGTGTCCTTCTCCCAGTGGGACATGCCCAGAACACCCCATCAGGGAGTCGTCCAGGGGACATCCTGACCAGATGCCCGAACCACCTCCACTGATTCCTCTCAGACTCCGTGTCCTTCGTCTCCCTCGGAATGAGGTTGAAGTTCTGCCGGAGGTGACAGTTAAAGATCTTTCTGACCAGTTCCTCTGCTAGACATTCCCAGCAGACCCTCATTATACGTTTGGGTCTGCCTGGTCTGTCCGGCAGCCTCTCTCGCCATCTGATCCAACTTACCACCAGGTGGTGATCAGTTGACCGCTCAGCCCCTGTCTTCACCCAAGTGTCCAAGACATAAGGTCGCAGATCCGATGACACAATTACAAAGTCAATCATCGAGCTGCGACCTCTGGCATCCTGGCGCCATGTACACTTATTGACACCCTTATGCTCAAACATGGTGTTCATTATGGACAATCCATGGCCAGCACAGAAGTCCAACAACTGAACACCACTCGAGTTTAGATCAGGGAGGCTGTTCCTCCCAATCACACCACTCCAGGTTTCACTGTTGTTGCCGACGTGACCGTTTAAGTCTCCCAGCAGGACGATAGAGTCCCCAGGATCTGCTCCTCGCAGCGCTTCTTCCAGGGACTCCAAGAAGGCTGGGTACTCTGATCTGCCGTTCGACGCATAAGCGCAAACAGTCAGAGTCCTTCCCCCAACTTGAAGGCGCAGGGAAGCACCCCTCTCGTCCAACGGGGAGAACCCCAACGTGCAGGCCTCGAATAAGCAAGCCCACCCCTGCCTGACGCCTTTCATCCACAGCAACTCCAGAGTGGAACAAAGTCCAGCCTCTCTCAAGAGGAATGGTTCCAGAGCCCAGACCATGTGTAGAGGTGAGCCCGACTATATCTAGCCGATACCTCTCAACCTCTCGCACCAGTTCGGGCTCCTTCCCCACCAGAGAGGTAACATTCCATGTCCCAAGAGCCCCTTTTGGCAACCGAGGGTCGGAAGGCCAGAGTTCCTGCCTTCGGCCACCACCCATATCATATTGCACCCGACCCCTATGGCCTCTCTTGCAGGTGGTGAGCCCACAAAAGAGCAGAACCACGTTGCTCCTTCGGGCTGAGCCCCGTGGTCAAAGGTCCAGCCACCATGCGCTTGCCAGATCTAATTATGCATTTATGAAAAGACGAATACATCGCACCCGCTGTTAGACTGACAACCGTCTCCCCGACATTTTGGAATACAGGGCAGGTGCTGCCATCTATCGGCAACAAAAAGAATTTTTTGTGAATTCTCTATGCAATAAACTTAAGTTATAGCGTAATGAAAATTGCATAATTAGATCTGGACCACACTATACAATGGCATTCAGAAGCAGTCTGAGCTAAAAAAAAAAAAGGCTCCTGACTTTGACTGAGCAGGTTGTGTTAGTGTTAGTGGAGTGTTTCCTGTTGATGTCAGCTGAGCTCTTTCTCTCACTCACTCATCCCTACTATTGTGTATTGTGCCCCCACAGTGGAAAGACTGCTGACTACGCCAACAGTTTTATCATGGACTCGCACCACAAGCCATCTCAGTTTTTCAGATTTGCACTGTGGTAGCTTCCAGCTTGATAATTGTGAGATAGGACAGATAACGGAGAATAAACTCAATTGTTATAGCGGGACTGACAGCATAAAGATTTGGCAGATTTGTGGCAGATATGATTTAATATATGTAAATGGAAAGTATTACACATAGGAAGTAAAACTGTGCGATTTACATAGTGGGAGGTGTGAAACTTGAAAAGAATCTGGGAGTCATAGTGGACTGTACACTATTTACATCCAGACAATGGATAGAAGTGATAAGAAAGGTAATAGGATGTTAGGTTATATAGAATCCTGATACTGTATGTAGCACTCATGTCAAACATGGTGGTCATGTTTAAGATCCATAAGTTACTAGTGAGGCCTCACCTGGAGTCCTGCATGCAGTTTTGGTCTCCATATTACAAAAAAAGACCCAGCAGTGCAAGAGAAAGTCCAGAGAATGGAAACTAGTCCGACTGCACGACTAGAAGGTCTGAGCTATGAGGGGAAGAGAGAAGAAGTTGAACCTTCTCAGTTTAAGCTGATGAAAATTAAGAGGTAACACGAGTGAAGTGTTTAAAATTATGAAAGGATTTTTGCTATGTTCCATTTACCTCGGAAGTCATATGTCGGAACTGGGAATGACATCAATCCCGAGTTGACTGCATTCCAGTTAAACAGTTGGAAAATCAGTACGGGCGCCTCCAGGAAAATCTTTGTTGTGCCTTCTTTTTTGAAATAAATACCCATTGATGACCACTCATTCCACGGTATTTTGCCATCCAAGCACTGTAGCAACATGTCCACAGGTAGATGTTGGACATCACTGTGTGTACGACAAATTTAATGAGACACAAATAGGCAGAAGTGCTAATAAACAGTATAATACAACAGCTTTCACATCTGTTAATGCACTGTGTAGCCTTCTTGGATTTTAAGGTGGTGGTTGGTGAGGCTTTTCTGACTTTCCAATCAGGAAATCCGACTTTTAGCTGCATTCCAGTTAAAACTTTCAAAAGAGAATTTGGAAATTCTGACTTTCCCGTTTTTAAGTGGAGTGCAGCATTAGTAGAGATTAGATCCCATTTGTTTCCGGGAACACGGTTTGAAACTTGTTAAGGGCTAATTTCACACAAACAACCTTAGACACATGGTGTGGTGGAAAGCAGGACTTTAGAGACTCGACTTGATCTTTATTTTAGACAATCAGAATGAAGAGGATGGATAAGCTTGTTTGGTTAGATGGCCTGTTCTTGTCACAATTTTTACTATTGTTCTAATATGGAAAACGTCGCCAGTCTCCAGGGCCATAATTAATGAGTAGAACTGCCTCACCTCAAAACTTCTTCCTTTCTTACCTGAAAAATCTCATCTCATTTTTTTTTACTTTCTCATATACAAAGTACAGGGAAAGTATTGTAATCGTCCAAAAATTCAATGTCAAGATTTTGAGAAATCTCGATGTTTTAGACCTCCCTGACTTTCTCATAAATGAAGTATAGGGAAACTATTGGAACCCTCCAAAAATTCCATTTCGAGATTTTGATGAATCTCGACGTTTTAATTCTCCCTGACTTTCTCATAAACAAAGTATAGGGAAAGTATTGTAATTGTCCAAAAATTCGAAGGTCGAAGTTTTAGACCTCCCTGAGTCCGAAAAAAACATTTTTGGAATTATGTCTGTGTGCGTCTGTCTGTCTGTCTGTCTGTCTGTGTGTAAACATGATAACTTGAGTTCAAGTATGAGGTACAAGACGTAGATTTCTGTCAACTTTTGGGCTATTTCCGCTAACTGGAAGTGGTACTTTACCTGAACACATACTCGATTTTTTTAAATTCATGCAGCTGTAGACTGAGATTTATTCAACTTTACTTTTATAATAATTGTTCAATATATTATTAATTCAATTTGATTTGTTGTTGATGGTTCTTTAATGCACAAAAAATTAAAAATATAATTATTGTCTTGCGGTTTACTCCTCAAGTATCCATCCCCATATACTGTATGAGTATATGAGAAAGTCGAGGGGAGACCCCTCCCGATTTTTATATATGAATGTTAACATGTGTGCGTGACCTCTGTAACTGACAAACACCCCGTCAGGGCAGGTTTGTGACTTAACTGTAAGAGGGGAGTTCCAAAAGCACATTCACATGGACTTTTGAATTTTTCCCAGTGGTTGATTTTTATACAACTATTCTCAAAAGCTTCTTAAATTTTCAGGTTTGTAGGTAGTCCTGGAGATAATAAAGGTTGAAGTGAACATGGCGAGAACATGAGTGCTCGTGCTTTACCACATTTTCATCTCGATTTATCGACGGCAAAAGCTTCAAGAAGCTGGCAGCTCATCCTAGAGACCAAGTGCTGACTCAGAAACGTCTAGGGAGCTTCAGACATCTGCACTCAGAGATGTTTGGCTCAAGTTCTTCAAGATCTCAAGACAGGTCGTCCCAAATACAAGTTGAGTTGACAGGTTCCTTCCCCACGGCATAACTCTTCCGCATCAAGCAACCAAGACCATTTTGATCATTAGTGCCTCTGGAATAATTCTTCAGGATGCCCTACTCTACTCTCCTGACTTGGCCCCTTGTGATTTCAAGGCCAGCATGTGTTGAAGGTTCTATTAGGATTGAGAAGTTGTGAACAAGGGAGTGAATGAAAAACTGGCAAAACTGAAAGAAAAGAGGATTTCCAGAGGTGTTTTGACAAATGGATCCGCAGATTGCAAAAGCGTATTAAGATTGATGTCGATTAATGTGGAGTGGTAGAGAATGAAAAAAGATTTCTGAGGAAAAACTCATTTTGGGGTTATCTCTTTTAGTTCTATTAAAGCAAATGGACTTTTGGAAGTCCCTTTGTAGGTTTGCTTGAGAGGGAGCTCATCTTTCACCTGCTCACCGAGCATTTAAGACCAAAAGGAGAAAACTGTCAAAGTTAACAGAATGTCTGTCTACTGTACGTGTGCTGCTGCTGCTGCCGCTGCCCAGTGGAAGCCAATGTCACATCTCCACTTAGTACAAAATAAAGTTTACATCTGAAGCAAAAACAATGATGTGACGAAAAGCAGGATTCCAGGTCAGAGAAGACACCTTTTCGAGGAGCTGACACTAATGTTAACAAAGTCATGCTTGTTCGGTAACAATGTTATCAACCTGCAAGCATCCGAGACTCTGAAAAGGAGACGAGTACGGCTGCCATCATACAAATTAGAATGGATTTGTGATAAGCTTTATCTTGGTCGAGAGTCTGCTTTATTGCAGATGGTATGCATGGTTGCTGCTCTTGGAAAGTTGCCCACGTGACTTTGCCAGGTTGAGATAACGTTTTATGGCCGTGCCTGTTGTGTTTGTATTACCTCTGAGGAGGCAATCAATACTGAAAACAAATGGAGTGATAAAACGCCGGAGGTAATGCTCTTATTTAATTAACTAGACTGTAAAGGGTTTCTTTTTTGGCATGGTGGCACAGTGGGTAGAACATAAGCGAGGGGTCATGATATAGCAAAGTGGTCTCAGTATGTCATCCACAAACTGTGTGGACTCACAGGTGCTGAAGCTCCAGTCTGGTGAAGCTGGAATTGATTCTGTGTGAGTGGGCACAGCTGCACTAAGATCCCATCTTATGCCCATGACTGCCTTGGTAGATTCCATAACTATGTGACCATGGAAATGGAAACTGGGCTACTCAGAGGCATGGAAGGTTATGATTTTGAATGATTATGAAGACAGTGGATCAGTGTGGGTTAGGCTAGGATGAGGAGTTTGTTTGCAGCAGGAATGTACAAACGTCATCTTTCGACAGATACAAGGAAATAAACTTGGAGATAAGGAATGATCTCTACTGTTATAAACAGGAAACACACCTAGGATTCCTGCAGATAAGAATATTGAACTTTAACAGCAGACAGTAATATCCTCAGAGTTCATCAGGGCCAGTAAAGCCGCTAGAATTCAAAATGCTTTGAGTACCAGGAGCAGAGGAGTTCTTTAAATCTTCTCGAGCCTTGCAAATCCAAATCTGCCACTTGACTGGAACAAACAGAGGATGGCGTCTCGCTGACGGACTATAGCCGGCCTTCTTTTTAAGTGAGAGGTGAACACTGCAGGCGAAGTAAAACACTGATAATAATAGCAATGTTGTGTAGACAGCACAGCGGGTGGCACAGTGGTTAGCTCACAGATCCAGTGCCCAGATGGCGTTTATGTCTGTGTGGATTTTCCTCCCACACATCCAAACACATGCAGACTAGGTTGGCACATGCCGATTCCGTATTGGCACTGCAGGCCGCGTGATGGACTGGCACTGTGTCTAGGATTGGTTCCTGCCTTGCACTCCATACTGGTGGTGTAGGCCCTTGATCTCCTGGATCTAACGGATTAAACAAGTTTAAAAATGTTATTACTATTATTACTTTACCCCAAGATGAAGACTTGTTTTCAATGAGAACATTCAGACTTAACGCCACGTCCACTAGTGTTTTAACCCCTGAAAACAGAGGCTTTTGAGAACGCTCTACAGGGCCTGTGCTTCTGAAAACGGCAGCTTGGCATTGCCTAGCATCTCAATCAAAGTGGAGAAGCACTTTTAAAGGACCTATAAAAAGTATTCAACCAGTTGAGCCTGCCATTGATGTGGACCCCCGAGTATTTGTAGCAGTTGTATCACCTTCATATCTACTTCCTGAATCTGAAAATCTTCCTCAAAAACCTCCCAGATGCTGCCTCACAAGATAATCTCTTAAAACACTGTGAGAAAGCGAAAAGTAGACATGTGGAAAGAAGCCACAGACAGACAGGCAAGCAGCCAGTCTGAAGGAGCTACAGAGGTCAGCAGGTGAGACACGGGTAAAAGTGCACGCAGGCCTTTATGGGAGCGTGATAGGAAAGAAGCCATTTCTCAAAAAGAACTATGGGAAAGCAGAAAAAGTATGAGAGTATGGGAAATGGTTTTGAGATTAGATGAGACCATGACTGAGCTTTCCAGACAAAGTACAAAGAGATACGTACAGTCACTGAGTAAACTCTTACAAACACCTGGACCCCTGCTTATCCATGCAGTTATCTAATCGGCCAATCACGTGGCCGTACGAAAACCACGCAGGCACTTGGAGAACATGCAGACACCATGCAAGGGCACAAACCCTGGACATCTGTCTTGCGAGACAGCAGCACTTATCACTGCACCACCATGCCACCCACAGGAATGTTTTTTTGAGTAAAATTAGACATATGGTCTTGGAACTGAATACAGCTGATAGTGCTACATTTATTCCAAGGGATGAATTTAGCTTAGATACCCAAGAAATACTGGAACAAAGAAGAACAACCCCCCGCTCCTTCAAATACACTCAAAGAATTATTAATGTTGCTAATGATAGGAGAGCAGTCCCAGTGATGCACTATAACGACATATAGCTGTAGGTTTGACGAAGCACACACTTCTGCTGAATAATTTGTTGGTCATTGGGGAGAGGATGTGCAACTTTGTTCATAATGGCCATCAGTTTGGACTCGATTCTCTACTTCCTCCAGCAGGTCCGAGGAGCATCCCGTAATTGAGCTTGCCTTCTTAATCAGCTTGATGATTCAGTGGGCCGCCCTTGAAGTGATGTTTCCAGCCCAGAACACTACACTGGCCATGACAAAGTTGTACAACGTGTAATAGATGTCAGTACCCACATTTAAGAAGCATATTCTCGTATGAAAAAGAGTCTGTTCTGCCCTTTTACATTTATAACTATTATATCCATCCATCAATTTACCTAATCCGTGTATTCAGGGCAGAGTCACAGGGAAGCTGGAGCTTAACCCAGCAAGCGTCAGAAGCAAGGCAGGAACAAGCCCTGAAAGGAGAGTCAGCCCATCACAAGTTGAACACACACACACACACACACATATATCAGGGGCCAATTTATCATCCCCAATCCATGTAACATTTTAGAAACTCTACTATTTGATGGGAAAGACCTTTGATTAGTAATGAATCAATACTGGGAACAAACAGCAGCCAATAGGATCGATACGTAGGGGAGTGTGACAAGGCTGTGTTCTTCCAGCAGGTATTTTCTCATTGTATGGCAAAATGATTCTAAGAAGTGTCGAAGAAACTGAAGGAATAAGGGTAGGAGGTGTGAATGTTACCAACGAGCGTTTGCAAATGACGCTGTATTTATTGCTGAAAGTGAAGAAGGCCTACAGGAAATGTTAAATGTGGAAGACCGTGAGGAGAAAGCGGAGTCGGTCTAACCCATTAGGTGACAAAGGCCAGACACCAAAGTGCTATTTCAATTTCTCTCTAGACACCATGGGGCACCATTTAGATAAGTTAAGGGACAGGTGCCTTGATCACCGAGGGGGACCTCCTGTATTCAAATGTCTCATAGTCCTGAGTCATCAGTGTCACATAGAACTGACTGTGCTCTCCGAACACTCAGGGGGAATTCGTTGTCTCCAACACCGAGTTGCACGGTTTAGATAAGGGCCGTGTACCCCAGACGCTGAGGACGACCCCTCCAATGTCTCCTAGCACTGACCGTGTGCTCTGAGGGACACTTTTTTGGTAAGATGAGTGACGTGTGCTCTGGAGACCAAGGGGCCCCTCCCACCCACCTCTTTGATGTCTCATAGTTCTTAGTATGTACTCCAAACACTGAGGTGTGCCTTCTAGATAAGTTAAGGGGCATGTGCCCCCTCCACAGTGTGTCATTGTGCCAACTGTGTGATCTGAGGGATATCTTTTAGGTAAGTTAAGGGGCTGCCACCCCTTCTCCCTGCCTAAGCCTCACTATGGGCTTCAACTGTCACAGAGTAGAAGGACTAACACTGAAGTGCAAGAAGACTGTTAGTGTGGTGTTTACAAAAGACAATGTTGTGCTAAAATAAATCTGAAAATGTTACGTAAGTGGGTCACTTTTGTTACTGAGGGTGGCATGTCAACACAAGGTGGGAGAAGTGAATAGGAAATGAAGAAAGGGATTGCTACAGCAAAATGGCTTCTTGTGCAGTTTAAACACACAGCATATAGAAATGAAAACAAAGATGAACTTTCCAAGGTGTTACATTTGGTCTGTCCTAAGGGTCAGTTGTGAAACATGGACTGTGAGCAGCACAATGGAAGGTGGACTAGAGAGGTGAGAGGTGTGTGTGTGTGTGTTTATTAGAAGAATGCTGAAACTGTCATGGCCAGAGAAAGTAACAAATGAAGGAGCATTAAAGAGAGCCCCGGTGAAAAGATATTTACTAAGGGAAATAAAGAATAGACAATTCAGATATTTGGGACACATCATCAGAACAGAAGGAATTGGAAGTGTTGTATTGTTGGGTAAAATCAAGTAGGGGGGGAAAAGCAAGACAGAGAAACACCATCAGTGGACGTGCTGTGAGACGAGCCAGGAACAGCATGAGGTGCAAGGCAAAGAGACTGGTAGAAGACCACGATGGTCCGTGTCTGCATCAGACTTGGCACTTAGAGGGATTCCACCTAACCTGCATCTCCAGTCTTTGAACTGTGGAAGGAAATGAGAGCCCCTGGAGGAAACCCACGCAGACACGGGGAGAACTTGCAAACTCTACACAGGATGCACCCGGGATGCAAACTCCGATCTCCTTGTTGTGAGGCAGCAGCAGCAGCACTACCACTGTGCCACCCTGTTTCATACTGTATTTACTGTATCACATTCACATAAACGTTCTGTGTGCGCTCTTCAGACCTCCGTCTCCAGTGCTGTTTGTAGCCGTAGTCATGGCACTTTACAATGCAGTTCACACAGATGATGACAGAACTAGACGTACCCATTGCAATAAAAGAGGAAGCAGAGGTTTATTGCCAAAGGTGAGCTGAATGTTACATTTCACCAAACTCCATGTAATTTACCACAATGTGTGGAAAGTGGGCTACAGTAAAGCCGGCAGTAGAAACGATCTGCTGCGCACGTTCTTGTTCGTTGTGCAAGAGCGGAAAAAACCACTGGCAGTGTGACGTGACTAATGATACCATGTTTAGAAGTACAAATAAGTGAAGCTTCACCGTTCACGTTCTACATGTGAAAGGCAAACTAACTTAAAGTTACTTTCACATCCCTTTGGGAGAATCAACACCACAAAGAGAGTGCAAGAAAACTGACTTGACAAACAAAGAGTGCAGAGTCACCTAAGTATGTTTTTAGAAGTCTCGGGTGCGTAGTGAATGGCGTAGTAATTCTAGAGACATAAATAATTACTTCTGAGAATTTCAGATGCTTAGTGATTTACTGGATTTGTTGAGCCATTTCTCTGTAGTTAGTCTGTTCTTGAGATTGCGTATTGGGACTTGTTGGCCTTGGACTTCCCTTGCTGGCAGCTCCCTTTTGCCTTGTGTGCTCTGTGGAGCTTCATGAATTTACAGAGCTTTTTATGAAATGAACCTTTTCACTTTCTTGTATATGAAGCATAGGGAAAGTATTGTAATCGTCCAAAGATTTGATGTTGAGATTTTCATGAATCTTGACATTTTAGACCTCCCTGAGTCTGAAAATACCATTTGTGTGTGTGTGTAAACACGACAACTTGAGTACACTTTCACTTCGGTCAACCGAATTATTCATACAAGTATTAGGTACAAAACGTAGATTTCTATCAACCTTTGGGCTATTTCCGTTAACTGGAAGTGGTATGTTACCTTTTATATTATGAAGATTCGGTGCTTGCCCTTATTACTAGCTGAAGTTTGACAGTGGGCATTATTGGAAGTGTTTTTTGAACTTATTGGGGCTTATGTATTTTGGGACCCTCAGTCCACGACATCGTGTGTGTCATTTCTTTTGCCGACTCAGTCAGGGTGATGTAACTTCTGGTATCTCCTTGGACCAATTCAGTCTGCATTGCAATGTCTAGAGAACTCGTGTAGTGTTACTTGTGCTGTGCTCCCTTTTCCACCATTGCTCATTCACACAAATCTCCAGCCCCACTCCTGCTTTTACCACTCAGTCTGATGAAACCCATCCAACGTTAAAACAGTCCCTGAAATAGAAGGTGTAAGCCGGTTCTCCACAGTACCCAAGATGTCCCCGTACCTGAGCTCGCCAACAGTTCATCCAAAGGCAATCAAAACATTTCTCATTATATGGAGTCAGGCCAGGTCTTTCCACCTTACTTTTATCCTCACACCAGATCTTCGCTCTTTTCATCTTTGGATGAGCTGCTCCTCCGGTGGGGTGTAATGGAGGAACTTAGGTGGCGCTGATCGCAGTGCTGCCAGGTTTACATTTCTCAGAGTCTCCGATATTGTATGCGCAGGTAGCCATCAGACCCTTCACGCTCACCCCGTGACATCTCTCGAGTTTGTAGTTTGTCTGACGGGCAGTAGCGATGGGCATTTCAATTCACTTACAACGCTTTTGATGCCTTCAAACTACCTATTTATTAATTCATTTCTAGTCTGGTGTATGCAGGAAGTTGGGGGAGGTTGGAGGTCCCCTCTACGTTACGATTTCTTCACTTTGAGAATTATTTTCTTTTAAATATTTTTTAGAACAAAGACATAAGTGGGTTGCTTTTTCTGTGTGGTTTCCTTACATTATAATGTTTCCTGATTGAATGAGGCATCAGTTCACGGTACATTACGCGACATTACTTCGTTCTGCAATTGGGCACTGCCATGTTATGATTCCCATTACTGGCGCTCTGCTTCCAGTTACCCTAAAATGTTTTGGATGTCACTGCACCTTACGTCATCAGGAAGACCCTATTAAGTCCGGCACAAAGCTTTGTTCCGTATCTGTGAATTGGATAAAAACACAAACCGAATGTGTGTTTTCTTCTCGAATTTCTGGCTTCTGATCTTTTTCTGGTGAGCAGGAAAAGCCTTAGAGACCACCGGGTGAATTTCTAGGTAGACCACAACTGGAGATGGCATTTGAACCCGGGGCATTGCATACATGAGTTAGCAGCACCTGTCACTTCACCACCATGCTATCCAACATTTAAATATTTCTAATAAATAAACCCGTCCTGGTTCCCTAAATGCTGGATTAAGCACCTTTACAAAATGGATCGATGGACTGATAGAAGTCATTTAGGCAAATCACCTTTTTCTTCTGCACAGGCCCTTAAAGAGTTGATTACACTGGCCTACTTCTGGATCGGATTCCTTTTTAAAATATGAGATCAATTCTGGAGGCTCCTTCTTGTTTTTTTTTTCCCCGGCAGCACGTATTTAATTGCACGTCTTGTATCTTGCGCTTTGTCCCCTGTGACTTTATTCAGTGCTTTTATGCCATTATTTGTTAACCGGAGCTCGCCAATCAGTCCGTAAGGAGGCGTCTTACTGGCACTGACCTGATTTGAACACGCTGCTCATTGCTGAGGATTAGCAGTCGGCGTCCCAGGATTATCAAACAAGTGTCACTGCCTGACACGTCTCCTGTGGCTTTGGGTCACACGGCTGCTGCTGTTACTGTCCTGTGTGTGGACCCATCTGTGATTGAACCCATTCTTCAGTTCTATGGGAGCAGAATCGTAACCCCAGAAAGGTCAGGTGCAAGGCAGAAACTAAAACAAACGTGAATGGGGTCTCAAGCGGGGAGGACAGGCACCTACACACACTTAGAGGGGGCATTCATGTTTGTCTGAATAAGCACAGGCCGCCTTAATTCAGGGCGTTCATAAGAAATGCAGTGATTTACTTCATAAGTAGAATACATTATAAACCAGAAGAGTTGTGCCATATATTTCAAATATTAATATGTGTGCTTCAAGTGAAATGTTTAAAGCCTAAATATTCTCAATTGTCATAGAAATTTGTCACTTGTCACTCTCTGATGGAGGTCAATAGAGGGCTAGAAAAGGATCAAAAATCACATCACCTTCATAATCACTGACCTTCAAGTAGACTAAAGTGACACCCCGCATGCTTCTGTTTGAAATTTGTTATTTTTAACCTTCAGGGAGAGGAAATTAGAGGGCTAGGACCACAAGGAAAGAATCGGGTGTTAAAAATATCATATTGGTATAATAACATAAGACAGCACTCCATGTGCCGATATTATCGATTCCGTTTTTTTTTTTTTTAATAATTTTGACGCTTTATTTCCCAACGGGGGGTGAACCCTTGGGGTGACTTGATGTGGCCTGCACAACTTCAAGTCCTTCTACACAAAATATGCTCTAAAAATAGGGTCTAAAGGGCCAAAAATACATGGGGGGACCCCATAAAGCTAAGCGTCTTGCATTGCTAGACATCCTGATGAGTCGAACTGTGTGCCGTATCTCTGGGGGTTTATTAATACCGGTGATTCAGAAGGTGCTAGACAAAAACAAACTCTAGTGATCTGAAAGCATTCATATAAGATATATTGTCTGACTAGCAAAATACCCGCGCTTCGCAGCGGAGAAGTAGTGTGTTAAAGAAGTTATGAAAAAGAAAAGGAAACATTTTAAAAATAACGTAACATACTGCGTTCACAGTCAGTTCACGTGAGCCCATGCATCGAAGGTTCTCGGCTGTGCTTGTGCTATCTTGTGCGATGTTGCGATGTCCACAGCTTTATTTAATGTTAGCTCAGACCCGGCACTTAAAGGTTTCTCTCACACTTTCGCTGAGTTTGTGCCAAACACTATTCTATCGCTGACCATCTCATCTTCGTTTACACTGTCTTCCTTTAGCTGGACATTGACTTTTTCCACCGTGTGTTTTGTTTCCGCAGTAGCTGCACTTATGAATATCCTTGTATGCATCACTCGCTTCATATTCTTTTGCTACCTTCTCAATTGTGTAATACGTATTTTGTTCAACGCTCTTTGGAGCTCTTGCTTGTTGTCTGCGTACTGCGTTTACAGTCAGTTCACGTGAGCCACTCGGACTACATGCATCGAAGGTTTGCTATCTCGTGCGATCTTGCGATGTCCACGGCTTTATTTAATGTTAGCTCAGACCCGGCACTTAAAAGTTTCTCTCGCACTTTCGCTGAGTTTGTGCCAAACACTAGTCTATCCCTGACCATCTCATCTTCGTTTGCATAAGCACAGTCCTTCACCAGAAATTTTAACTCCGTTACAAAGTGATCAAAAGTCTCGTTTATACCTTGCGTCTTCTCACTAAACTTGTATCTCGCGAAAACAGTATTCGTCTTAGGCATGACAAACGCCTCGTAGCGGCAGAGTGTCTATTGGATTGCTGCTGACTGACGGCCTTATATGGGCAGGCACTCAATTACGTGGGAGGCCTGATGATGGGTGAGGCAACTCTGCCTCACGCGGCGACCGAGCTGCAGGCTATGGTCGTATATATGTACGTAAGTGGATTCAGTTATGACCGTTACGCGTAGAATTTCGAAATGAAACTAACTTTTGTAAGTAAGCTTTAAGGAGTAAACCTGCCAAATTTCAGCCTTCTACCTACACGGGAAGTTGGAGAATTAGTGATGAGTGAGTGAGTGAGTGAGTAAGTGAGTGAGTGAGTCAGTGAGGGCTTTGCCTTTTATTAGTATAGATATCGAGCCCTAGAAGAACTCAAAATCCCATAAATCAAGGCGGCAGTTAGGGCATGTGCTGCCCATGTGCCACATTGACTTGTGGGGTTTTGAGTTCTTCCCTCAGCTCAACACCAGACATTCACATCACCAAGTCCTCTGCTTTTCTGCCAATTTTCACGAAAACAACAACATCGTTTCACGCCGTGATGTTTTGTTTTTTTATTTGTCATCCAAAGTGGCAACATGAAAAAACACTTTTTGAGATTAAAAGACAGAAAGGCTCGACTGTCCCCCTTTAATCAAACCAGCTAGTCTGCTGCCCTGCATGTCCTTGGGATGTGGGAAGAAAACCGACTCGGACATGTGGAGAACATGCAAACGCGACACCAACTGCAAACCGGGATCCGGGAGGTCATTTTCCTGGTCAGGTATCCTATTACTTTTTGGATTTTTGGGGTTTTATCACATCATGCCCCCTTAGTATTTCAGAACCCCCCCTTATCCCCATTATTTTAGCTTGAAGTGAGGACTGATGATTGGACGTGCAAAACCAAGTTATGAATATTCGAAAGATTCCCCAGCGTCCACTCTTACTGCAGCTTGGCACTCTTTCCATTTTTACGCCGGTGGTCCGATCAGATGTGCAGTCGTGTGTAGTTTGGTAGCTAAAACACCGGAGTAGATGATACAAGTGGACCACCTGGGCGCTTCATTTGGACCACCTTGTATGCAGTCAGAGAAAGAGACAAGCCGTAAAACAGGATATTTATGGACACCCTCACAGTGTCTGTAGGACTGTTTTACAAGCAACATTAGGGATCCCCTGAGACCCCACACAGAGCTTCATGTCATCTGTGTTTTACATCACAATTCCCATAATGACCACTTAAAAGGATCTTGAGCTCTCTGCATCCATTATGGTTTCAGTGTATCTGAGTCTTGATTTTTGCCAGTTATCACTAGTGATCACTACACAGTCCAGCGAGCCCATCCTGGGTTCTCTTTGCCTTGTGCCTGATAGCCCCCGCCATAGCCAGATTGGGTGGGATCAATAATGGATCTCGGCTGGCTGGCCCCAAAGTATTATCATGGGATTAGTGGAACCCGACAAGTTAATTATTGATTCGTTACTCGTGTACCCTAAACGTCACACAAGCACTGGATGGAGACGTTTGGCCTCACCTGTATGTATGTGGAGACTTTAGTGAGCTCGTCTGTTCCTTCTCACCCACTCGGGTCTGCTAGTGAACAGCATCTGGTGATGCCCAGGCTGTGTGGCATCAAAACTCCATCCAGGCTCTTTTCATAAAGATCTGTCTGTTACTGGCTTGGATGGCGTAGTGAGATAAAAGTTCATGGTGGTGCGTGTTTTAAATGAAAACAGTGTGGCAGCGCAGACCCTGGGAGTGTAGGTGTGTGGCCGAGGAGATTCTTAATAAGGGAATTGGTTACATGTGATTAACGCGCTCGCAAGAGGAGTTGTCCCTCATCGGGACTTTGTGGTGTATCTGGCACACTTGCATTCGCTGGGGAGAAAAGGGGTCTGTGAGTGAGAAAGGAGAGGAAGCATCAAGGGAAACAGAAGGGAAAGAGAAAGAAAGAAAGAAAATATGAGCTAGCAGAGTGATGAAGAGGAAGGTGGTTGGTGGACCTGCGAGGGAATGAGTGGAACGGTTCTCCAGGGGTGGGTCATCCCTGCTAAGCATTGAGGAAGACTGGGGAGCGATCGAGTATGCTCCAAACGATCCTGCAGACGCCAACGAGGCTGTAAGGAAGACGGGGTGTCCAGCTCCATGGGTCCCAGCAGAAGCTGAAGGATGGTGGAGGGTACAAGAGCCAGCAGCCGAAGAGACCTAAATGGTGAGATAGGTGAAATGGCTGACAGAGGTGTGGGGCTCACAGTTTCTGATTGTAAAAGGAACCCAATTTGGAATTATTTTAGTCGTGGATTTCAGTGGACTTGTTTACTGAGTAACCTTCACAAGAACACAGGTTTTTAGAGATTACTTCTCGATTTATTTATGAGCTGCATGGCACTTTATCTGTTGAACACTTTTTTTTGGAGAGTCAAAGCACTTAATGCTTTTGCACTGATCTCTGTTGTGTTGTGTCCTTATTGCCCAGTCCATCCTCGGACCTGAGCATCGATGTCCGGGGATTAAGAGGAGCAAATGCCAGCTGCAGGCAACCCGGGCATTACAAATGTGTTCTTGTAAGTTATAAAGGGTTAACCAGTTCTGTGTTCGGTTTGGTTTAAAGCCCTTCACTTGTCATTCTGTCACCTTGTCCTGTTCGGATTGTGTTCACCTCGTTTGTAATGTCGGACAAACCCAGTCTGATTCTGACACTATTTTAAGCTTGATTTGCAGTCGCCAACTGATTTTCGGCAGGCATTTTGGCTTCATTGGCCATCATGTCATCTTATAAAGCACTTTGAGCTCCATTGTTTGTATGACGATGTGCTATATAAATAAATGTTGTTGTGGGTCACGTGCGATTTGAGAGGGGATGCGATGCCCAATTGCGTCGTATGATTGGGCTGTCATACGAGTGAAGATTTTCTGACACGTTGGTACTCTTGTAGCGTGACAGTCTCCATTTTCTGAGGTCACTGTAAAATTTTACTGTGTATCAGTCTCAGTATATTGCGCATTCTCACACTTTTGATTTCATAAATTAAAATATCATAGAGCAACACACATACAGCTAAATGGCCAGTGACAAAAACACCGTAAGAAATGTGTAGTGGAAGGCTACCCGCCGCCGGTACTGGACCAGGCCTCGTCACAATGTCCCCCACACTCGTACTCCATTTCTCTCTGCTCTCCCATTACAGTGCTCTTATCTTGTGTATTTTAATGTGGCCAGTATACTGGAAATTGTAGAAACTGGAAACAGCGTAAGTAAACAGGAAAACAAACTTCCCAACTTATCTGTTTTTAAATGTAAATACAAGATGCGTATGCGAACAGATATCATGCAACATAATCTCCATGATAAACACGCGGAGCCACAGGAGATCAGACGTGAGCGGCGCCCAAAAGGTAAAATTAGCATTGCAAACACAGCGCAGGGCACGGTGTCACACTCTGCGTGAGGGTGCAAGCCATGCCCACCCTCCTTCTGTCCGTCCATCTATCCCTCCGTCCGTCTGTCCTCCATCTCGGCCTTTGTCCTCTCGTTCCGAGTTACATGCTGCCTCAGTCTGCTTCATCCTCCATTATACGCAGTTTCCGCGTAATTTGCCCCATATAGCTTGGAAGATGATTTAGTTTAGCATACAGATGGATTCATCTCTGTTGCAGAATGGAGCCACATTCTCGTATTTGAAATATTTATTGATAGCTATTTATATTTGCTTCTCAGCTTCTATTGTTTTTTTTTAATAAATGATCTACTTCTAAAAGCAGGATAATGCAAGATGGGAGTTTAAAGAAAAATCATTTAGTCAGAGATTAGTTTAAATTAGAATGAAAATGTTCAAGCGCCTGCTATTGTTGTAGATTATGAGTGCTTGACATATCATACAAGTGCGCACACCGCCTGACAGGTCACCGCAATGAAATTCGTCCGACGCTGACAACAGTAATGAGAGACGGGAAGAAGATGGAGGGCGGCAGAGGCACTTTTTATTGTTCATTTCACCCAATCTCGATTAGAGACAAAATATGATGAGTGCGGCACATAAAGCTGAGATTTTAGCAGTGAAATATCGCACAGAAAAACTTCAGCGTCATTACTGCTGTAGAGAAAAACCCACTTGGAGCAATTTAACTCAAAATCAATAGGCTCTTTACCATTTTACCGTGATAATAACGGTGCCAGGCTTCATTGCGATCAAATCATTTGTTTTGGAGTCGCCATGTCCACAGACTGGCATCCTGACACACAAACGGGGACAGAGAGACGCGACTCAGGGATGGCGAAAACTTGTGGAATGTCGGAAAACTCCAAGTCGAAACTTTGACCCCATCAGCATTATTAAGTCGGACTGAGCTCCGGCCACTGGGGTGGGCTGCTGCATGTATAGCGCCTTCGGACAGTATGCAGACCCTGTCACTTTTTACACATTTTCTTATGTTGCATTCCTATGCTAAAATCATATAAATTTATTTTTCCCCCATCATCAACCCCAAAATGACAAAATGAAAAGCAGGATTTTAGAACGTACTGCAGATGTTATTAAAAAATAAAGAAGATGACACAATCCCACTGACACAAGGATTCAGACCCTTTACTCAGCACTTCATTGAAGCCCCTTTTGGCAGCCATTCCAGGCAGGAATCCCCTTGAGCTTGACGTGACAAGTGTCGCACACCCCTGGACTTGGGAATTTTTCTGCTGTTCATCTCCTCACGTTGTGTCGGGTTGGATGGAGACGGTCAGTGGACAGCGGTCTGTCCAGAGGTGTTCGATTGGGTTCAAGTCCTGGCTCTGATTGGGCCACTCAAGGACATTCTCAGAGTTGTCCCTGAGCCGCTCCTGTGTTGTCTTTGCAAAACTTACAATACAGGACACTGTCACAGCATTTTATTCAGGTGCTAAAGTGGACTTGGTGGGCCGTGGCAGTGTGTAGGTGTTAATAACAACAGTGTTTAGGCTCGCAGGGGTGCAGGTGTGTGTGGTAGCTGGGCAGAGAAGGGCGTTGATAAGAGAATTGGCGTGCAGATGTGTGCGGTTCTGCCGATTTCCTCACTAGCACTCTGGGGTGCATAATTAGGCACCAGCACCCATTACAACAACAACAACATTTATTTTTAGAACACATTTTCATACAAATGATGAGCTCAAAGTGCTTTACAGGATGAAGAAAGAGAAAAAAGTCAAAATAAATAATTAAAATTAGGGAACACTAATTAACGTAGAATAAAAGTAAGGTCTGATGGCCAGGGAAGACAGAAGAAACAAAAAAAAAAAACTCCAGACGGCTGGAGAAAAAAACAAAATCTGCAGGGGTTCCAAGGCCACAAGACCACCTAGCCAGCCCCCTCTCGGCATTCTACCTAACATAAATGACCTCACAGTCAGTCCTCATTGTATTTAGGGTTCACATGGAAGAACTTGATGATGATGGTCACGTGGACTTCTGGCCTTTGATCCATCAACATAGGGACATCACGGTGCTTTGATCAGGTGGGGGGGGGGGGGGG
>JANRMT010062827.1:4793356-4820324 GCA_026402145.1 Polypterus bichir lapradei
GAAATGAAATGAACGAGATGAGAGAACAGGATCATAGCTGAGCAGGTGGATCCTGAAGTGGCCCCGAGAGGAGTGAGTGGACGGTGCTGACAGGGCAAGGTCACTCCTGCTCCGTCCTTTAGGAGGCAGCCGGAGAAAGGAGCAGGACCCTCACGGATGCCGAGGGATGGCGGCAATGACTTGAGCCGAATTAAAAGAGTTGACTCTGCCAGTCAGAGGACATCCCCTCTTGCAGAGGAGACATCATTTTTAGTTGGATGCCCCCGAGGTTAGAGAGTGGATTTTTAAAGATTCAGATCTTGACTGTGTTTTAACTTGAGAATTTTAATCGGTTTGGATTATTCATTGATTGCTTTTAACCTCCACTTGTTTTGAACACGTTTGTTTTTTTATCATGGTGTAAATATATAGAGGGGCTTGAAACTTCAACTCCCAGCAGTCCCTGCAGTGGCTGTTATTGGTCATCTGTTTAGGGTGCAGGGGTTGTTGGGTACAAGGAGTCCATTGCGACAGTGATACCAAAATGGAGAAGTCTTTTATGTGTCGTGTTTGAAGCTCTTCTCTGTCTTCCTTCCGTTTTGATATCTGTGGATTCTTGTTTTGTCCGGGATTGTCTCTTGCTTTGGGCAATGGTCTGCCTGCTGTCTTCCTGAATCGAGGACTGTCCGAGGATTTGTGGCCATCCTGTGAAGAAAGGAGTGCTCCTGATCCCATTCATCCATCTTCCTTTCATTAGGAAACACCGGTAGGACTATCTTTACATTCCCTTTCAACGTGCTGATCTCTGGACTGTCGCCCTCCATCATTGTATTTCATCCGTTTTCCATGGACTTTATAGTGAGTGTTTATTGTACATCGCCATAAAGGGACTGGGGTGGGATTATTTAGCATATAATTATATTTCGTTTGTTAGTGTTTATTACATTCTTTAATTGTTTTATTACCTGTTGTTTTTTTGTCTCTGCTTGTGAGTGTGTGCGGGTCGGGCCGAGGCTAGGAGCGTCTCCACCAAATAAATAAATAAATCACCGTCCCATCGACAGTGTGAATCTTAGCAGCACCAGACTTCTACAAATATTTATTGAAAACTTCTGAATTGCACTTTATTGTTAATATAAGGCACTGAGGACCTTTGATATGCCACCCTTGCTATGTTGCTTGTGCCCTCATTCGCCCAGTCCATCCTCAGTTTGTCTATCAATGCCCCCTGGTTCAAGAGGCAGTGCCAGCTGTAGGCAACCCGGGCATCGTAGTACAGCAATAACAAATGGCACCAAACTCAAATATATACTGTAAAACAACTTTGAAATGTAGAGTTGCTTCATGTTCAGTAATTTGTCCGGCGCCATATGGAGGACTAAGGTCAAAAATCCAGAAATTGCAAAGTTCAAGAATAACTCCCATTCGAATGAACCGCAAGGGACAGTGAACTGGCAGGTAAGCTTTTGAGCAGAATCAAGTGATGCAAGTAAAAGAGTCGAAGCCAAGAGATCACAAAGAGAAGCCAAAGTCAGAGCGTGAGACAAAACTCATGGTCCAAAAATACAAGTAAAGGTGTCAAAACTGGCAAGATGCCTTTTAACAAAAGGTTTGCCAAAGTATTTTGGTATCTGAACCCCTAGATGATCATTTATCCTGTCGTGCCAGTCACAAACAGGCCACGAAAATGCAGGGCACAGACCTAATGGCGGCAGGTACTCAAAATGGCGGTAATCGAGGACCTAAAATGGTGTCTATGGCATTACAAAATCTGCAAAAGAAACACAGCACCTAAACCATTAGAAAGTTTGAGCAAATAATAACAAGAACGCAATCCTCGACCATTTGGCATTTACTGTCCAAATGAGCCAACGGCAAACTCCAACCATGACAGGCTGTGGGTTTACTCCGTCCTTATAGGGTGGAGGGCGGTCCCTTACCTTGATGAGCAGGTGGCCCCGCCTCTTGGGGAGCCACCCACAGAACACATGGCACAAAGCACAAGGAGATGCTTAAACATAAACTACATGATCAACATTATTAATCATAAAAAAAGGAATCAAAAATAAGCACAAGAGACATAAACATGGCGCCTGAACCTCAGCCAGGGGAGCTGAAACATGCAGAGCCTGTTGCTGGCACACACACGGTTAACTCTAACCTCCCCCTTGTCACCGTTGTTTATTTTAGATTTCTTATAAACTGACAAGTGACAAGACACACTTCCTGTTTGAACGGGCTGCTCATTATTTGAGTTTCTCATCTTCGCCTTGAATTCTAAAGCCGTCTCTAATCTCGCTCCTATTTTTTTTTTTTTTTTATACCTCTAATTGGTCTTTGATCTTTTATGCCATCTTCTTTACCGTATTCACTAACTGATGTGGCTTCTGACCAAACCTCCACTTACTGTTTCTGTAATAATAACCACATCACCCTGAAACACAATTGCCAGCACTGATATTTACCGTAAGACATCAATGCAAGAGAGAATTAAAAAGACGACCTTCCTTTATAAAAGCAAATTAGCATTTGGCGGTTGGAGGTCTCGTGTGTGCTGCACGGTGCCAACTGTCAGGTCTGACTAATTGGCAGGTGGTCTTGATTACATGTCGGGGTGGTAGTCCAGCACTACTTTCAGACGTAGTTCTGCTGTTTTAGAATACGGAGCTCCTCGGGTCTGCAGCTGCACTTTTAATGATGGCCTCTTCTAGACGTCTGGCTGAACTGCTTCCTCAATCAGGCGTCTCCTTTCACTATTGCTATGTGACTGTGGCATCTCAGATATTTCATATTTAAACTTAATATATGGCCAAAGGTGTGTGGCAAGCTCAGAGTAAGACTGGGTGACTTGGCTCCTTAACAGTGAGTTGCTCACACACGTAGTATTTCCCACTCTTGCTTTCACGGTGCGGAGTCTCGATCATTTCATTGGGCATTGGGGGTTTGAAGCAAAGACTACTGGAGGCTTTGGAAATCTTTGGGGTACCAACCCGACCATGCCTGTTCAATAACAAAAGCACAGTTGAAGGAACAGCATCCCTTAGGGCCCTCAGAAGCAAGTATAACAAAGGTAGGTGCTCTTTGAATTAGAAACTCACAGGGAGACTTCCATCTCTGGGGTTTAGAGGGTCAACAGATGCCCTCCTTGACTCGCCGCCCTGCTTATCTATCTATATACCACTGACTCACTCATCACGAAATCTCTCGAACTATGAGGACTTGGGACTTGAAGTTTGGAATGTAGGTTACCCTTGGCTGCCTCTGGATGCAACATCAGAACTTCATGCAATGGGTTTCTTTGTCCGAGCTTAAGATAACAATGCATAATACCAAGTGTTGGCTGGATTGATGTGAAGCACATGGCCATTGGACCCTGGAGTAACGCAAATGTGATCTCTGGAGTGATGAACCGCGCTTCACTCTCTGGCAGTCTGATGGACCAATCTGGGCTTGGCAGACCCCAGGAGAACACTACCTTCTGGTCTGTAAATTCGGGGGGGTGGAGGATTAATGGCAGGGTTTGTGCTCGGTCCTTTGGCTCCAGTGAAGGGTCCTATTAATGCTACAGCAGAAAAAGATATTTCAGACAATTGTGCCCTTCAGTCTGTCGATGGTCCTTTTCTGTTTCAGCAGATCCTTTAAGACGTTCAATCTGAACACGTCCGGGATGAATTGGACCACTGATTGTGAGCAGGGTCTTCTCGTTCAGCATCATTACGTGACCTCACGAATGCTCCTTTGGCTGAATGGGCAGAAATTCCCACCAGCACACTCAAAGATCTTCAGGAAAGAAGAGTGGAGGTGGTTAGGGGGCATGGAGAGGTGAGTGAGTCCTGAGGAGGTTCATTGACTTCCTTATTGACTTTGATTTTTAACAGCTGCTTTACTGGTTACTGCATTTTGCTACTATTATTTTTATTTTCATTTTTTTTCACTCTGGGTTGCCTCTTTTAGGCAAATCCTTTTTTTCTACCTTTACATTATGTTTGTTCTTTTTTTTTATTTAATAATCTCATTTATCTTAGGTCAGAGGTTTTTACAGTGGAAGAGCACTTACTATTTTTGTGTGTCCTGAGTTTTGTTTTAGGCTTTAGTAGGCCGAGGCCTGCTGGCTGCCTGAGGTGAGGCCTATATTGGCTCTGCCCCATTTTGTGGGTCGTTTTTTGGAGGCTTCATCCATTTTGCTATTTTGTGGCACCATAATTGTGACAGTCATCTGTGCCTTATCAGAGTTCCAGTGCCATGACCTCCTCGTTTCAAAGCTTCAGCACCTATGTGGTTATTCATTGACGTCATGGTAGACAGTCGTTGTCTGCACTTTGTGTTAATTAAAGAAGGGACTTGCAGAGACTGATGGCTAGCAGCTTGAGCTGTTAATATTCTGCAGTTTACTTATTGTTTCTAATCTTCTGCCTATTCCACGACAAGTGACCTCATTTTGCCCTTTGTGTTTTAATAATAATAATAATAACAGCTTTATTTATTAGGCACCTTATCATACATTTACATGCAACTCAAGGTTCGTTCCAAAGAGTAATCAAAAAAACAATAAAGATCTACCATAGTTACTTGGATACTATCATTGATTAATATTAAAATGTTAAATATACTAAACAGAATATTGATCTGGCTATTGTTAAACAAAATGTAAACACTAAAGAGCAAAACAAACTTTCACTCTTATCAGAAACAGGTTCATATTGTTTTCTGATTAAAAGCCTTATACATAAAGATGGCAACAGAACAACCAGAGCGAGTTTACACATATATATAAAAATATACACGGAGTATATCTACATTTGACTTAGGCATGTGTATGTGGATGGAGACCGTTAGATGTTAGTTCAATTCAGAGAACACGTACAAAAACAAATCCAACAGTCCATAGCAGACACGGTTGTTTAAAGATGTAGGTGGAGTTCTGGGTTTCTGAATGTGATTAGTTGATCAGATGACATGGAGGAGAGGAAAGCAAAAAACTCCTAAGATTGGGGCAAAAGCAGAAAAATAAACCTCTGCAGGGCTGCAGTCGGAAGACAGGAGCGAATAATCAAATCGTTAAGTCTGAAGGTATTCTGTATCATAGAAGTCGGAATGACCTCGGCCACCCGGTCGTCCACCCTCCACAGTGGACAGCTGACACAGTCATCTATGAAGGCTTCCAAGGCTTCCTCATTCCCCCCAGTACCTCAGGTGACTGCAGAATAGAGAGCGCTTTGAGCAGGTGTGGGTGACGCATAGCACCACGGCCAGGATGGGAGACAGGAAGTAAAATAAAAACAAAGAGGACAATGGATTAATGCTGGGCACGCACTTCTACCTCAAAGAGCTAAACTTGTCATCAGATCTCCAGGTTATGTTTTAATTACTGGAAAGCCAGATTTTAAAAATTTTAATTTTTTTTTAAATGTTCCACAAATTTAGACTGGCATATATGCATTGGTAAATTACTCCAAATTTTCGGTACATAAGAACAGAAAGCGGCCACACCAGTTCTTTTATGCTTAATTCTTGGAATAACGAAACAAAGCAGTATTTGCAGATTGTGATTCAGTACACAAGGAAACGGGCAGTCTGAAATGTAGGCAGAGGCAAGAATGTTAACTACAAGTATTTTAAAATCGATTCTGGCAGCCATTGTAAACATAGTAATATTGGGGATACATGCTCATATTTTTTCTTTTTGGTTAAAATTCTTGCTGCTGCATTCTGGACAGGCTGTAGCCCTCTTGGATGGACCTGATAGGAGAGCATTGCAGTAATCCAGTCGGCTAAATACAAATGCACGTCTTCAATTTTTCAGCATCTTCAAATGTTCTAAGAGATCGCACCCTTGCAATGTTCATCAGACAGAAGAAAGCAGTCTTGGTCATTTTTTTAACTAGGCGGCTATGCCCCCTGCCCGATTCACTCGCCAACCCCCTTGTGGGCGCTACACGCTAGCCCCTTTGCAGTTCAGGTGCTCGCGTATAGGGAAGGGGATGTATAATTTAAACAGATTGTTGTTTTCATGGGAATTGTTACATGTGCATAACAGAACTATTTTACATTACAGCGAGTAATTACCCATAGTAAAATGTAATAAATTGAAATAAAATTATGTTTCATGTTGCGTTAGAGGTATTCGTTGCGTTATACATTTTTGTTCTGTTTGGCTTTGAAATTACCACGCAAATACTTTTTAAACTTACAGTTTTACTGTAAAACTTCAGTAAAAACAATTTTTTGAATTACATTTCCGTGAATATTGCATTGAATTTTGATTCCGTGGTTGGACGTTCGTGACAATGCAATGTATAACTGCCCGTGAGTGAATATCGTTTCTTTCTCTCTAATAAATAAACCGACTTTTTTTATTCTAACGGGAAACTGTAAACGTTTTAATATGAATGGCATATCAAGATCTCCTTTGGTGTCCGTTATCCCTGAAGATGGACTACATTGCCCTTCTTGTCGCCTATTAAAATTTTACATGTCAGAATTGTTCAACCAATTTTGAATACAACTAATCTTGTCCAATTGCATAGCCCATCACTCAGACATTAATTACGCAATATGATTATGATACGTCATCCTTTCTACAGTAATTCATGTGGTGGAAGACCTGACGGTGTTAATGGTTGTAGATATTCTTCATGATATTGTAAGTTGATGTTTTCATCTTCCGCACCATCGCCACCAACTGTTTCAGCAGAGTCTATTGATATGCATTTAACCAATCTGCCGAGTAACCGATGGACAATTTTCGCGTTAATTCGTTTGACTTCATCGTTTCTCTGTGCTAGGATTGCCCGTGTACTCATTTTTTCTGTTGATAACCCTTTGTGATGAAATTCTTCAATAAGATTTAGACATAATACGTCTTCTTTAATTGGAAAGTTAAAGTGAGGGAAAACGTTAAAATTTATAAGAGCTGAGACCACAGGAACTGAGTGTGTCCGACAAAAGCATTCATACGAATGAGAGGTGAGAGGACTGTGGGCGTGGCTAAATATGGTTGAGAGGAGGGCGGGACTTGAAAAAATCTTTCAAAAAGTCTTGTCTTGTTGCAGATTTTTTTATATAACAGAGAGATATGTGATCTGAAATTAAGGTCAGAGTCAATAAAAACACCTAAACTCTTAACCTCTGGTTTGATTCGCAAGGCCAGGTGATGTTAATTTTGTTTCTAACACTCTCACTTTTTTTTTTTTGCTGCCAGTAACTAACAATTCGTAAGCATATTTCAGACCTCAGCTTGTTGGACTTCTTCTCACCATCAAACTCATCTTCGTCACTTCTAAAAATATTCCCAGTGGTGGGTACAGATCACTTCTGACATGACTGGATAAAGTGTCTGGGCACAAGATGCTATGCTGAGGATCCTGTTACTCTAAAATCCATCTGAAAATGCAAATGGGCATCACATGTCCAGCTGTATCTGCATATCACAGATTGAAAAGAGTGGCCTGTGCGGTCATGTGCAAAAGTAAGTACACCCCATGCAATGTTTGGTGTGGACTTCTCAAGATGTGATCATCATTTGAGCAGTCTCTTCAGATAAAGGTCATATAACGTAACAAACAGCAGGCCGCATTTACATGTTGTAATCCATTGCATAATTTAAATAATCATAAATGCAAATTTTTCATGAGGAAAAAGTAAGTACACCTCTGCATTTATCACAAATTTAAATACCTCAAATTAGAATCGGATACAAACAGGGTCAGCTTAATGGTCCCTTGGGCTGCAAGCACCCAAAGAGGGGCATCCAAAACAGAAGCCCCCTTTTTTAGATCCCTGCGGTCAGATCCATAAATTAAATCGATGAAAGAGGAGAAGGTGGGAGGGGGTCCTCCTTGGTGACTGGGTCCATCACGTCTGCATGTGAAATTTATGGAGAAGGGTCCCTCTTGGAGATCATCACGATCGCATATGAAATGATATTTTGTCTATGCTGGGAGCAAATGATCAGAAGATCACGTGAGAGAATTTTGTCTGAGCCTGCCCTCTTTTACTTGGTTTGCTGTTTTAATGTAAAAGTGTGTGTTACCACCATGCTAAGATTGTCTGAGGCCTTCAGAAAGAAGGTTCTGGAGGCCTACAAGTCTGCAAACGGATTTAAAAAGATCTCCACAAACAATTAAGATATCAAGCAACTGACAGCTTGTCCAACTTGAGAGCAGAACGAACACAAGATGCTAAAAGAAGTCTATAAGATGCCCAGATTTTCATTGCAGGACCTCGAGGTCGCTCTTGCCATTGCTGATGACAAAGTGCACGATTCTGCCATTAGAAAGTGGCTGCACAAATTAGGTCACCATGGGAGGTGTGCTGGGGGGAACAGAAAGAACTTTAGGGCAAGACTAACGTTGGCCTGTGAGTGGCTAGGCAAAGAGCAGGACTTCTAAGGCAATGTGCTCTGGACAGTCCAGTCAAAGTTAGAGTTATTTGGCCACCGCACTAGAAGACGTGTTTGGTGACAACAAAAGCAGCCTTTGACCAGAAGAAGCTGATAGAAACTAAAGCATGGTGGTGGAAATGTCCCGTATCAGGGCCTGGGCAGCTCAGCATCACAGAATATTTCATTGAGGAGAATGTGAAACCATCTGTCAGAAGATTGAAGCTCAACAAAAAGTGGACTTTGCATTGTGACAATACCAGTAAATCCACCAAGAAATGGCTGAAAACAAACAAATGGAGGCTTCTGAAATGGCCAAGTCAAAGCCTGGATTTGAATCCCATCGATATGCAGTGGAGGCCCCAGGATAATATCAGCTAATGGAGTCAACGGTGGACTTACAGGAACACAAACGGGTACTCGTGAAGTGTACATTTTACACAAATGAAAGGAATTTCCCCTTACGTGAAAAATCAAAAACAACCAACACAAGTGGCCAGGAGTCTGGTAGACCGCAGCCTTGGGGACTCGACTTGGTGGCATTGTAAAGAAATTAGATGAGTGGGATTGACAGAGTTGCTTTCAGAGTTGCCTGTTCGTGTCACGATTGTTCTGGTTTTCTACTCCAAAAGGGACGTTCTTGTTTGTTATTTATCAAGAGTTTTATTTATTTATCAGATGTTTGTGTTCATAATTTATCGGACGTGAGTGTTCGCTGTTTGTTGAACTTGAGTGTTCTTTCGTTATCAGACGTTCTTGCTTGTGATTTATCCTGCATTCATGTTATTTATTTATTGGACATTCATATTTATAAATAATTGGACATGTTTGTTATTTGTTATCAAATGTTTGTTCTTGCTATTTGTTGAACATGAGTGTTATTTATTGATTAGACATTTCTGATTGTTATTTATCAGACATGAGTGTTCTTTGTTTATTGGATGTTCGTATTTGATTTTAGTTGGACTTGTGTATTTTATATTTATTGGACATTAATTTTTGTTATTTATTAAATGTTTGTGTTTGTTTTTCATTTATCAGACGTTTGTTTGTTATTTTTCAAGTGTGAGTATTCTTTATTTATTGGGCGTTGATGTTTGTTTTTTATTTGATGTTCTTGTTATTTATCAGACCTGACTATTCTTTATTAGTCGGTTGTTTGTATTTCTTACTAGTCGGACTTGTGTATTCTGTATTTATCACACATTTTACACATCGATGTTATGTATTGGATGTTTGTGCCTGTGATTTATCGGACGTGTTTCTTATTTATCAGAGGTTTCCTTTTGCTATTTATCACACGTTTCTGTTTGTTATTTTTCAGACGTTTGTGTTCATTATTTATCGGATTTTCATTTTTGTTAATTTTCAAGTGTGAGTCATCTTTATTTATTTGAACGTTCATGTTTGTTTTTTATTTGATCTTTTTATTTATCAGACATGAGTGTTCTTTATTTATCGGACATTCGTATTTGTTGTTAGTCTGACTTGTGTATTCTGGATTTATTGAACATTCATCTTTTATTTCTCAAATATTTGGGTTTGCTATTTCGTAACATTAGTGTTCTTTATTTATCAGACGTTTCTCGATGTTATGTATTGGATGTTTATGCTTGTGATTTATTGGACGTGTTTCTTATTTATCAGAGGTTTTCCTTTGCAGTTTATCGGACGTCTGTGTTTGTTATTTGGAGGCTCAGTTTTTCTTTGTCCTTTTGATCGAGTAACAACTTGGACAGCACTCTTTGAATACGCAGAAGACGAATGGCCTCCGCTAACCTTAGTGGATGTTTTTTGTTCTAGATGACGCTCATTCCTAACTTCACTGGCCCTTTGGTCTTTTTAAACACAGTTATAATGTGTGCGCCTCACCCATTGGAACTCATTTGTCTACCCGAGTGGACGTGTTGTCCAGTAGTGGTGCAGTTTGTTGCACGACGGGAGCCACAAATAAAAGGCATTTCTGAATGAGCCGCCTCAGATCCTGCATTGCCACCCGGCTACGCTCAACAGGAGAACGGTCCATCACCTCCATGTCTTACATTATGTGCCTAATAGAAAATAGAAATAAAATAACCCAAAGTTGCAATCTGCAATGCCTTTAAACCTCCAACTGTAATTACACAAGAATAAATCCGCAGACATGCGCGTGGATTGGCAGAAACGATTTCTTGCACTGCTGCTGAATAACAATAAGGCAATTATATCTTTGCCCCCAAGTGCATAAAGCCCAGGTGTGCCGCCGTGCCTGCAGGGTACAATTTCCTTCGTGCTCAGCTGATAATGCAGACTGGGACAGCTAATAAAAATTACTGAAGCACGTTTAGCGCACATCATTATTAACATGGAGGGAAACCAACAAATCCCTTTGGCAAACACGTGTCTGGGCCCCGTCAGAGAGCTGCATGAAAGACGTTACCCTCCGTCCTTCTTGGCCTAGTATGCCAGCATTCTGGTCCCTTCCTCTGCTGCCTCCTCTTTTTTTTTCTATGCATGTCAATACATTTTATGGCTCCTTTCAATCATGTTCATCATTTTGTGAATTACGTTGCAGTGAAAGGTGGTTTATGGTATAAAGCACACTTGATTGACTGACCTCGGGGGCTCCTTTTATCTTCTCCTTCTTTTTGCCAGCTTATTACAGCCCAGGCTGAGATGTGGCTGAAGATGATTCAGAGGGCAAAGGGCACTTAACAGGAACCGACCCAGGACGGGAGGGGCACATCAGGCGCACCTGTACAGTCAGAAATAGAGAAAGATAAAAGCTGCTCAGTCTGACTTTAGGATTATGGAGGGAGGTTAGCGTGTGTCCCACCAGTGCCAGGTAGGAGACGACCATCGCTCTCATACACACTCACACACACACACACCAACGCACTCCAGAACAGTCTACCTGGGATCTGGAAAGAAACGAGACATAAGGAGAGCGTGCAAACTGCAGACAGACAGGGTCCGGTCCGAGACTTTAACTAAGTGCTGTGGAGCTGTGACACTGGGGGCTCTGGCCATCGAGTCACCATGGAGTGAATTCAACCAGCTCTCCTCACATAAAGGACAACCATTCCAATGCTGTGTTCACGTCCTATTGGCTTGTGGCGTTTCACCTTCCCACTGTGATGCTCTGGGTCAGCTCCATGCTTCCTTCTTGCTTCTGGGAGCCTCTGGGACCCAAACTGTTTAATAGTCGTGAACTGAGAAGAGCTGAGCAAATGAGGACAAACACATGCAGCAAGGGGTAGGTGCAAAAAAAGTGATAAAAGTAATTCAAAGTAAAGTGAGAATACTGCAGTCTTTAATCTTTATATATAATACGCTACCGCGGCTGTCCGTTTGTCTGTCCAGGATTTTAATTCACCTGTAGCTCACAAACCGTTTGACTTATTGACCTGATATTTGGTACACATGTACTACGTGAATGTCTACTGTCCGCTTTCGGGGTGATGATTGACCTCCTAGATTATTCCTCTTTTTATTTTTAATTTATTTTATTTTGGAATCAACTCTTGGCAGTGGCCAGCAGGGCAGCCATGTGGCGCATGCGTATGGGCACGGTTGTCATCGCTGCCACCTTCACCGTCACTTCCCTTACGTCTAAATCATTCTTGAGGCAGCTTGAAGACTTAAATTAAAGAAAATGTACTAAGTAACCGCAACACAAACACCGACTTAATCAGTTTTAACGCAAAAAGATGCCGACAGAAGAAGAGAAGAAGCGGGCCGCTAGGATGGAGAAGAGAAGAGCTGCTCAGCAAGCAGGAAGCGCATCAATCTCTGAGCAAACGAATGATAAACATACAGAGAAACCCCGGAGCGGCACCGCCATGCACACATCTGCACCCACTCTGAGCCTGCGCGCTCTCGGGACGTCAGTTATTTATTTGGAATTGGGACACTTATCAGACCCACTTCAACGCATTCTCGTGTATTGCATCTCCCTGCTGTGATAACCCAATGTCAAGGGGACACAAGCACATCAACAAAGTGAAAAATGCAATAATGATAATGGTGCCCTTTCTTGGCATTACTGGGAGTGCCCTCAGGTGGTCGGAGTCCTGCGTCTTGAGAAGATCCTGGCATAGAGAGATATCGGGGTGCTCCAAGGATCAGTGCTGGGTTCTCTCCTCTTCACTTTCTACCACCTCCTCACTTGGCCCCATCATCCAGTCTCCTGGTTTCTCATATCGATGCTGTGCCTGTTCTTCCCCCCAGAGGACCACACAATATATCTGCTGGAATTTCTGCAGGTCTCAGTGATAATTGTAGCCCAGATAAAGGAGCACCATCTCCATCTCAACATCTCAAAGATGGATCACCTTTCCATGCCAGCTAGTCCATCAGTTCAGCACCTCATCTGAGTTCTGCTCGGCTCTTTATCGCTAACAGTCTCAGTTAGTACACAGCATTGTGGTGAAGACTGAGGACCAGGTGTTCTTCATCGACCGTGTTGCTATGGTTGCTTGACCTTGCAGATTTTCTGTATACAATGCCTACAAGACGTCCTGCAAAGAACTGGCACCCTGGCCAGGGTTTGTTCCTGCCTTCACCCTATGCTAGCTGGGATAGTCTCCAGCAGACCCCTGGAACTCTGTAGGACAAGCAGGTTAGAGGATGACTGTCTGAATATCTACAAGATCAGACCTACCTAAGAGAGTATGCAGCACAACACCTGGTGCAGGCTTTGGTCTTGTCACATCTGGACTACCACAATTCTCCGCTGATGGCAGAACCTGCACGTGTCACGAAGAGGCAGCACGTCTGGTGATCAAACAGCCAAGGTGGCTAAAGCTTTGAGTCCACTCAGCTTAACTCAAACGTGCCATTAAATTAAAGCACCTTTAATAAAAAATAATAAGTTTAGCGTCTTTGCTAAGGAGTAGCCTGCCGTCTGTGTGTGTCTAACTAATGGAGCTCTGCTGAGTCTTCTCTTATTTTTCTCTACAGAGCACTTGTGACCTCTGCTGGCAGTCTGGAGCATTGCACCCTACCAGGTGGATATTGAGAGTTGTTGAACCGGATCTGGCAGAACAGCTTCATCCTTACAGTGAGTAGCCAGAGAGACTTCATTCTTCTTTTCATTGTTGGGTGCATACACCGTCAGCATGGCACTCCCTTATCTAAACACTAGCGTGGTGAAGTGCTCACGTACTGAAGTGACTTTAGCTGCAGGTGGAAGTCCCATTTTACTTTATGATGCCAAGCAGAGTGCAGAGCAGTCTATTAGCCAGCAAAGCGACGTGAAGAAGCTGTCTGTTATGGTCCTGCCTTTGTCCAGTCTGATGGCGGTCAGGGGACATCGTTCTTTGATTGCCAGGAAACAAGAAACAGTTCTGTTGTTTTTATAAGTAGTCAAAATTTACACCTGGTGTTACAGACTCAACACAGAATACAGAAATCAAATGTCTGTTTTTATTATATTGTGGAGATAATAATAATTATAATAATAATAGCAGCTCACTACTCAAAACACAGTGCCCGGTCTCAAACCCAGGACCTTCGGGTTATAAAGCAGCAGTTCCTACCTCTGCGCCATTCAAGAATACGTGTAAACTCCCTGTCGATTGACATTTGTGCTTGGGAGTTTTTAACTCACTGACAGCAACATGTAAATTGAATGATTTTTTGTTTTCTTTGGTTATATTCTTGAGTAAAAGCACACGTGTTTATTTGATATTTGGACTAAAGTCTTCACACATTATATACTTCACGTCATTATTAGTATAACATGGAAAAGATTTCTGCTTTAGGTATGTGTTCAGCATCTCTTGCCTCGCATTTATTTCCTTTCATCCTACACTAACCCAGATCTTTGTAGACACGGAACACCCCTGAAATGCATGGATTCCAAATAACGATATCCTATATTATATACCCTCTACAACTCCAGGCACATCACACACAGATATGGAGCCTCGGCTTGAGCTGGGAGAGCTGAGCTCCGTCAAGGCGGGTGATGAGACAGCAGGCTGCTTGTGCTGATCGACACATTTACAGAAACAAAAGACGCTGATGAGGAGAGGTGTGAAGGGATTTAAGGTGGGCCAGGATTACGAGTTTTTTTGTAGGCTTCAGGAGTTCTAGTGTTAAAGTTTTGTTTCAAGTCTTTTGTGTTCATTTTTGTGTCCTTTATTAATTTAAACGTTTCTTTTGTTTATTATCTGCATTGTGTACTACTTCCTTGTATTTTGTTGGTGGTTCCCCAAGAGGCGGGACCACCTGCCAGTTACCGTTCTTTGAATCTGGAGGGTCTCCCACAGTTCCTCCTGTGTTTGAGAGTTCTGGTGAATTCTGCCTCATGGCTTCCTGTGATCTACTGGATCATTCGACTTTTCTTGGTATTTCATTTTGGGTTTTGTTTGCTTGGATTGCCTTTGTGTTTTGTGTGCTGCAGAGCTTCACTGCGTGGCAGAACATTTTGTGAAAAACAATAAATTTTTTTAAGATGTTGTGTTTGTCCTTTTATCTAGCTGGGGTATGTATATCCCCCTCTAGTGAACATTTTTGGAAGTGCTTTCTGGGACTTTTGCACCGTGGGACTTTTAGTTCATAAGAGAATGACCCACACGAGAAACAAACAAAAAAATAAATAAAAATAATAACTCCAGTTTTGAAAGAAATATCTCAGTATGGCCTGACTGCTGATGCCCATTCAGACTTATAATCATTTAAAAGAAATAAAAGACATAAACGATTTGCCTGAAGCACAATATAATCTAAGAGAACAAGACTCAAAATAAAATACCAAGAATGGCAGAAATGCAGAGCAGTACGTCAAAAAATCCAGTAGATCACAAAAAGCACAAAGCAAATCAAAACCACAGAACTCACCAAACCTCCCAAAGCGCATTAAAAATGAACCGCCAGGAATTGTGGGAGATCTTCTGGATTTTTAGAGCAGAGGGCGGGTCTTGGCGGTGAGTGACAGGGGAACTGCCCACAAAACACATGGAATTTAACCAAAGCATAACATGCGATGTAGATAATGTAATAAACATAACATTAACATAAATAAATGACAGAAAAACACAAGAGACAAGACTATAGACCCCAGGCAGGTGAGGAGCCCTGGCTGAAACACGATACAAGGAGCTTCACTTTCCAGCCTGCCTTTCAAGGACTGGCAGTGGTCTCTTAATGGTGAAGGAAGGGTCACAGACTGGTCAGACAGAGTCACTGGAGATGTCAGAATAAATTACTTACGTAAATGTCACGGGGGACTGCAGCAGCTGGCCCCTAAAACACTAAGATTAAGTAAATATAGTCTATGATGGAATATCGCTGCAAAGGTCATGTAATGTGACGTGGCCTTAACAACTCACTGTGATTAACTAAAAAAATGGCAAGTGAAACAGCGGCCATATACAATACAATACAATTTATTTTTGTGTAGCCCAAAATCTCACAATGGGCTTTAACAGGCCCTGCCTCTTTACAGCCCCCCAGCCTTGACTCTCTAAGAAGACAAGGAAACACTTCCAAAAAAAATGAAAGAAACCTCGGGAAAGGCAGTTCAAAGAGAGACGCCTTTCCAGGTAGGCTGGCCGTGCAGTGGGTGTCAAAAAGAAGGGGGGTCAATACAATACAAAACAATACACAGAACAGAAGAAATCCTCAATACAGTATAAAAATAAAAATTTTGAAGTACATAGCAGAATGTAACAGTAGATGATATCCCATAATATGATTTGGATATGTTTAGAGTCCTGGAGACCTCAGCCATCAAGCTGCCTCCCCCATTTGGCCAGTCCACGAGGTCATCCACCTGACATTAAGTACATTCAGGCCCGGCCAGTACTTGGGTGGGAAACCAACCAGGAAAAGCTTGGGTTGCTGCTGGAAGAGGTGTTGGTGGGGCCAGCGGGGGGCGCTTAGCCTGTAATCCGTGCTTGGATCCCAATGCCCCAGTGCAGTGAAAATAGTGCCATCTTTCGGACGAGACGTAAAACTGAAGTCCTGACTGTCTGTGGTCATTAAAGACCCCTGAGCATCCTTCATAAACAGTAGGGTGTATCCTGATGCCCTGGCTAAGTTGCCCACCACAGCCTGATCATTCTGGCCCCCTAATCATCTCCTGTCTCTAATTGTCTGTCTCTCTCACCACTTCATCACCTAATAGCTTGTGTATGTGGCACAAAAATGGCTGCCGTCACATCATCGAGGTGGACGCTGCATGTTAGTGGTGGCTGAAGTAGCTCCACACTCACTATGTAAAGCACTTAGTGCTTTAATGAGAAAGGCGCTATATAAATGTGAAGAATTATAATCAGTATTATTATTATTATTATCTGAATGTTTGTTGAATGCCCATGTTTCCTATGCATACAAGTGTGTTTCTTCACTGATGATGTTTGGGAATCCCATGTGCTGCTCAGATCCCCTCCCAGCTGGACCCTGAGCTCCTTTCATTGTAGGAGAAAACTGATAAATTATGATGCTATGCAAATGAATCCCTCCACAGAGGCAGGCAGCTTTGGACTGAGAGCCGGCCGAGATGCTCCTCACCTGTCTACAAATCCTCTCTGAAAGGTCCCTGGTGCCAGGCATAGAGCGAATAGCTAATTCTACTGCAATGACGTGACTGTGCATAGTGGGGGCTTAAGGAACTGAATCAAAGCTTTAACGAGTCTTTCTGGCTCACAATACTAAAGGGCCTACATTTGAAAATCTTGCCAGGTCTTCTGGAGCAGCTGGAGGTTCTTCCGGGGTCATTTTTGTGTCCAGCTGAGCTCGTTGCTATCGCATCCCCCCACAAGGATAGCAAATGGAGAGCCAGTGAATAAAGGAGAGAATGAGATGTATGTGTAAAGGTCCCCACCTGGTGGTGAACACATGCCACTGCGTTGAGGTTAGTGCCACACAGTCCCAGTTACTTTGGTTTAAACTGTTCACATCCACTGGCTTCTGCAGGGCCACACACAAGCCTAGGCTTCCAAGGTCCAATTTGAAAGAGGCACTGGCACGCTAACAAGAGCTGTTAGCTGAGGCGATCATAAATTCACAAAGACGCAGCTTATAAAATTTGAAGTCTGTAGAGGGCCTGGTGAAGCAAACGTTTCATTTCCAAAAATTTAAAGGAGGCAAGCTGTGCTTGATTTTTAATTCAGCACTGACATGTAGCAGCTAATTCAGGCCATTAGGACGAGTGCAGCTTGCCATCAGGAGTCCTGTAGTCGTCCACCCATTTGTTTGTTATTTTGAATCTTCTTATTCTAACAGAGGCTGGCAGGTGGGCAGAGTCTATCCAGACAGCATTGGATACAAGGTGGGTGCCAATCCCTGACAGAGATGCAGTGAATGGCAGGGCCCACTGGGCCAATTTAGAGGGGTCAGTTAACATAATCTGCACAAATTTGAGTTTTGGAAGAAGCGATGCATGAATCGACTGAGGACGGGATGCCAGTTCATCAGTGAGCACACTGGCACACTCCGGAACTGTCAGTCAGTTTAATCTGCACATTTTAGGAGATGCCAGTGTAGGAGAGGGGAGAGTGAGGGGGGTTTGGGAGAGGGGTAACCCCAGGCCAACTTAGAGCAGATTTGGGGTGTGTGAGAAGTGATTTATAAACCAACTGAAGATGAGATGCCAGTTCATCAGCGGGCACACTGACACACACCAGAATTGTCAGCTAATCTAACCTGCACATTTTTGGGGATATGAAGTTAGGAGAGATGCTATCCCAGCAGCATCAGGTGCAAGGTATAGGCTATCTTTGGATGGGGTACCACTTCATCAGAGGGCACCCAGATGTATACCCGGCCAATTAAGGTAAACTGCACAGATTTGGGCTGCGGGAGAAATGAAGTACAAACCAACTGAGGGTGTGAGGCTCGGAGAGGGGCTGTCCCAGCTGCTTTGTCTCCCTGCTTTGTGTGCAGACATTCTTCGGAGAGTCCTTCTTGAATGCACTTCCTCTGAGTGTCCACAAGGTGTCCTCAGACATTCAGTGGTGAATTAACTGATAGAACTGAGTGGGATCAGCTTTATGGGGTCCTGATGGTCGTGCTTACCGAGAAGAGGGAAGTTCTTACTTGTACGTTATCAGTACTTGGAGGGCTGGACTTCTCAGTCCGGTTCTGCCACAGCTGGACATGTCCATTTGTACATCTGGGTGTCTTTTAACTATTAGAGTGGCCATGTCCTTTTTGCCAGTTTAGAACTGTCTGACCAGCTGGCCCGTATGTGGTGATCGACTCTCCACTTGCCTTCTCAGCATCTCCACCTAACTTCTGACAATAACGTTCCTTGATTTATATTCGGCAGTTTTCACAATATACTTGAACATTTAATTAGACATTTCATTGCTTTTCTTATCATGGGCGATGAGAATGTCTCGTTCAGTAGGTCAGCATTGTTGATCTTGGATTTATATGTAATCTTCCTTTTGCTGTACTTGTTACTCCATTTTCCAAACGTTCACCCGGGTTTGTGGATTCTCCGGGACTTTTCTCTGCATCCACAGCACTGTATTTGCTGTCCATCCAGGGTCGGTGTCTCTTTTAAATGTTGACTGTTATATAACACTAACTGTGTAAGCCCGTGCTGTAAAATGCCTAGGGTCCTAGAAACTATTGAAATCGTCAGAAAAAAAATTCAATTGGAAGGAACTCCTCTGAGCGTCTCTCTCCTAGGAGGATTCCCGATGTGCTCACTTTGCTTGTGCATTAGCGGCGGGAGGAAAAGTAAAAGGGATACCGCTTTGCCGATGTTAGCGGCTAAGCGACTTTGTCTTTCTTCTGAGGTTTCGTTTTGCTGACATGCTGGCCTTTCTTGTGTTATTAGCGGTTAAGCGAGTCTTCTGTTTCCTCGGACTCCACCTCTCACTTCTGGGCCAGACAGACAGACACACTTCCACGCGTAGACATTTATATATAAGAAAATAGGAGACAACAAGTTAACGTGTGAGCTGCACTGATGTCCCTCACAGCCCAAGGTCAGACCCCCAGTGATCTTCACTCCATTTCATCTCCTCTCTTCTCAACATCAGAAACCACTTGTCCTGCTGAGGGTCATGGTGGCAGCAGGCCATGCAGGTCCACCTAGGTTTTTACACATCCCAGACCTTCCTGGGTCACTCCCAGGTGTTCCCAAGCAAGACAAGGAAGATTTAATCCCGCCAGCACATCCAGGATCTGCACTAGGGTCTCCATCCATTGGGATGACATGCCCAAACCACCTTGACTGCCTCCTCTCAATCTGGTGTAGTGGTGACTCTGCTCGGCACTTCTGACCATAAGAGGGAGTGTCAGCCCGGCGGCCCCCCAGAGAGACCTCACTTCTGTTGCTTATACTTGTGAACTTGTTCTTTTGGTCCTTACCCATGTGGTGGTGAAGCAGGAGCCGAGTCGGACAGGCAAAGCTGCCAGTTTACTAGTCGATCTACAGCCCTGTCCTCACCTGTGGTCAGTCTTATCATCTCGACGATTAATCAGCACGTAGCCCCAATGGCTCCTGTCGTCCACAAATTACATTGTTTGGAAAGTCAGTTTTATCAGAAGCATTAGTTTTCCCCACAACTATCAGGATTTGGCTCTCAATTAAAAATTTCTAAACACTTTCTGGGGCTCAAAAAACAGTACATATGTACACACATCGCTTTGGGGGGTTTTGGAGACGCAGGGATCCAAAGGTCACATTTCTTTTTTTATTCCAATGCATATTTACTCATGATGAGTTTTTTTTTTTTTTTTGTGTTACCCCACAGCACCATCTTGTTTTCTCTAAGGGCACCACCATTTTGGGAGTTTAGTGTTGACAGTTGCTGTGAGGTTATTACGGGAGACACCAGAGGTCACGGACAGCATGACATCATAGGTCAAGAAGTGCAATTCTGCATTCACGTGCTATCATATTTAAGGTAAATCCAGCCTCAGAGTCAGAAATTCAACGTGAAGTCCGAAAAAATCGGAGCCACAAGTTGGGAAATTTGGACAAAATCTAAACTATCCGAATTGTCCAAGTTGTGACGTAACATTGACCTTTCACCTCAGCCAATTGCATAAAATAAACCAAATAATGTGGTCAGCCAGAAATGCCATTTGTTAGTTTGAATTGCATTCGGAGAGTAGCGATTCCATTTAATACGTTTATGTTGCTGTTTGTTTCCACTATCAGTGCCTTTTATCTTGAATTGTTTTTTTGTTTGTTTTTTGCAGACCAAGTAACTTACTGATATCAGCAGCGACTTTTTGTTGTTCCAAATAGTCCTACACAAAACCCAAGTGAACATTTTCAAGTGGGAAGGTGAAACTCCATAACTCCGAATAATCGGAGGACACGTGAATGCAGTGTAAAGGTCAGCCACTCGGACTTCCTGGTTTGTCCAAGTTTGTGGATTCAGGCTAAAACTCCTCACCTTATTTTCATTTGTTTAAAAAGCTCTCTGGTTTGCCAATTCTTTTTTGCTTCTTGGATTCTTCGATTTTTGTCTTATGTCTCGTCGCTGGTTACATTTGGGTTTACTGACTCGGAATGAGACTGCAAAATTTTTAATGAATTGGATCGGGAGATCACAATGTTGTCTGGAGTTTGTGCCATGGTCGTTAACAAAGAACGCAAACCGATCGACTGTCAAATTCAAAACACAAATCAGAATCAAAAGTCAAAAGCAACACAACAAATACAAACACCGGAGGTCTTTTAACAAGAACTAGATTTGCGTACCAAACTGTTTTTATTACCTGCTTGGGAATGTGCTGCTTATGTGGCTGCTCCGGTGACGCCATGTGTTGTGTATTTGGGTTTGGTTCTGGAAAAGAATGTAATTAAAAGACTGACGTGATCACACCATAAGTGGTGGCGCTCATAACAAAACAAATGTGGCATCGCGACAAAACAGTAATTACTGTCTGCTTTTTCAATTCGCTATAATAAGAAACACTAACATTATACTTGGATTCTTTCATGTTGTAAATTTCATTTTGGACTCGTACATCCAGGAAGATATAAAGACCACCAATCATAACATACAATCTCTCAACATGTCATGACCACAATTAACGTTTCTTCTCCTGGGTCTTGTTTAACTCCTGGTTACGTCATTGGCTTGTTTTTTTTTTTCCTTTTGCATTTCTAATTCCTTAACTCGACTGCCATCCCATACAGTTCAGTACAACAGCTTTGGTTGCCAGCGTGTCCAACAGATTTCCTCTCCAAATCCTACACTTACAGCCATTCAGAAAATCATTTTTATGAAAGTAATCTTTAGTGTGGCAGAGTGGCTTCATGGGTCTAGAGTCCTGGGTTCAAATCCTGTGCCCAGAAACTGCCCATGTGGATGGTGCATGCAGATGCAGTCATTCATTCATCCATTTTCTGTACCTCCTTACTCCACCGCAGGTTTGTGAAGAAGCAGATGATGGGCTATCTGGTGTTAAGCAAGCACCAGCCTTGGACAGAATGCCAGCAAGGCACCAGGAACAAACCTTCAGATGTAAGGCGGGACCCAACCTGGAGCAGATGGCAGTCTACCATCAGGTACATAGCAGGCGTACTCTAGTAGCACGTCGGTCATGCCAGGGCGATTTAGAGCCTCTAGTTGACCCAAATGTTTACATATGGGGGAGAATGGAAATACCAAAAAGTAACCCACACAGGGACACGGAGAGAACATGCAGGCTCCACATGCACGATGACTGGTTCATGAATCGAGTCCCAGTCACCTGGAAGTGTTGTGCCACCCTGAAATCATCTGGCATATATAGCGCCTTCAGGGAGTATTCAGACCCTCCATTTTACCACATTTTGTTTTGTTGCAGATTTGTGCCAAAGTCCTTTAATTTGTTCCTCTCCTCAAACAACATCCCAGAGTGACAAATCAAAAACAGGACATTATAAAGTTTTTGAAAATGTATTAAAAAACTAAAATGTCACATTGACACAAGGGCTCAGACCCTTTACTGTGGTCCCTGAGATTTGGCACCCCATTTTCTTGCTCATCACTGAGATATTCCTACAGCTTGTTTCGGAGACCACCTGTGTCCATTCCGTTAGTTGGACTCATTAGGAAAGGCCTGCAGTTGTCTGTAGAAAGTCCCACAGGTGAGTGCAGGCCAAGCCGTGAGACTGGAGGGATTTCCTGGAGACACACATCGGGGAAGGTGGCTGCACCGCACTGAAGGGTTCCCAAGAGCACAGTGGGCAGAGTGGTGACCCTGAGGCTAAAGATCAGTGCTGGCATCAAGAAGGTTGTCGGTTCAAGTCCAGTTACTTCCAAAAGGGATCCTACTGCTTGAGCGAGGCCCTTCACCTGCAGTTGCTCCAGGGGTGCTGTACAATCTCTGACCCCAAGGGGTATGCAAAAAATAACAAATTCCTAATGCAGGAAACTGTATAAGGTAAATAAATAGCAAAAAAATAATACATTCTTAAATGGAAGATGTTTGGAACATCTATAGCTCTTCCTGGAGCTGGCCACCCAACCAAACTGATCAATCAAGGGAGAAGAGTCACGGTAAGAGAGGTGACCAAGAACCCAATGGTCATCCTGATTGAGCTCCAGAGAACCTGTGTGGAGTTTGGAGAACCTTCCAGAAGAACAAGCATCACTGCAATATTCCACTTACCTGGGCTTTATGACCGAGTGGCCAGACCAAAGCCTCTCCTCACTAACGGACACATGAAAGCCCAATTGGAGTGTGAAAGGCGGTTAAAGAACAACATTCTCTGGTCTACTGAAACCAAGATTAGCATCACAACTGGAGGAGACCAGGCGTGACTCCTCACCAGCACAATACCATTTCAACGGTGAAGCACGATGGTGGCAGCATCAGGTGCTGGGGGGGTTAGACACGGTTAAGGAAAAAGCTGAATGGAGCCAAGTACAGAGAGATACTCTGGACCTCAGACTGGGCCGAATGGTGACAAGCAAAGACAGCACTGGAGTAGCTTAGGGACAACTCTGTGAAAGGTCTTGAGTGGCCCAGCTGGATCCTAGACTTGAAACCAATCTGGAGAGACCTGACCACCGACGGTCTCCATCCATCATGGCAGAGCTTGAGAAGAATGGCAGAATTCCAGGTGTGCAAAGCTCGTCACGTCAAACCCAAGAAGACTCCACACTGGCTTTAATGAAACACCGATTAAAGGGTCAATGTGATATTTCAGTGTTTTATTTTTAATACATTTGCGAAAATGAAGACTTCGTTGGCCTACCAGGATAAGTAGCCACCAGTGGGTACAGCGGGCAATTTGTCTTGAGATATCCAACAATGTCCTTGCTGACGGTTTGACATTTTAAAACACAGAGAGCTGCTGATGAATGGAGAAGGACATTGAGAAAGTTCTAGCAAGGCTCCACAGGTCCATAGAAAGAAAGAAATCTGTGCCACCCACAAGTCATCAGCTTTCTTATTCACATTTTAATTTTTCCAACCTTTGGAGTCAAAGCCATCTCCCAGGATGGGGATGAGGGTCTCTATCTATCAGAAGGCGCCATATAAAATCACAAATTGTGGCAGTTCAGTCCCCCAGATATGAAGCAAGGTGTTGGTCGGTTGAGTCCACTAGGAGCTTGATGGACGTCACCTGTTGAAAGTGACTTTTCCTTCACTTGGATGGACAAAGGTGCCAATCAGATTCCCTTGATATTCCAGTCATCAAAAAATATACAGTATTTGTAGATCTGGAATCAGTAGGGGGGTCTTCCAGATTTGCTCGACTGTCTGGTCACCCCGTGGCTCTGTGGCAGGACAAGGCCATCGTTTTATCCAGGGCTATGCTCTTCTCCCGAACCGTGAGCCAGCAATGGCAGATGCTCTGTTCCATGGAGGAGGACAGAAAGAAGAAAATGATGGGCTCCAGAAAGGCATTGCACGTGCTGGTCAGTAGCGCTTCCCGCCTCCACCAAACGCTCTGCTTCTTGATGAAGCCCACCACGTGAGAGATATTGTAGGGGGCGAAGCAGGCCACAAAAACCAGGAGGGTGGTCACTGCCACTAGGATCACCCGTTTTTTCCTCCTGGCACACATCTGGGTGTGGAGTACAAGCGTAATGCAGCTTAGGTAGCAGAAGGTGGTCACCAGCAGAGGGGCAAGGAAGAGGACAATGGACATCTCCAGGCGTAATGGGACAAGGAAGTCCAGCTGGGCTTGGGTGAAGTTTTCGAAGCAGGTGGAGGTGTTGTTGGAGGAAGAAAAAACAAAATACCTGCTGCCGTTGCCTTCTGTGATGGACACCAGAGCCACATGGATCAGCACCAGAGCCCAGAGGACCAGGCACACCATGCACGAGTTCTTGGCCTTCTTATAGATTTTGTACTGGATGGGAAAAGCGATGGACAGGTAGCGGCCGACGCTGATGGCGGTCAGGAACAAAGCGCTGGCGTAGAGGGTGCTGAAGTGGCAGAAGTTATACAAGGGGCACAAGACGGCAGGCAGGGTCCACCGTGAGTTAAGGGTCTCCATTATCTTGATGGGCAACCAGGTGATAAACACCAGGTTGGCAAGGCACAGGTTAGTCATGTAGACCACATTAGGGGTGAGGCTTTTATGTCTGGCCTGCCTGAAGAAGGCCCAGAGGGCCAGCAGGTTGAAAGGCAAGCCCAGGATGAAGGTGATGGCGTAGGTGGTCAGTGACAGATGGTCCAGGCAGTCCTTGTCACAGGAATCACGGTGAGCCATCTCCAGGCACTGCTTCACGAGGCGTCACCCACTGCGTTCGTGCAAAGACGAGACGGCACTGGAAAAGGCAAAGAGAGGGTTGAGAGGTTTGTTTGTTTAGTGCTTTGAAGGAAAACGCGGGCCCAACGGCGGCTGCTTTTATGGCCACGCTTACCTATGTTTCTCATTCTGACCGCAATAAACACTCGGCTAGGCACTTGGCATGGCGCGGCTCGACTTTACAACGGCGCCCGGGCAACGAGTCAGGTGTTCAGTGCTCCATAAAGCAGAGTCCCGTAAAGTGGTAAAGGTGCTATACAAGTTGAGGTCTGTCGTCAGAGTAGCGTGGAGTACTTTGAAATCGGCTCAAGAGGGGCTCTGAAAGCCCACCAGCCTGATCTCGGTTGGAGGTCTTGAGTGAACTGTGAAAAGAAACTGTAAGAGGGGGCGGGCACGAGAATAAAAGTAACATGGACAAAAGTGAAGGGGCTTAGCGGTTAAGGTGGTGAACTGTAAAGACGCCGTTTGTCTGGTCACTCCTCACCACTGAGACAGACATTCCCATGCTAGGAATAACGGAACTCTAAAATAACTTGGGAGCTCTCGAAGAGAAGGAGCAATATAAAAGCACAAGGTCGTGCAAGCCGGACAGCCACCGCACAGGCTGATTTTTGTGTCTGGTCCTTGGTAAGTCGCCTCACCTGCTGGTTCTGATGTGATCTTTGTATGGGGAACAGCGTCCTGTAGCAGATGGAGATGGCGGTTCTACACTGTGTTCTGCAGGGGGCGCAAAGCCAAACAGCTGCATGAACCGATCAGGAAAGCCATCTGTGTCACAGGACTGACATGGACTCGATGGAGACGTTGGAGGAAAAGAGGACAATGACAAAATAGGATGCCATTCTGCCCATCCCCTCCATGATGTGCCCTAAAGGAGCACCTTTAGAGACTAGACTGGCTGCTTCCACTGCAGTGTACTAGGAGGCGCTGCTGAGACTTTATAGTGCCCCTGTCTTTGTATCCTTGCCAGTTACAACTCACCCTGCTGTAGGGGCAATGCAATGAAATGTGTACTGGGCCTCGAACCCGTGCTTTGGTGTGCAGACCGGCATCCCATCCAGGGTTTGTTCCTGCCTTGTGCTGCCTACTACCGGAATGGGCAGCAGCTCCCTGCACATCTGAACGTGAGTAGGTGCTCTTGATCTGTCGATATGTTGTGTAGCGCCTTAATGTTGGCTTTGTACATTTAATTTATTTATTATATAGCGTCTTTCACATTTCTTAGCCTCTTTGCTGTATTGTACCTTTCACACCTGTCTATTATATACTGTAACATTCTTTGTCCTTCTGTTTTATGCAGCTGTCTTTTTATTATATGGCACCTTGCACATCTACAGTACCTGTCTGCTTATTTCCTTGTTATATAGGACCTTTCATGCAATATATTTCTGTCTATTTTTACAGTTGTATATCTCATGTAGCACTTTTTACATCAGTCCACTTACTTATTTCGTACAGCATTCTTCCTATCTTTCTGTTATACCTGCAGTCATAGCTCTTATATAGCGCCTTTTACACCTTTCTTTATCACATTAGTAACTTAAAACAGGATCACGGCAGAGCTCTTTGTCTTGAGTCTCCATTTAAGGCTCCCTTTACAATTACTGCAGGACGTGGCCACTGGGTTTGCTTTATTTCTTTATTGGGTGTACGTACGTCTATTATATAATGCCTTTCATAACTATAGATCATTCAGTACCTTTCACATTTATATACTTATTTATTATATAGTTCCATTCACCTCTGTCTATCATGTAGTGCTTTTCACATCTATCTATTATATAGTGCCTTTCCTACCTATTTATTTATTATGTAGTATCTTTTATATCTACTTGTTTATTTTATAGTGCCTTTCACATCTATCTCTATGATAGTTAATTTCATACCTCTCTACCTATTTGTTATATAGTGCCTTTCATATCTATCTATTATATAGTGCCTTTCATGTCTATCTA
>JANRMT010062827.1:4846992-4912790 GCA_026402145.1 Polypterus bichir lapradei
AGTATAAGTCGCTTAATGTGACATCGGCTTAGATAGATTGATACGGTAGAACTTCATTTGTCCCCAGAGGGAAATTTGCCTTTAAATGTGCCTTTTCTAAAGTTCCTTTGGTATCTTCAAACAAGTTTGGAGGTGTAGGTGACATTGAACCTGAAATGTAGTCAATGTTGTTGTCTGTAATAATTCTGAACTACAGGGCGATTCACGTAAAAGAGGCCCCAGATATTCTGGAGTAACTCTCGCTAGGATGAAGCAATCTGAATGAAACAACGTGCAATGTGCTCCTCAGTATATGGAGCTTCAAACAAGCCAGGGTGCTCCTGCGTCAGAGCGATGAGGTAGGCGCCGGACAGCCGTCACGACCTTTAACCTCAATTTTCAACTTCTGAGTGCATCCCGCCCGTACCCCTTCACTCAGTCACTCGACTTCTCATCAGGATGGTGGTGTACGGTATTGACCAGCGTGTCCTCATGGTGGTCACCGATTTGTTTAAGCGACGTCAGAATCGGCTGGATGATCGTGAGTTAATGGAAGGTGACTCCCAGCAAGATCTAGCAATGTGTCGCACGTCAGCCAGGAGCATGGCAGAAACCGAGTCCTCCTTCGGCAACAGGGTCATTTCAAAGGTCGCCGGATCTGACACCACCAGGCTTCTTCCTTTGGGGTCTGCTCAAAGTAAAAGTCCATCGGAATAACACTGGAAGATCTGAAGGGAAACATCCAACGTGAAATTACTGCTATCAGGATCATGGAGCGCCGCATCTGTCAGAAAACGGAAACCACTACCAGCATCGCGTGGAATGTAATCGATTACACAAACGTCAAGGTAGAGAGCGGATTTGTTTGGTTCAGATTGCTTCATCCTGACGGGAGTTACAACAGAATATTCGGGGCCTCTTTCGAGTGAATCTCCCTGTAGTTTGAATGTCTTCCTTTACGTATTCACATTGACGCGTTTGTGCAAACGTGATGGCGATCTGGCACCGCAGTGTCTTTACGTTTAGCTGTTTAAAGAGACATCCGTGTTTTTTGTTTTCAAGCGTGAGTTCTTATTTTATTTATCAGTGTAATTTCCATTTTTAATTCCTGCTCATCTAAGTCAAATGCCGTCCTTTTAGTTTAGTAATTGTGCAAGTCTTATTTTTGCAAACTAAATAACATGTTTTCATTGTGCATTAACATTTTCTTTAGTACCATTGACAACATTATGAAATATGCAAACTAATCCATACAGTAAAAGTCAAAAACAGCAAATACAAATCAAATAATCATTCCACGTGTTGTCATCAAGTACAGTATCAAAAAAGAGCTTACAAGTAAAAGTGTTAGACTGAGGACTTGGCGGAGGTGAGGAGAAGTCAGAGCACCGCTCAGAGCTACAAGTCAATGGTGATGCCAAGGGGGGCCTGCGGTAAAACAACCAGGGGATGAATCTTCAGTCTGGGGTTTGACCAGCAAGACAGAGGTGAAGTCTAACAGGCAAACCTGGGAGGAGAGTCCCAGGAGTGGCGTAAATAAGGAGGTCTGCCTAGAGTACGTGGTGCGTGTAGACGGGTATTGTGCCGTTTTTACATTAAACAGGTCTGTAAATCAGTGCCAGGGTTTTGAAGACGATTGTGAACGAGATTGATACTCAGTTAAGGTGAGCCAGCCAGGGTGGTGTGCTCTCAGGTTCATTCAGGACTGATGCTTCTGTCAGAGAGCTCCTCCATCCATCCATCCATTATCCAACCCGCTATATCCTAACTACAGGGTCACGGGGTCTGCTGGAGCCAATTCCAGCCAACACAGGGCGCAAGGCAGGAAACAAACCCCGGGCAGGGTGCCAGCCCATTGCAGGTCGGAGAGCTCCTTGTTTTTCGTATCTGCGTAATTTTTTTCCTTGCGTTACTGTGATGTCTTAACGTTGCAGGTGTTTTGTTTTTGGCTCAATATCACTAACTTCTTAATCGGTTTGATTTTCGATGAATACAAATACTAACGCATGTTGCCGAACTCTTGGCTTTCTAGTGGCAGGCCATTGTATGTTGAGTGTGTACCATGACAAGGCCAAAGTCACAGACAGAAAGCTGCGAGTTTCACAAGGCGTCCGGCTGGCTGTATTGACGACTTCTGTGGGAAGAAAGGTGCAGAAATGAGCAGCTGGTATGACACGACATTAGCTTATCCAGTCAAAGTGGTCACCTGTTTCTCCTCCAGTCGTCTTGGTCGGTCAAATTGTGGATGTTCTGCTCTGTACCCCGTGTTGTGGTTTTCGCAGAGTTTGACATGCTTGCTGGAGTCGTCTTTTTTTAGATTAGGGGCCTAGCACCTTTAGGTTGTCTTAGATAAATCCTATTATTAACTCACAGCTTTCTGAACTGTTAGCGTAATGAATGCTGCGTAAAGAGAGAAAATGGGCAAGGGCTTGAATTTCAGTGCAGAATTGTGGGAATCCCGCCAACTATTTAACAATCCCACACGGTTTAATTTAATAAAGCAGGAAAAACCCTCTGCACTTTGCAGCAGAAAACTCTTTTTTTTATTGCTATTTATATCTTGCTGTATAATTAATTCAGAAAAAAATACACGATTGTACATGCTGTGAGAGTACAGAAATGTGGCCAATGTTGCAGTCATCGTAATTTACAGCATATTTGTATTCATGTGGCGACTGTAAAGGTCAGGGCAGCAGTTGTGTGTCCAGCAGTCCATCTGTTCTTTTAATGGGCCTGTCCAGGTGAGGTTTGAGGTGCCTGTACTTTCATTGTGTGCTTATAGCGGGGGAAAGAAGTATTTGATGCCCTGCTGAAGTTGTACGTTTGCTCGAAAAAGAAATGAAGAGTCTCTCATTTTTATGGTAGTTTCATTTTAATGGAAGTTTGCCAGTGAACATCCAGGCCTGCATGTGTGTCTTCTTGAACAGGGGACCTTGTGGGTGCTGTAAGATTTCAATCCATGATGGCGTAGTGTGTTACCAATGGTGTTCTTGGTGACTCTGGTGGTCCCACCTCCCTTCAGATCATTATGAAGCTCCTCCCGTGTAGTTCTGGGCTGATCCCTCATCTTTCTCATGAGCATCCTCACCCCATGAGGCGAGATCTTACATGGAGCTCCAGACCGAGGGTGATGGATGGTCATTTTATATTTCTTCAATTTCTGAATAATCGCACCAACAGTTGTCACCTTCTCACCAAGCTTCTTGCTGGTGGTCTTGTCACCCATTCCAGCCTTATCCCTGACGTCCTTTGTCGGCTGTTTGGTGTTTCCACTGGTGTTTCCACAATAGTATCCACTATTGGCAATAATGGATACAATGAGGCTATTAGAAATAAACTGGATACATTAGGATTAAAAGTCAAGACGGAGGTAAAAAGCTTAGGGGTAATTGTTGACTGTAATCTGAATTTTAAATCGCATATTAATCAGATCACAAGGACAGCATTTTTTCACTTAAGAAACATAAGTAAAGTTAGACCTCTTATATCACTGAAAGATGCTGAGAAATTAGTTCACGCGTTTGTTTTCAGTCGACTAGATTACTGTAACGCACTCCTCTCAGGACTACCCAAGAAAGACATCAATCGTTTGCAACGAGTGCAGAATGCAGCTGCTAGAATCCTAACTAGGAAAAGAAAATCCGAACACATCTCTCCAGTTCTGATGTCACTACACTGGTTACCTGTGTCATTCAGGATTGACTTTAAAATTCTGCTTATGGTTTATAAAGCCTTAAATAATCTCGCCCCTTCTTATATATCGGAGTGTCTGACACCTTATATTCCAAATCGTAACCTCAGATCCTCAAATGAGGGTCTCCTTAGAATTCCAAGAACAAAACTTAAAAGAAGTGGTGAGGCGGCCTTCTGCTGCTGTACACCTAAAATCTGGAATAGCCTGCCAATAGGAATTCGCCAGGCTAATACAGTGGAGCACTTTAAAACACTGCTGAAAACATATTACTTTAACATGGCCTTCTCATAACTTCAATTTAACTTAATTTAACTTAATCCTGATACTCTGGATGTTCAATTTCCTCATAATAACTATTCAGGGTGGCTCTAAAATCCGTACTGACCCCTACTCTCTCTTCTGTTTCTTTTTCTGGTTTCTTTGTGGTGGTGGCCTGCGCCACCTCCACCTACTCAAAGCTTCATGATGCTCCAACAATGATGGATGGACTAAAAGGCAGAATTCTACGTGACCATCATCATCAAGCTTTTCCGTGAGAACCCTAAATCCAAAGAGGACTGTTTCATTTATGTGAGGTAGAATGCCCAGAGGGGACTGGGCGGTCTCATGGTCTGGAATCCCTGCAGATTTTATTTTTTTTTCTCCAGCCGTCTGGAGTTTTTATTTTGTTTTTTCTGTCCCCCCTGGCCATTGGACCTTACTCTTATTCGATGTTAATTAATGCTGATTTATTTTGTTTTCTTATTGTGTTTTTTATTTTTCTATTCTTTATTATGTAAAGTACTTTGAGCTACTGTTTGTATGAATATGTGCTATATAAATAAATGTTGTTGTTGTTGACCGTGGTGGTGGAGATGTTGAAATGGAAGACATTGGACAAGGTGGGCTTTATTCACATCACGAGCTGAAATCAGGAGGATCTGTGATTGATTGTAGTCTGTGTGCCCAGTCACTCTGTGTGAGCCAGAGTTTTTGGTTCTTGGTTGTAGGGGATCACATCCTTATTTCTCTCAATGACATGCAAATCAATTTCTAACTTTTATGTAATGTGTTATTTCTGTATTTTTGGTTGATATTCTGTCTCTCGCCATTAAAATGAAACTACCATAAAAATGAGCAAACTTACAAATTCAGCAGGGCATCACGTACAGTAATTCTTTCCCTGGCTGTATGTACAGAGAAACTATGGGTGCCGATTCCCATCTCTGGCTGGCCGCCAGTCGCATGTAGCTGATTACTTCAGAACTTGAACTCCCTGACCCCATTACACCTTTTATTAATTGCATGCTGGGATAGCACAGGGGTGGGCAATGTCGGTCCTGGAGAGCCACAGTGGCTGCAGGTTTTCATTCCAACCCAACTGCTTAATTAGAAACCAATCCTTGTCAGTCTCAGACCTTATTTAATTTTATGGCTGGTTAGTCTGCAATGTAAGATTCTTACATCATAAATTTTTTCCTTTCCAAGAATGTCATTCAAGTGATTTGAAGCGTAAAATGTATCATTTTCAGTCTGTCACAATTTTCTGTTAAGTTTTTTATTGAATCAAACAGTACATGATGAACACACACAGATGTAAATGGAATCAAGTGAGACGGAGAACTGCTGGCTGCTTTATTTATGTCATTGTTAATAAGGAGCCATTAAAACACTGAATGCAGCGGTTTAAGATTGAGGGTGGGGAACCTTAACAAGCGAGACCACTAAAATGAAGCATCACAATGTCACTTAAGCATTAAGTGCTTCACCAGCAGTAATTGACTTCTCATTAAGAAACTGAGTGGGAACAAAAACCTGCAGCCACTGCGGCCCTCCAGGACCGACACTGCCCACCCTGGGATAGCAGGTGCTACTTGCAGGTCCTTAGCAGCTTTTCTAATCCGTGATGAGTTGAAGGCGCAGCTTTGGATTCACAGTCGGTGACGCAGACTGAATTGGGCACCTTGTGGTTTAGAATCTGGCACTCTGGGTATACAAATAATTCTAGTTGTGTCTAAATATATTTTACTAGGATGCTTATCTTAATAACAGCAACAAATTGTTAGGTTAAACTTTTTCTAATAGTTGTATTTTTGTTTTACTGTGCTGTTTTAAATATTACCGATTTGTCAGGGAGTAACAATAACCTTCTGTACAATTTTTGGCATTTCTTTGACATCCCTTTTTGATTTTGTTTTTGAGTTCAGACAAAAATGGGGAAAAAAATGGTGTTGAGTTAGATGTGGAGAAGCCATGGGAACAGAATTTCACAGGTTTATTAAGATCAAAGCGTCAGATATTTCCAAATCCCATTTGTGTAAACAGCTGAACACAGCGTACCAGGACATGTCTGATTGCCTTCTCCTCTTCTACAGAGTCAGTTTGAAATGCCATTAAAAAGAACAGCAAGCCCATCTTTGCAGTGTTTCATTAATTTGAGACCTTTTGGTTTAAACTGAATGGCCCTGTCCAGGTGGTGGTCCCGCCGTGCCCCCTACGATTGCTGCAGTAGACCCCAGATACCCTTCGACCCTGCAATGGATGAGTAAGTTAGGAAGATGGATGGAGTGAGTTTTATAGAATCACATTCAGTTATGGGTGGCACACTGGCAGAGTAGTAGCGCTGCTTCGTTGCAGTAAGAAAACCAGGGTTTGTGCCCGGGGTTCTCCCTGCGTGGGCTTTGCTTGTTCTCCCAGAGTCCTTGTGGGTTTCGTCACAACCCAAAGACATTGTGAGTTGACGACACTAAATCAGCCTTAGTGTGTGTGCTTGGTATGTGTGTGTTCACCCAGCGATAGACTGGCGCCCAGTCCAGGGTTTATATGACATTTAGTTATCTGGTGTGTTGGAAAGAGTAGGCCATTCCTTTAGTTCTGGCAAAGGAAGGTCGTATCGCCATGAAACTCCAGTGTTTTCAAAGGTTACGCCATTTATTTGTATTTTTACTTTCAAAAAGCACCAACACTAATGTTAGCTACCTACACACACACACACACACACATTATGTGGATTATTGAATTGATTTTCTAAACTATTCTGTTTATTGTTGGCAGATAAGTTACCCAGTGTCAGTTGTTGGCAGTGATGTCATCGGTGAGCTGACTTGCATTTTTCACTGTGTCAGCGGGTATTCTTCTCCACCGTTAATTTAATTACCTTAGTAATGTCTCTGAAGTCGAAAGAATTTCATTAACGGTATCCAGAATTGATTAGATGTCGTGTGTGCAACGGCAATGTCATTGGCTAAAATATAGGAAAAGTAAACGTCTTAAAGATATGAATGTAAAATGAAATCGAAAAAAGCATAAATCATCTTGTATTAAGGACCTGGTTACTCGTTACCTCCACCACTCTACTAACACGGTATCAGTGTCACGATGCCAAAACTTGAAAGCAGTTCAGCTTCCACCAGCACTTCACTGTGCCAAACGTAGCCCATCGGTTAATTAGTTTAATTATTTAAATGTCATTAATTAGTTAATTACTTAATCAGTGTAGGTTAGTCACTGGACTGTGGATTTATGGATTTGAGTTGCTGCTGCACACATTTATGAAGGCTTAGATTTATTGTTTCAGTATTGTGACATGCGCTTTTGTCTTTTATAGGCTGAGTCGTGTACGTCGATATTTTAGGTGGTGCTTATACATAAAGCAGGAACTGCTGATTCTTTTTTATTTAGTTTTTTTGCTTGGTATTGCATTCCTGAGGGGCTATGGAATGGCAGTTATTCCGTCTATAGATTTACTGTCCCCTCCTTGTAATTGCTTGTTTCATGACTCCGCTGTGCTTAATCTGACGATATCTTTGCCTTTTTCTTCTGAACTCGGGATGTCAGTGTATCTGAAATCAGAGTAATAATAAGCAGCAGTTCATCTTCACGGACAGAAACTACCTGCTTGTTACCTCGGTACGGTCCACTGTTGTAAATGTAGCACACATCAGACTTTGAAAGGACTGTGACCTCTTTATGGGGGTCTGGACAGGAGAACGAAATGAAACCCAAGGGCCACCCTGGCCCAAAGTGGCCAAATTCAGCCCAGAAATGCAAGCAGAGAAGAAGCCAAGTGGTGGGGTTGGATTGTTAGCTGCTTTGATGTCTCCCTGTGCTCGAAGACCTCTGCAATGAGGTGGGCTGCGTTTAAATATCTGTGTGGTCATCTCCCACCATGCCTCTCGCTCCTTTTTAACATGTTGTGTAAAGCAAAACTAGGATGTGCTCAAGTGATTTCAGTGAGCGAAAATCCAGTCTGACAGATCAGATTTGGTTGATCTAAATTTAACTGGAATTCAAAAGCGGCCTGGCGTCCAATACCCACACAGGGTGTGCGGGGGGTTTGTGTGATCAGAATCCGGTCACATCAGAGTAGTAAGCAGTGAAATAAATCAGGAGTGTACAAACTACATGAGGTCATTTGTGTACAGTAAATGGTCATTTTTGGATGGAGTATTCCTGTAATCGCCTGCCAAACTGCATTGGTGTTTCTCCCACCCAATATTTATTATATTTAATTTCTCTTTGTTCATAAAATAGTCATTGTTGTCTGCCTTGACCAACATAATCATAATAACAGGAATGTTTAGAGGACGACTTCAGCAAATACAGTGGGACTGGGTCACACATTTGCTCAGTTTCAGAGTTTGTGCCGATACCCTGACTGTGTGAAAGGCGCCTGATCTGTGTGTTCTGACACAAATGTAAACTGCTTCACGTCTACTACCTCATATTTGAGCTTTCCTTTATTTATATCTGATGAACTAGTGTGTTTAAAATGGTGTGAATCAGAGATTAAAAATGGGGGAAAACTTCATGCAGTTTGCCGTGTAAAACTTGATGTCTGATTACGTTATAAAGGAGCTGCGTAGACATCTTGACAATTTATTCATAATAAGCCGTCCCCCGTGGCTCCGCCCACATAGTAGTGAGGAGGGCCCCGCCCAGCTCCCCACTCCTGACGTCACCTTTCCCCCTCCCCTTGGCCCGCAGCCTTTGTCTCGGATTAGCGTGAATGTATGAACTCTGATTCTTAGCGCGATGAGAGGAGTCGCAAAATCAACTGAAATGTTCAAGCAAATTGTAGGAAAAAAAAACCAATCAAAATCCGTGAAGTAGTTCTCTCGTGAAAAGCAGACAGACATTGGATTTTTTAATATACCATAGAAGTACTCTAGAAGTGAGGGTATAGCAGACTTTTTTTTTTCTTAGTAGACCATTTTGTTTTAATGTGGGTAGTGATATCCAGTACAAGTTCTGTAAGTCTGTGCTGGGCTGATAGCTGCACTTCAAGAGACAGCCACCAAATCAACAAGCTGATTGGGAAGGCAGACTTTGTCATGGGGGGGCGCACTGTGGAGGGAATGAAGACAAACCCGGGTGCCATCATGAACAACGTTGCACATCTACTCTGTGACACAAACTGAGAGGACTTTTCATCCAGTGAATCATTCAACAGACGTTTGTCTGTCAGGAAACCCACTGGGGCTCCTTTATACCAACAGCACTGTGTCTGTTTAGTGCCTCACTGGGACTGCTCTTTTAGTCTTTGGCCATGTCCACATTTTTTTTTCCTAATATATGTTACTTATTTAAGTAATACAATAAATACAGTAGACGAAGATGACAGCAGTACACTGTGTGCACAATTATTAGGCAAGTTGTATTTTTGGGATTAGTTTTAATATGAAATGCCATCACTCAATCCAAAATGTTAATAAACCTGAATATTATGCAAAAGAAATGTGAGAGTGAACATCATCAGGGGAATACGTGTGTGAGCACAATTATTAGGCAACTATTAGTGTGCAGAATTATTATGCAACTAAATCAAAAACTTACATTTTCCCGACCTCCCTTGTTTATTTTCGTCTGTTAAAGTGGGAATAATAAACAAACAACACAATTTCCAAATAAACATTTCTGACATGAAAAAAAATAATAATTGTGCATACAGTGTACGCTTCTGTAAGGTTAGCTCCCATCTTGGTGTGTGTAAGCGATCAGTCAGATTCACGAGTTGGCTTTGAAAATGCATGGACACAAAATCATCACCACTGACCCTCAACTTGGTGCAGCCAGCTGAGAGCTCTTCAGATGAAGGCAAGAAAAAAAGTTTACGGCAGGAGTGTCCAGCTCTGGTCCTGCTGGGCCGCAGTTGTCGCAGGTTTTCATTCTAACCATCTTCTTAATTAGTGAGTCGTTTTTGCTTCTGATTAACTTGATTTGCCTTAGTTTTAATTGATGTGATTCACACCTCTTAGTTGTTTAGTTTTTCCTTAATGAGCAGCCAAATGATAATGAGGCACAAAACAAGCTGTCACGTGAAAATAAATAACCTGAAAATAAAGCAATGTGAAGGTCTCGGTCATGTTGGTCTGCTCAGGTCACCAAAACATCTTGATGGCAGTCTTAGAAAAAAAATAAAATCCATAGTCTGCTGTGCCAGAATGAGAGCAGCAGCAACTTATGATGAATTGGCTTGTCATTAAGAAACTGTCAGTCAGTCAGTCAGTCAGTCATTACCCAACCCGCTATATCCTAACACACGGTCACAGGGAGTGAAATTGGCTGGAGTTTGATGTTCCAATTCAGCTGGTCATCTTTTGGCTCCTTTCACATCTCATTTCTGTTTGTTTGCTGTTTAATGAACAAAACGAATCAATTCAGAGGACTGACTCCTTAAGAACAGGGCTATGAAAATAAGGGGAAAAGGAGTTATTAGCAGTGAAAACTGATTAGGAAAAGGGTTAGAATGAAAACCTGCAGCCACTGCGGCCCTCCAGGACTGGAGTTAGACATCCCTGATTTATGGGCTCCTGTCTTCAATCATCTAACACTGTCCTCAAAACATGAGACTTCCCAGCATGCTCAGTTCATTTCATGCCAAGATTTATTCTTTTCTTGCATGTAAGCACAGGGGTGTTACAGGTGTAGTTCTACTTCCGCAATGCTTGTTAAATGCAAAGTTGAAAAGTAATATTCCAAAAAAGTTGAGCCTGCATTGCCATTCTCCGGGCGCTAATTTCTATCACCGTGTGTGGCACACTGTGTTTAAAGTCAAAGAGCTTTATCAGAATGCCATGATTATGTGTGACATGGTTTCTAACACTACTGTCATGTTTTGCAATACATTTTCCTGGAAATTCAAGGAGAGAGTCAATACATTTCCACAGAAATATTAATATGTTGCTGAGCAGTCTGTTGGAATATTTAAGTACATTTATTGAAGCTGCTCGCTTGTTCAGATTCTAGAAACTGAAGAATCTAGCAGCCTCAATAAATTTAGATGTAAGACTTAGTGCTGCCCTGTAAAACAAACCATTTCCATTTTAAATGTACTTATTTGGTTGACGCGTTTATCCAAGGCAACTTAACAACATTTATAATACAGTTGGTTCCGTTTCTTTTGGTTTTCCAGTTGGAGCACAGGCAGGTGACGTGACTGACTGAGGGTCACACAGTGGCAGTAGTGGGGTTTGAAGTCCAAAGCCCTTAACCACTACACCACAGCAGATACTTTAGAAATGCAGAATTAACGTTTTGTTTTAAAAATGAGAGCACATGAAGGTGAGCTGACCAGCTGAGGGCCAGTGGTGGTTATTAAACTAGCAAGTCCTGCAGCCCAGTTGCCACCGCTATCTGTCTGTGTGAACCACTTTAGTAAATATTTGTTCATTTTTGTGTGAAGGGCTGGCATACACCCCACATTCCTAGAACTGTGGCTGTCTGTGCCCCCATTTTAGATGAAAGCGGATAGTTCAGTTGAGCTGGGTGCCAGTCAAGGCAAAATCAAGTATTGCGTGGCACTGGGGCCCTGGTGTTACAGCATTACCCCATTCTTGATTATTTTTTTTTCCACTTTGCTAACAGTTTGCATGTTGAAAACCCTTACGTGGTTACTGCTCTCAGTTTCTTGTATGACTTCAGAACACAGGCACACAAAGAGCTTTGCCTGTTGAAAATGTATTTTTTTTTTCTGCTTAGGACAGGACTTTTGAACATCTTGCTCTTCACTTACGATCATGAGCTATGGGTGATGATACAAGGAATGAAATGAGGGCTTAACACGTGGCCAAAATTGGGCTTTGTGCTCTGTCTCCATGATACAGTGAGGTGTTTGGGGTCTCAGAGAAGAACCAAAACTTTTTGGAGTTGAGAGAAGCCAGCTGAGTTGGTTTGGGCCTGTAGGTCGAATACCCCTTGGGCTCCTTCCTTCAAGAGGCATACAAGACGACACCAGCCACTGGGAGAGGGCCCAGGAGGTGCTGGAGGCGTTACATACGTTAACTGACCTCGGAACATCTTGAAATTTCCCAGGAATGCTTGATACATAATTGCTGAGGGTAGGCTGACCAGGTCTGTCCCCCTCAGTATGTTGCAAGATCTGTTTAAAGCATTGATTTAAATCAATCTCGCCATCTTGTTTTGACTCCTCTTGGAGATTTATTTGGAAAATGAAGCTGGAGACTGAACATTGGCAAAGTCATGAGCGAGCTTTACTCCTCCCGTGTTTCCTGCTGTATTTTTGCCATTAAGTTTTGACTCTAGTGTGTTAGAGATGCTCTTCATGTAATTAATGGTTTCGTACTTTCTTTTTTTTTTTTTTGTGACAGTGGGGGGGGTCTTAGCTTTAAGTACTGCACTGTATTAATATTATTGAGTCAGTGATGTATAAAGCGTGGCATAAAACTCCCACAGCATAACTGTTTTGCCACTATTTTTGTTTCCATTTAAATGCATGTTACTTTAGCACACCTGTAAAATATCAATATTCAATATATAAGTAATGTATTGTTGGGTGGATATAATTTTATTTATCTACTTTTATTTATATATAAAAAAATCCTAAGACTAGAAGTGCAACAATGACGTTTTTAATGTCCTGTTTTTTTGTCACGCTTTAAATCGGGCTTGTTTTAAAACCTGGTATCATTCTTTTCAGAATTTATCGAACTTTAATGTGATGATGTTAGATTTTCAGATTCTTACCCCGTTTTTAAATTATAAACGAAAAAAATATCAATAACTCGTGTCCCGCGAGACAGGATTTTGTGCCAAAAGATTTAACCACGCCTGAGGCCGGAAATTAAACACAAGCAGTAGGACGTCTGCTGTACAGGCTTTGAAATGTTCAAGGCACCGTGCGAGATGCAGATCATGTGACACGGCAGCAGCAGCTGATCGAGCAAAGAGGTGGTATCCCATTGTATCCTCGTTTCAGAGGAGCAACCGTGTCTCTTTGGGGTGTGTTCAGCGCCCCTCTTCACAACGCGAGTGGCAGAGACGCAAAGCGAGCAGGGGGGGAACCTCCTAGTTATTTTATAAAGAAACGTCAGTGAATGCATTAAACATAACAGTAGATGCTCTGATTGGATTCTTTCCTACCTTATTATTTCAGCCTTTGTTAGTTCATCACTGTCTCTTATAAAACAACCTGAATCTGCTGACCAGAGGTTTTTAACATCTCTTTTTTTCTAGTGTGGTAAATTATTTTTTTTATTTGTCATTCAAAACTGATTCTGAAACTAATCTTGAGTTTTTTGTTTCAGCTACGTCTGAATAGCATCAAGAAACTGTCCACAATCGCTTTGGCACTGGGAGTGGAAAGAACAAGGAGTGAATTGCTTCCATTTTTAACAGGTGATAACTTATTATTATTATTCAAATGTTTTTACAATATTACAAATGATGATTGTATATCAAGCACATGGTCATTTTGTATATTCAGACATGGCTGAAAATCTTAGTATCCTTGCACTTAAAAATAAAACTCACAGTTTTCTCTGAACTAAGCTGAGACTGACTAAAGTATCTGATATCTGCAGTTCTTTATCTCACATTTAATAGAACATAAACTCTGCTTTTCATTTCTGAACAAACATCATCTTTTTTTAAATTTTAAACAAATGAAAATGACAAGGAGAATGATATCAATACCCATAACCTAATATTTCATAGCAGAGCCTCTGAAGACAATGACTCTCATCAAGCACCTTCTGTAGCTCTCCGCTTCTGGACTCGTCTCCAGTTCTCTTTGTCTTGATGGCTGCTTTCTCCCAACTACGACGTTCAGCTCTTTCCACAGTTGTTCAGTGGAATTGAGATCAGGACTCCTAGCTGGCCACTTCAGAATTGCCCAATGTTTTCTTCTCCTCCATTCTTCTGTGTTTTTTGAGGTGTGTTCTGGGTGAGAAAGACCAAAGGAAAGGGAATTGCAATAATCCAGACGAGAAGTGACAAGGCTATGAACGAGGATAGCAGTGGTGTGGGGCGTGAGGGACGGGGGGCGAATACGATTAACGTTACGCAGGTGGAAATATGCAGACCGGGAGATGTTATTGATGTGGGACTGAAAAGATAAAGTACTGTCAAGGATAACACTTGTGGGGAAGGGCAGACAGAGGAATTATTAATAACAAAGGAAAAATGATCCGTTTTGGATAATGTGGATTTTATACCAATGAGGAGAACCTCAGTCTTGTCACTTGTTATTTAATTTAAGAAAATTAGAAGAAAACCAGGATTTGATTTCTGCTATGCAATCAGTAAGTGAGGAGGGTGGAAAGGAAGCAGTGGGTTTGCTAGTGAGATAGAGCTGGAGGTCATCAGCATAACAGTGGGAGCTAATGTTATATTTAAGAAAGGGGAAGGAGGTAAATAATGAAGAAGAGCGGCCCCAGGACAGAGCCCACCTGAAGTGACAGCGGTGGGTTGGGATGGGAAAGTTTTAAGCTGAACAAACTGAGTGCGGCCTGAGAGGTCGGATCTGAACCAGTCTAGTGGAGTGTGGGTAATGCCAACCAAAGATAATCTATTGAGAAGAGTCGTGTGACAAATAGTGACAAAGGCAGCACTCCGATCAAGGAGGATGAGAATAGGAATTAAACCAGAAACAGCGGCCATAGGGAGGTCATTGGTCATTTTTTTATTATATTTTACATGTATATTTGTATTTAACATGCCTTTGTGTGCTTTAATTTTACTGTTTTTGTTTTTCTGCTTGTGGTGCGTCTCATGCACTGATGATGCCTCTCCGTAAAAAAGGATTTTCTAAAGTGGCATGATCAAAGAGAAATGTGGAACTGGGACACTTCACATGTCAATAATACATATGAAAGATGACACCCATGCAAAGTTACCCCTGAGTACTTAAACACACAAAGCGCCCTCCTGCTGACTGTGTGCCTCTCTGCTGGTGCAGAAGACATGAAGTCGGCGCCCTTCTGTATTTGATGTGAGTCTTGGCACGGGGAGTCTATTCTCATTACACAAAAAGAGTTACTGAAAATACTAAATGTGTCACTGTAGTGATCTTTAAATATTCCCTTTCTCATAGATCTTTTTTTTGGCAAACACTTTCAATGACAGCAACTTTAAAAATCTCCCAAATTTAAAAAAAAAAAAAAAAAAAACAATTCACGGCAAGACAAGAAGCATAGATTATAACTTAGAAGAAATCGTTTGTGGAAGGTAGATTAAGTGTGAGGCGCCGGTGATCAAAGAATAACACCAGAGAATTAAACTAAACAGGATTCTTCTCCCCTTTTACGGATTCAGCAAGAAAAGTAACACGTAACTTTGATTTTTGTGTTGCCTTTGTATTAGGAGTTGTGTGTCGAGCCTCCAAAACACACAGGCTGGTTGAGGTAGCTAAGAATGATTTTCTGACACTAAAAATGCTGTTTAAAATGTTAACTTTAAAACTGTTATAATAATTAAAGGAAACTCTGAATATGACAGTTATTTCCCTTTATGTTTAACAAGAACGGAAAGCAGTTTTTGTTTGCTTACTGATTTAAAACAGCAAGTCTGGAATCTCCGTATCACAAGTAAAACATAACAAGGTTCGGCACAAAAAGATGCATCTAAGTTGCTGGAGAAGACTTGAAATGTGCGTCAGTGCACCCGTTAAACAAAAAGAAGATCTGTGCAGTGAAAAAAATCTGTCCAAAGTGACAATTAAAAATTGTAAAGACATGGACTGTGGAAGTGATGTGCAAACCACATGCAAAAAGCAAAAGTACTGCAGCATAGCATATCCGCAATAATACAAAGTCAAAATTAGAGCAAGAAGAGAAAAAAATGACATTTTTACAATGGTGATGCCTGTTTGGACTTGTGGCAAACCAGAAAAACACACGTGTGTGAATTTTAAAAGATCCTTCAATTTCAGTATTTTTCAGGAAGAATTGTGCAATAAAATGCAAGGTTACCAATATATTCAGCCAGGCTTGTATTTCAGTTTTTATTTATCATGGTTAGAGTGTGGTTTTGGATAAAGGGTTTTCATAATGGTTGACCTTAAGAAAAGTACAGTTTTAATATCATGTTTCTTGGCAGTTATGAACACGTATTCTGTGTGTGTGTGTGTGTGTATAATCTGTCTATATATAATAAATAGTGTATGTTCTCTTTTGCTCATCCTCTTAAATGGTTTGTCTTTATGCAGACACCATATATGATGAAGATGAAGTATTGTTGGCACTTGCTGAACAGCTTGGCACTTTCACTCCACTTGTGGGTGGTCCTGAATATGTACACTGCCTGCTGGTAGGTATTTTTTGAATCTCTAGTTACACATGATATGTGTGTGTGTGTGTGCACTGTATGTATGTAGAGTGAGACCGAGAGAGTGAGCGCGCACACACACACACACACACACACACACACCTGGGTGTAAGTGTGTGTGTGGTTTTTTTTTTTCTTTTTTTGGTGGTCTTGTAACCAAGGTTACCTGACTAGCAGTATTACCTGTGGCTTGTTTCTGCACGTTTGCTTGTCATGGCAGTAAGAGGGGCGTTTTTCTCTGAGAACATGAAGAAACTTGTTTATGCATTTTTATCTCTGGTCTTAAAAAATGTTTAATATACTTTGGTATGTTACACTAACACAGCATGAAGAATCAAAAGTCATGTCCATGTTATTTATCCTTCAGAGTTATAAATCTTCATATGTGATGCCTTACAAAAGGTTTCAAACCCATGACCAATTCTTATATTTTATTCAATAACAAATCCTGCACTGAACGTGATATATTTATTTAAAACCACTTAAAATTATTTTTTAATATGACATTTTTATGGTACAAAAAAAAAATCTTAAAAAAAGAGAATATGCAGTCTTCATAAGTATTCAGTCCCTCTGTTGTGGATGCTATGCATTTCTACAGGGGAACAACAATTGCCTAAATTTAAGGTATTGTTGTACACATAATGCAAGTGAAGACTAAAAATCATTCTAATGAAGTTAGAGGTGACACAAATGCATACCTTAAAAAAAAAAAAAGAAGCAAAATAATATTTGAATGTTTGGATGTCCCAGTGCACATTGCTGGTTCAGTTATGGTTATCACACCACACACAAGCTCCCTTATAAATGCTGCCCCTCAAAACTTTGTGTGAACAAGAAGACTTCAGCGAGAAGCGGCAGAGGGGAAGGAACTTTAGAGTTGAGTAGCGGAGACTGGGACAGTGGCGCACCAGCAGACCTTTACTCAAAGATCCATTAAGAGCCAAGGTGAAAGTATGTCTGCAGTTTGTTGAAGAGATATGTGTGGTGTGGTTGGAATCAAAAGAGACCCGTACACCTCAGTGAAGTGTGGAGGAGGCAGCCGCATTCCTGCAGGCCTGCTTGTTATTAGCAGGCAGTGGACACACATGGCTAGACAGAAAACAGGAATAAATAATCAAACACGAGAAAGTGCTGCAAAGAAAACCTGTTAGACTCGTTAAGTGTGTTTTTTTTTTTTTTTATGGGAAGCTTGGGTGAAAGCTCATCCTTTAGCATAGTGACATAAGGATGAAATAAGAACAAAAATGTAACGTCTTGCAATGGCCCAGTCAAAGCCCTGATTTCTATCCTGACCCATTGAAAATTTGTGGTGCATAATTGTTATCTAAATAAACTCGGACAAGCTGATGCAAATCTACGTGAAAGAATGTGCTAAGTGTGTGGAGCTGCTGTGTATTTCCCCCAGAAGACTTTATTGCTCTTAAAGGTGGCTCTACAAAGCATATATTTGGGGACTGAACACTCATGCAGACAGCCTAGGTTCATTTTTTTTTTTTTTTTTTAGTAACTTAAAATAATTTTTTTAAAATAAGACATTGTTTTGAGTTTAAGGCTTTGACTAAAAAAAACTTCAATGTAGGATTTGTAAAATGAGATTATTGCTTTCTAAGGCACTGTGTGTTTTCCACACAGTGGAAATTGTCATTTGTATGGATCCTGGATAATTTAATTCCTTCTACAGCAGTGTTTTTTATTTACTTTTCTGTTGAGAAGTAGAGTCTTAAGCTTCAGACATTTCAGAAAAGAATCCTTTGAAAATTAGGTCATGCTAGTGGTTAATACTTTAATATTCCAGTTACTTTAATATTTTAAAATCAATTTATACATTTGATATCCCCTAACAGCCGCCACTGGAGAGCTTGGCCACAGTTGAAGAAACAGTTGTCCGAGACAAGGCAGTTGAGTCGCTACGCTCCATCTCTCAGGAACACTCCCCAGCAGATTTGGAAGCTCACTTTGTCCCACTGGTGAAAAGACTCGCAAGTGGCGACTGGTTCACGTCAAGAACCTCTGCCTGTGGACTCTTCAGTGTGTGCTACCCTCGTGTGTCCAGTACAGTCAAAGCAGAAATTAGACAGTAAGTCGTATCCCGTCTCTCTGCAAAGCTGAGACTTGTAGGCATTTTGTAATTTTGAAAAGTTTTAGTTAAACTAGAATTAAGACCTGCTGATTTATGACTATGATGAGTTCTGTATTAAAACAAATGCTCAAAACTATTGGTAGTAGTCATCAAGTTTGTATAACTTCTGAATAATAATGTTTTGCTTGACTACATAAAGTTATACTTCAGAATGTACTATTTTTAAAAATGTAACTTCTGAACTAGAAATTAAATGTGCCTTTAAACACTTCTTAAAATGAGTGTACATACAAATATTATAAATTTATGTATATATGTATTTTTTTCCCTTAAAGACACTTTCGTAATTTATGCTCAGATGATACCCCAATGGTTAGACGTGCAGCAGCTTCTAAGTTAGGCGAGTTTGCTAAGGTGTTGGAATTGGAGTACATAAAGAGTGAGATAATCCCCATGTTTACTAACCTGGCCTCCGATGAGCAGGTGAGTATATTTTGTTTTTGTTTTTGTTTTTTTTTTTCTTTTAATTTTGTGATTTAATCTAAAAGATTGATTTCTTAGGTAGGCATAGGCACTTACTGCATAAGTAACTTCAGTCAGCATATCAGATTATTGTCTGTTCTTAGTATGACCACTGCTACTAGTCTGTAGAAGACATCAATTAAGAATTACACGGGACAGTAAAGTTTCGCATTCAAATTTGATTCACTACAGAAGTACATATTATTCATTCTCTTAACAAAATTTAAATATTTGTTTACAATAAGGGAATTGCTGACCATGGTTTCTGTAGAAATTGCAGTATAAAATGACCTGTTAAGAAATTAATGACAAAATATCAGAAAAAAAAATTCTGTGAAGAATAAAAACATAGTTAGAAAATGTGCTTTTGGTAAATCTGCCTTGGAAGAAAAGCACTGCCCCATTCATAATTTTAGTTGATAATTTTAAAAAGGAGTGGCATTGAAGATGGATATTGTTTAAGCTAAACTAACATGATGATGGTGCGATTGCTGCATCTGCCTTGACAGTTTACACTACATGCTCCTATAAAGGAGAGCACCACACACTTCAGCTGCATTGTCGTTAAGATCACATACTGTGTAATAAACAGACTAGTTACATATTTACAGGTGGATGCTGGATACAGCTAATAAGCCAAAACGGCCGACTCCTTTAGCCAGACCGGCAACTACACTACCAAGACATTAGCCTAACCTGAGGCTTCTCAAGCTAATAACAAGCCATACTTCTTACAGTCCTTGCTCCCCCAAATGATGAAATAACAGGCACTACAAGTCAGAAATGTAAAATCAAGCAGATATATCGACAGTGGATGTATCTGTACGTACACACGAGGGCCGACAAATACTCAATACTATATATGTGCACACAATTCACCACTATCCCTAAGACACCAGTGGATTTTATATATATATGAATGAACACACAAATATACAATAATATTTACAAAAACCTTCCCTTGCCCCTAAACAATAAATGAATAAACACGGAACATAAACACAGATTAGTGATAAATGGCACTTGAAATGTATGTGATAAAGTTCGCCTCTCTCTTCTTTTCTGCTCCTCTTGTTTAACCCCCATCTCGGGGTTACGGTCTCCCTTCATCGTCTTTGCCCGTTTGACTTACGGTGACATTTACTTACACACACGTACATGATAGTAAACGGGACGATGAAAACAAAATGCAACTCGGCACAGACACACAAAAAAAAAACAAACCTATTTTTATGTAGTTTAGGTAGTCCCGCTACAAAGCTTTTCTTTGATGGAAGATAAAAAAAATAAACTTCCCAAACTGTAGTTAAAAAGTGTATTTGCACCACTAGTTCTTCCTCTGAACTGGGATTACTTAAACTTTTTTTTTTATTACTTGTAACCCAATCTTGCTCTTCTTATCTTCGTTACTCAGTCCATGACGGCCATCAGATTAGTTTATTACTTTCTCGTGTACGAAGTATAGGCAAAGTATCAAATATTTGATGTCATAATTTTGATGAGTCTAGATATTTTAGACCTCCCTGAGTCTGAAAATACAATTTTTGGAATTGTGTGTGTTTAAACACGATAACTTGAGTACACTTTCACTTCAGACAACCAAAATTTGCATGCAGGTATTCAGTACTAAACGTAGATTTCTATCGACTTTTGGGCTGTTTCCGTTAACCATAAGTGGTACTTTACCATTTATTCATGTAGCTGCAGAGCCTGATTTATTCAACTTTACTTTTATAATAAGTGGTCAATACATAATTAATGTGATTTGATTTGTTCTTGATGGTTCTTTAATGTACATAATATTATAATCATTGTCTTGTGGTTTACTCCTCAAATATCCATCCCCCATATCTGAATATATGAGAAAGTCGAGGGGAGACCACTCCCGATTTTTTGATTGAACAATGGCTGGCACATGTTGTAGTGGGGGTCCCTGCTGCCGACAGTCGTAGCGGAGCAGTGTCAATTGCTTATACTGCCTGTAGTGATCCATCGCTGGACACTTCATAAACCACACGTGACACTCTCCCATTGAATACAATCACAACCCTGAGGAACCCCTAATGTGGCAACCTTTATAATTTAAGAAGCTATCCTTTGAACTTCATGTTTAGTAAGGCTGGAAACATTGCCACTCCAGAAAGATCCTCATTAAAGCCAAATAAAGGGAACGGGTGTCTTCCTGGAACGTAATCTCCATCTCTCACCTCTAGTGTTTAAAATGTTTGATTGCATTTTTATGATTTTTTTATTCTTTTATGATTTTTTTTATTCTTTTAGCAGTTGTGGTCTTCTTTTTATTTATTTTTTGTGTAGTGAAATGTTTATTTAAATATAAAAGTGAATTGTTTAAATGGGTGGAAATAATTTAGAAGTCTTTATTCTTTAATTACTCTTTTTATTCAGATTTTCTTGTTTCTTAATAATAATGTTCTGCTTTCTTTTAGGATTCTGTCAGATTATTAGCAGTAGAGGCTTGTGTTAGTATTGCTCAGCTTTTACCTCAAGAAGACTTGGAGTCTTTAGTTATGCCAACGCTGCGCCAAGCCACAGAGGATAAATCTTGGCGTGTACGTTACATGGTGGCTGACAAGTTCACAGAGGTAATATGAAATTCAGGGGCTGCTACTTCCCAGTGACGATTTTAGCTGCCTAGGAGAGCTTTCATTATTTTTGCAGAATATGCAGCTAACATACTGTAGATTACAAATCGATTAGATACAGACGTTGAAGTTCACTGTTACTGTTTTGTGCTCATCTAGAAGACCACTTGATCTTCTGCCTCCTTTTCTATTCCACTTGTTGTAGTTACTGTCTTTATCTGTTTGCTTATCTGTTTTAAACAAAAGACAATGGAATGTTCTACTTGTGCATAATCGTGGCAGGAAGCTTTCGTTACTGCAGGAAAACAAACCAGTACTGTGTCTTACACCAGATTTATTATGTCACTTCTTTTATTATAACAGAAGAAATTAAGGCGTATTCTATTTATTAGATTCTGTTTGGGTTCCTCAATGTGTCTCTCATCATTTCTTTAGTCTTATTTATGTTGAAGATTTTGGTTTTTGTTTTAATCGTGCACATGCCTTCCCATTTCACACATCATTTCAGAAATTAATATTCACCGTTGATGAGCATTTCCAGTTTTAACATAAAACTAAGTGCCTGACTGATGCAAGGATATAATTTTATGTGGGGAAAAACACAAGCTTATAAACCATCGATTGAATCTTGTCATTGTGGTGACTGATGGTAGAGACCTTTTACCTGGATGGTGCCGCCTTTCTCTGCATTTTCTGTTCCATTTACTGTAAAACATCCTGCTTAGATTAAAAATTCTGAAGATAGCAAAACGAACACCACCACAACCTCCTCAGCCGTTAGATAACAAAATGTTTGAAAGAAGAATTTGACTGTAACAAAGGACATCTGTATCTGTGATGTGTTCACTCCGGAGTGTCCGTCAGGACTCTGGTAAATGATGCAGAGAATTCCACACAGCAGCTCAGATTTATGTATTTGAAGATATACACCTGTATTTGAATACGGTACAATCCCTCTTAACTGGCCACCTCGGGACTGGACCCATGGCCAATTGCCGTTTTGGCCGGTTAATCCGACGCATACTTATTTGCATGTAGAAAAATATTTCTAAGGTATGTACTGTACCTCTTCGATGTTCCTGACGAGACCATATCCACAAGGCTTCATCCACGAATTCGCACACGGGTTTTTTTTCTCATACAATGACTGGAAAGTGGGGTCTAGCAGGTTCACAGTTCAAGTCAAAAAGGCCACTTTTTAAATAAATAATCGCCGCACTCACGGCTTAACGAGGGGGCATGGTATGTGTGGCCGATCGGTTCCCGGGGAATTCGTGATGCGGGTGATCCTAGCTTAAGTGCACAGGCAAGGAGTCGTCCACATCCATAATTGTTCCTGGGAACTGCTAATTGCCACATCTGATCCACATCCCCGCAATAAATAGAAGAGCGAGGCAGCTAGTGGGAGAACAAGAAAGAACGGGAAGTTAATGGAGAAGGAAGCAGGTAGAGGCAAGCCGGTGCAGGAGAGCGAGCGAGAGAGCAGATTCGATGGAGCAAAGGCAGGCAGCTAGGAGGTGAGCTCCTGCGGAGGAGTGTTTGGCCGACACTCGCTGGGGCTGAAGAAAGCGGTCGCTCCAGCTGAGCGATCACAAAGCTGGAGTGATCGGTATTGAAGACGACTGGCCGTCGAAAGGCAGAGGCAGTCGTGGAGGCTTTGGGCTGGTTTAGCCCCAGTGTGAGCACCGTGGCCGCTGGGGAAAGAAAGTATTGGTCCGGATGGAGCCCGACGTAGCCAGGGATTAGAGGGCTACCGGACCAGTGTGGAAGGCAGCTACACCAGCAGGTAGGGCAACTCCCCTGTTGTGAAGCTCGATGGGAGAAGCAGGGGAGCCGCCAGGTAGAAAGAAGAAGGCGCCGTGCATTGGATTTTAAGTCACTGCTTCCAGCCATTGTTTTAAACTCATTTGCGTTGTTTTTAAAGGACTTGTTTTTTACTAATGGATTTTAACCTCCACTAATTCACTCGTTTTAATGGATTATTTATTTAAAGAAGACTTTTGATACACTGCATTGTATTTAATTTGAACACTGTTTTGTTGTTTGCTGGTTTTAAAATACCTCTTACTTTCCAGGAAAGAAGGAAGTACATACATACAAGGTGGTCCAGATCTAATTATGCAGATTTAGATCGTCTGGATGACTTTGTTTTATGTGGGGATGATTCCAGTTCAGCGTGAAGACGATTCTTCGTGTCGTCAGTTCGCACACTTCTCGATGGTCTGGGATTTTTCTATGTAATATACTTAAGTTATAGTGTAATGAAAATTGCATAATTAGTTCTGGACCACCCTATATAATATAAAGAAGAACTCAGGATTAAATTATTATTATTATTTTTTTTTTATTTTAACAGGCCGGTTAATGCAAGGCCAGTTAAGAAGGATTGTACTGTAGTTATATTTGTGTTTGTGGTCTACAATAAAAAGAATACATAAAGCTTATTGGTAAATTACACAAAAGTCCACTAGATGTCAGTATTACTCAAATTTAGCACTAGCTTATTGGCAATGTGAAATCCAAATCAATAAAGTTTTATCAGTACACGGTATCAACAAACTTATAGTAAAGTACATTGATGTAATCCCATAAACTATTATTAAATAATATTGCTGCATGTAAATAACACTAAGGCACATTCCCAACATATACACACTGAACAGTACACTTGGAATAACTTTGCATCTTAACATATAACATACATACAATCAAGCAAAACGCAAATGAAGTCACCTCTGGTCTTTAACACACACTTCGTATTAATTCAGATCACTACTGACTCTTAGTTATTACAAATTTTTCTCTATGCGGAAATGACTACTGTAGTGCACGTGCACCTCTTTTGCTTTTTGAACATCCCATAATATGTGCTCTCGTGCATGCTGGGAGGTGCACCTTGAAATGTGAGCCATGTATCTTAGTTATCGCTGTCTCTCTAACATTGACAGTCAGAAATCAAAGGGCATTTTCACAAATTGGTGCATTCCTGTTTAGGCACACCGACTGTACCCGTACCAGTAGCAGCTCTTCAATATGAACAGCATAGATAGGTCAAGGTCAGTAAATTAAATTGATAATTCAGGACCCTTTACACTGGATGGCCATTCCAAATTGTTTCCTGTACAGTAGACAATCGGAACAGGTTGGAACAAAGTGACTTGCTTTTGTCTTTTGAAATTTTCTGTTGACTTTTTGCTCATAGCTTTTGCTGGAAGTGCACGGAGTTGGTTAGTTTTAATTATCTAAAGATGTGCTGGCATTTTGTTTTGTGTTTTCACGGATTTCATTCAGGTTAAATTTTCAGGTGAAGTACAAGTATACTTTAAATGTCTACAGTATATTGTAAAATGCACTTTAAGGTTCGAATAAAAAATTAAAACTGTAACTGGAATCTTCTCAAACCTTTTTTTGTACACTTAATACTTACAGATGGGTTTGGTTGAACTGGATTAAAGTCGGAAGGCACTCCCCAAATTTACAGTGTGAGTGATTGTAAAGCAATTTGGTTATTTGTTACAAGTGGCAACTGAGTAATTCACAGGTAATTTAGTTTGTAGGTTTAAATACTTTGGCACAGTATAGTATATATCTTGAACCTAAGAGATGTCGTTTTAGAAGTGAGTTACCCAAAATATACAAAGCTGTATAAAATGTTCATATATTGAACTCTGCCATCCAGAATCATTCCTAAAAACTTTTCAGGCTTATACAAGGTGTGTGCACCGAGTGAAATAAAAAGACAAACGCGTCCAATTTTTGACTGGTCCGTGTCTACAGTTAGTCCTAAACTATTAATAGTTGTGTTCTTGTTGTTATTTGGAGTAATTGAGTGCCTTTTACATCTGAAATGTTTTTTCAACAGCTTCAGAAGGCAGTAGGCCCAGAAATCACAAAGACTGACTTAGTTCCTGCATTTCAAAATCTGATGAAAGACTGTGAAGCGGAAGTGCGTGCTGCTGCCTCACACAAGGTTAAAGGTGAGAATGCTGCCAGTCTTTCTGCATGAATTAACTAAAAGCCTTTTTGTTCACTTTGAGCATTTTAACTGAAGAAATGTGCGGCTTGCATGCGTGCGATTTTATTTTTACTGTATGTGTCTTAGCTGTTCAGTGCCTCATCATATTGAAAAATGTAAAAATATTTTTGGCCTGATGTTATGCAGGCCAGCGCATGGAACTACAGAAATGCCATATATGTTAATGAGTGACATCAGGACTCCTTATTTAATTAGTCGTGTTAGCTTTCTGACATAATTATTAATCAGTAAATATAACAGTGAAATGTACTTTACCATTCATAAGACTACTTCACCTGCTGTTACAAAATCAATTGCTAATTACGCAAGCAGGGAGTGTGGCCTGGGTGCCAAGGACCAGCACTGTAAAGTAACGGTGGCAAGTTCAGTCCCCACCATGACACTCAGCAATTCATTTAAAGTGCCAGGGCTGCAGTTGTGGAAGTTGTATTTTTTTGTGATTTTGTCAGTTGATTTGGATGAAAAAATTTCAAAGATGTAAAGCTAATCATTTGGACTATTTGACATGTTTACAGTTGGAGTACAGAAGGAGTGTATGTTACTCTAGAGTTCTTTAGTTGTATATAAGATATGAGTATTCATTTACAGGCTAATTTCTTGATTGATGAATAATCACTCACAAGATCTTTTTTTTTTGTTTTGTTCCTGGCAGAATTTTGTGAAAACCTGTCCTCGGATTGTCGAGAGAATGTGATCATGACGCAGATTTTGCCTTGCGTTAAGGTACTGGATGAGAACACATAACTGAGACTTGTCTGACAATACAGACACACAACTGTTTTATTCATAGTGTTGGTTTAAACATTAATTGTTGTTTATCAACATCATCACTCATTGATTTGCTTTAGTCCACGGTGTACTGCTTAAGATAATTTACTGTTTGATCCCAATACAATTCTGAACAAGCCTTATTTATTTATTTTTTAATTTTTGTCTATTCCAATTCCAATATTGTAGCATCCTTCTTGATATATCTACCACCCAGAGCCTAAACTCTTTTATATGTAATGTCATATTTACATGCAGCACTGGTTAGCAGTTGCCAGACTTCATAATTGTTGAGACTGACATAGTAAAGGAATGACACTTATCCAAAGCCTAAAAAAGTAACATTTTGAAAGTGTCTGTAATTTGATAAAAACAAACAAGTACATGTTGTGCAAAACGTACACTTAACTAGCCGAATCTGCATCCCTGTGTTGTCATTTTTACACTAGCAGCTGGCATCCACCTTCGGTCAGGTCCTATCTTAATCTCTTTCGGTCTCTCATAGTGAATCCTTCTAGTAGCTGCTGTCTGGATTTTCTGCAGCACAGTAAAGTCCTCCTCATAATATGGAATCCCAGACTGCACGTGGTTTACCTGAGGAGGCCCCACAGATTCACTGTACAAGTTAAATGAAGGCCCTCCTGACTCGAAGTCACCAGTACCACAGTAACATTCATTATTAATCTCGCCTGTGTACTCTCTCGATATGCGTTCTTATGAGCCCACTAGGAATCTGTGGTGTTTCTCCTAAGAGTAGAATTGTGCAGTGATTGTAGGTTTCCGAATATGTAAACGGATAGTGTTGATAAATTAGAGTTTTAATGAAGTAGACAGGAGAAAATAATAACTTTCAGAATTAAACAAAAGTGGTTTATTAAACAGGTCAATTAAAAAACATTGTAGGATCTTGCTGACATTTTTCCTTTTTCTTAACAGGAATTGGTTTCTGATGCAAATCAACATGTGAAATCTGCCTTGGCCTCTGTCATTATGGGTCTTTCTCCAATTTTGGGTAAAGACAACACAATTGAGCACCTCCTGCCATTGTTTCTTGCACAACTCAAGGATGAGGTGAGCACATCTGTGACCACACCACGGTACAAGTGGGACAGTAGTCAGATGGTTTTCCACAGTTTAATTAAAATCGCCATTAAATATTGTTAGCAGCATTTTGATAAAAATATTTTGTTTTTGGTGTTTGGTTAGTAGCCTGTTGCGTCTGAAATTCTCCAGATAAATGGTAGCCTTTCACTTTATTTTATGTTTAAACACTGTACAAAACGTTTTCTGAGTTTGGATTCTATGCTTCCAAGTTTCAGGCTTAATTTTCTCTAAGGGCCTGCGCTGCTGTTATACACACTTAACAGGATATATAAACTGTAAGCTACTGCCAATGTCCTGATTATGGGATGGATGACCATACCAGGTAGTCTCATTTTACATCAGTTTTAAACTTTCAGCAGTTAGTGGGAAGCTTGGACAGGTAAATAAGCTCAAGACCAGCAGCATGCAGAGAATTTTCTAAGAATGTCTTTGTGTAATTCTAAATTAAAAATCGCTGTAATCTTATTTCATTGCAGCAAATGTGCCATAATATAAACTACAACAGGTACAGTATTACTAAATTCAGTATTGAAAAAGTGATTAGCAGTGCCATAAAAACTGCTCCAGTACACCCTTTCCTTACTTTTTTGGCATCTTTAGCAAATGAAGCCTTGAAGATACAAACTCAGAGACCCCCAATTTACAGATTAATTGGCTGTGTAAGAAAGACTTGAAATTACATTTCATGTCGCATTTCAACTTTAAATGTACTTCAAACGAAACACAAATAAGAAAAAAAAAACTCATAAAAGTAAAAATAAGTCCACAGTGAAAGTTATTGTCACTTGTGGAGTATAGTTACTTTTTTTGATTGTTTTTTTGACCAATCTATAACACACCACCATTCTCCTCAATTAATAATAACATGTAAGTGCAACAGATTAACCTATGAATATTAATTCTGTGAAATGTAAAGAAGCAGGAAATATGTTTATCCATACGCTGTAGTTGTTTAATTTTTACTTTATTTTTGAATCTTTAGTCTGTTTTGACCTTTGTCTTGTCAACAGTGCCCAGAGGTGCGCCTGAACATCATCTCAAATCTGGACTGTGTGAACGAGGTTATAGGAATCAGACAGCTGTCCCAGTCACTGCTGCCAGCCATTGTCGAGCTGGCCGAGGACACAAAGTGGAGAGTCCGACTGGCGATTATTGAGTACATGCCATTACTAGCAGGCCAGCTGGTGAGAAAAAAACCTTTATTGATTATGATTGACTTGAATAATGAATTGTTTCAGTTAAGGTAACTGATCAGTTTGGTTTTGTAGTTGTGTGAGTATTATGAATTTTTTAAGGTTACTTTATATTTGAAGTGGTTTTTCCCAGTTTGTGCAAATCATGCACTTGACTTTAATTAGTGTGGAAAGGCAGCCCGTGGACACAGACAGACAGACAGACAGACACCAGAATACACTCCAAAACACACTCCTTTATTAATCCACAGCACCACAATGCCTTATTCTCCAACAGTCTCTTTCTCTTTTCACTCTCTCTTTCTCTATGATCTCCACTCCTCTCCTCACAAGCTCTGTCTCCTTCCTTCCAACTCCGGCTCGTCTACTGGAGGGAGGCGGCCCCTTTTATAATGACCCAGATGGGCTCCAGGTGCTCCGTCTGACAACACTTCCTGGTATGGCGGAAGTGCTGCCATCCAGGGTTCCATAACCGTCTGGGCGCCCCCTGGCGGTGGCCACGTCCTCCCATAGAGATGAGCTTCCCAACTCCGTTCCAGTGGCCCCCAAGCAGACCCGGGCGGCTGCCCTCTCGTGACCCAGGGGAGGTATCGTCCCTCTCGTGGACCGTCCAGGCGTCCCGGCTGGGTAGGGTTCCCAGCCGTCTGGCACACTAGCTATGAACTTTGTCTTCTAAGTTCTTCATTCCTTCATTCTCCAAAACTACTTACTCCAGTATAAGGATGTGGTGGGCCAGTAGAATGGGTGTCTACCAGCCCTTGGCCAGGGCATCATTTCACGTTGGTGCGCTCCTTCCCTCATGTTCAGTCACTAATAACGGTGCCTGTCCAGGCACTGATTAAGACTGCTAGTGCTTTAGTTGAATTAGTGAGAGGCTATTGAATCGTGTTGTTTATTGGGATGGATGGATGGGCTTGGGTGTGTGGGTGGGAATAAATCCAATTTGTTATTACACGTGATGCTTCCACTAGTAGCATGTTTTACACTATTAAAATGTATAGTGCATACTCAGATTTGGAAGGGTTATGAGTTACTGTGGAAATATTGTTATAGATAACCTTTTGAATTTTCTTTTTTCCCGACAGGGAGTCGAGTTCTTTGATGAGAAGCTGAATTCCCTCTGCATGGCCTGGTTGGTGGACCACGGTCAGTATCTGTCTGTCTGTCTGAATTCGTGTTGCCTCTAATTTGACGTGAGAAGGAGTACATTCAAAATTAGAGAGGTTTTATTTTATTTTTGTTGCATAGTATCATGTTTTTAATAATTTACAAGAGGAGATATGGGTACTACTATTACAGTATTTCATAATAATGACATATACTAAAAAAAATCTTAAATCATTAGTCAAAAATGAAATTGTTTTATATTGTTTGTGTGGGTTCTTCTTATTTTAACATTGCAAATCTGGATCTCCTTTTCGTATAGTTTATGCTATCAGAGAAGCAGCCACAAGCAACTTAAAGAAGCTGGTGGAGAAGTTTGGAAAAGATTGGGCCCAGGCTACCATCATTCCCAAGGTCCTGGCGATGTCAAATGATCCAAATTACTTACACAGAATGACCACTCTGTTCTGCATCAATGTGAGTAAATGTGGTTTTACAAATGAAGCAATGACATTACTCATTTTTATGTCAGTTCATAATTCATAATAGCTTTGTCAATGAATGGAATTAAAGCTTAAGGTAATTTTTCAGAAGGTGAAAATTGATGTAATCTGCACATTTTCTTGTGCACTTGGTTTTCTAATATATCAGCACCAGGATGGACAGCACTTGGCAGTAACCTGTAGACAACATTTGGCTTTGAAATTAGTTTTCAGTCCGACTTTAAGGTTGTCTCACAGTATTAATGCTCTTCATCTTTGCTACTTTAAGATATGGAATTTGGAAATAACCTACTAATTAATTTTCCACTTACTGCATGAAAGATGCTTATATTATTTTTCTCTTTTACCGTGTAAAAAGCCTTTGGCATTCAAATCTCTAACTGATTGTAATACAAACTTTGAAAACTGCTGTTACAAGATACGGTGTCTTATCATGTATTTCCAGATCTTAAACGACGGAGAGTAGATTGGCAAACGTTACACTTTGAGCCTCGTATTTTAATTCACACTCATTTCTGCTCTTTCTGATATGTTGATGTCATCTCACAGCACATTCTTAGAAGCCTGAACAAGGTTTTTACTCCGGAATGTTTAGCAGTAGATATGGCATCACTGGCACTTCTGTATTTTCTGTCATTCACTGCTTTCATTATTTTACATTGGCACTGGTAGGCCAAACCTTTTGTGTTGTCACATGTTTAACTAACTGTCTTCATTTCTCTGACTGTATGCCAGTGAAGCGAATGAGAGTTGTATTCATTTTCTTTTTGAAGACAGGTTTTAATTACTCTTTTGCCCGAGTACTTTTTTTGTACTGTTCTTTGTTGATAATGCGTTGCCAGAACAATTTGATTGTCCAAACATTTAAGTTCTTTTTTTAATCTTTTACTTTTGTGTTTTCAATGTAGCACACAAATTAATGTTATCATTTGTTTCCGCGTCATATGTAAATATTGTATGTTTGACCACTTCTGATCAAAAGGTTACCTTACCCTTTAATAAACTTTGAGTTTCTTTTTTTTTTGTTTTTGTTCAAGGTTTTGTCAGATGTGTGTGGACAAGAAATCACTACGAAGCACATGTTACCCACAGTGGTGCGCATGGCAGGAGATGCTGTGCCTAATGTCCGCTTTAATGTTGCCAAGTCTCTACAGAAAATAGGACCAATTCTGGACAACAGGTAATAAATATTCTAACATTTCACTCCAGATTTTTAAGTGTGCTCCAGATGATGAGAGAATTATATTAATTTAATTTTGCTATAAAATGTATTCTTAAAAACAATTACATTTGAGATTATTGAAAGTCTTTGCTCTACCTGTTAGAATCCCCTGAGCATTATATAAATTAATTTGGTAGATTTTGAAGTTTAATATTGGCACTTGGTTGTCCCTTTTTTAATCAAGCGTGCAGGAGCAAAATAATAAGTAGGTTTTGTGTGGACGCCTTGTTGGGAGCGTAACATTGTGGCAGGATGTGGCACAGTTCACTATCAGGAGCGCACTCAGGCCTGTCCACTGACAGAAACAAATGTGTACAAGCTGTCACGTTGGAGATAAAATAAATATACTTAAAAAGGAATACTTTATGTATTTATTTGTATTTTTAAAAATTTACCAAACATTTTTCAAAATGTCAATTGTTAACTATTGGCTGTAATCTAATTTACTTGTATATAAGTAACGTGATCCTTACAGCATATTTGTGTTTCTTTGTCTAATTTAGCACTTTGCAAAATGAAGTCAAACCAGTGTTAGAAACATTAAATCAAGACCAGGATGTGGATGTGAAATATTTTGCCCAGGAGGCATTAACTAGTAAGTAAACCAGCAGACCTTTTGTGCATTTTTAATTCTGGAGCGTAATGCTACTTAACATTGGTTGTATTTTTTTGGTTTCCTAATATTAAATTATCCAATACAAAGTCCTAAGCAAACCTTTTATTGGTAAAGGCTGTTTAACTTTCTACTATTTATTTTTGTGGTTAAAAATATTTGCAAGAATATCTTTTAAGTTGATTATTTTGATAAATTCCAACTCTTTGCTCCCAGTCCTGGAAGGTCTCACTTGGGACTGGACACCCTGAAAAGTGGGCTTTATAGTCACCATAAGACCCTGGGCTCATTTAGGGAGGAGTCGAGCACTCGGTGAGCAGGAGTGAGTGAGGAGGTGAAAGGGGGTCTTTATTCATTCATTTATTTTATTTTTATTGATTTTAATAGCAAATAACATTCCATACTAATAAGTCAAGTTTTGCAAGACCTCGTTCAAACCAAGTCTTGAAAGGGGGTCTTTAGTGGGCAAGAGGACAAGCTTCCTCATTTGTTAGCCTGTTCACATGAGCCCAGAGACGCAGTAGAATTCTCGTTTCTTTCGGTTTATTTTGTATGTTGCTTTTCCCTGCCTGTTTCCCTTACCTAATAATGAGAGTAGTTTTGTATATTTTGGCCTCATTGGCATCACAATGGACAAGAGGGTGACTGTCGGAGATATTTAATAACTTGGTGATCAAGCTTTATGAAAATTAAATCCAGTATCCATAATGAAGTTATGAAGACTTGAGCGTATTGTATTGTGTCTTTCATATAGACTGTGTGCACAATTATTAGGCAAGTTGTATTTTTGGGATTAATTTTAATATGAAATGCCATCAGTCAATCCAAAATGTTAATAAACCTGAACGTTATGCAAAGGAATGTGAGAGTGAACATCATCAGGGAAATACGTGTGTGTGCACAATTATTATGCAGCTAAATCAAAAACTTACATTTTCCCGATCTCCCTTGTTTGTTTTCATCTGTTAAAGTGAGAATAATAAACAAACAACACACAATTTCCAAGTGAACATTTCTGACATCAGTGACCAACATAGCCCCCCTTTTCAATAACCACAATAAGCCTTCCATTCATGGAGTCTGTCAGTTTCTTGATCTGTTGCCGATCAGCTTTTTGTGCAGCACAACCGCAGCCTCCCAGACGCTCTTCAGAGAGGTGTACTGTTTTCCTTCCCTGTAAATCTCCTGTTTAAGAAAGGCCCACAATAGGGTTTAGGTCAGGTGAGGAAGGGGGCCATGTCTGTCTTCTGTCATTTTTAAGGCCTTTACTGGCTAGCCATGCAGTGGAGTACTTTGATGCGTGATGGAGCATTGTTCTGCATAAAAATAATAGTCCTCTTGAAAGAAGTTGACTTTTTCCTGTACCACTGCTTGAAGAAAATGTCTTCTAAAAAAATGGCAGTAGGTTTGGGAGTTAAATTTGAGTCCATCTTCAACCCAAAAAGGTCCAACTAGCTCATCTTTAATAATACCAGCCCATACCAGTACCCCACCTCCACCTTGCTGACGTCGGAGTCAGAGTGGAGCTCTGTGCCCGTTACTGATCCAGCCACGGGCCCATCCATCTGGTCCATCAAGTGTCACTCTCATCTCATCTCATCTCATCAGACCATAAAACCTGTCTTCAGATACTCCTTGGCCCAGTCTTGACATTTCAGTTTATGTGTCTTGATCAGTGGTGGTCGGGTTTCAGCTTTCCTTACCTTGGCCATGTCTCTGAGCACTGAACACCTTGTACTTCTGGGCACTACAGGTAGGTTGCAGTTCTGGAATATGACAGCACTAGAGGATAACGGGTTCCTGGTTGCTTCACGTTTGATTCTTCTCAAATCTGTGGCAGCTGATTTGTGTATTTTTCTTCTCAACACGTTTCTTGTGACCCTGTTGACTATTTGCAACAAAACGCGTGATGGTTCTGTGATCACGCCCCAATATCTTAGCATTCCTCTGACTTTTTACAATTTTTCACTTTTCAGAGTCAGTTAAGTTTTTTTTTGGCCCATTTTGCCCTGAGGAAAAGAAGCTGCCTAATAATTCTGTACACGTTGATATAGGATGTCGGTCTCCTTAGGCCACGCCCTCCCTCATTACACAAACACGTATCACCTGATGTGCTTAAATCAAATAAGCAGTCAAGTTTATACAGCTTGGAGATGATGGAATATATGCATGACAATTATGATATGGTCAAAATACTCACTTGTCTAATTGTGCACACTGTGTAAATTTGCTGCTCATGGGACGGTTGGTCAGACAGCTGCACCAAAACAAAACAAACAGACGTTTACTGTTGGCTCCACATTAAACACATCAAAGAAAATTAGATCAGTGGAGGAAGAAGATTTGGAGGAGCTGAGTAAACCTGGAATACGACTGTTCAACCAGTGCAGACGATGAAGATTCAGGAATTTTGGTAACAAGTATCTCTAAATTACACTTTGCACTTTATCTTTTAAATAGAGATGCAGCTGACAGAGGCCATGTTGCCGCCTTAAAGGCTGTAACTAAAGGAATTTCAAGTTAGAAAAAATGCATCTCACCAGAATATAGGATGTTGCAGCTTACCTTTATTTTTAAATGTGTATATCTTATTTTAATTTCTATTAAATAAATGTATCCACAGATAAGAAGTAACATCATTTTTCTGTTTTCTTTCTTTCCCTCCCCAGTTCTGGCTTTAGCCTGAGGACCTGCGTCATCCTGATGTTGATGGCACCCTGTTGATTTTTGTAAAATGTTTTGCTGCCCAACTCTTACCTTCTCCTTCTTTCAGCAGCACCCCCCAATCCCCCCCACCCCTTTAAGGCCCACTTTCATCACCGTTCTTGCATGTCCCTCGAGAGTTCCCCATAATCCTTCTTTACAAAAATCAGTGGACTATCTCTCCATATGTTTCTCCGTAATCTCCTATATGTGCAGTCAGAAGCCCCCACTTTACCGCCGTCCCTCCGACTCTACCACTATCTGAAGTGCTGCTGCAGACTCTGTATAATGTAATTAAAGCACTGAATATTGTGTTCTTTAAGGTGTGTCTCCCATATTTTTTTGTTATTTTTGGTGTTTTTGTTTTCTCCCCTACAAAAATACAAAAACATGATGGTGATTTTAAAACCGCTTGTCCATTGAGTGGCCACCATGCCAGCATCTAAATTAACAACCCACAGGTGTCATTGTACTTGAACGTTCCTCGAGTTGTTTCTCAGCAGCATGTTAATATTTTTTTTTTTTTTTTTTAATATTAGTTATCAGAAAAAATAATTAACAAAATTTTAAAACATACTGCTTTTTGTCAATTAAAGAATGTGTTTTTTGAGAATATACTACAGTAAAGATTAATTTAATAATTGTATAGACATGTAGAGATGGAATTTAGTTTTCTGCATTTCTAAGGTGTAAGTCGTGCCATGTCGACGCTGGTATTGAAGCCCATTTATTAAAGGAATATCCATCCATCATCCAACCCACTATACCCTACCTACAGGGTCACGGGGGGGTCTGCTGGAGCCAATCCCAGCCAACACAGGGTGCAAGGCAGGAAACAGACCCCGGGCAGGGTGCCAGCCCACCACAATATTAAAGGAATACTCCACCCAAAAATGATATTTTTAAATGTTATTTGTCCTGTAGCCTATCGTGTGTAATGAAGGCTGAGGAAAAAAAATGTGAATCTTTTATATTTTCATGCAGAACAGACATTAAAGAAACGTTTCTGTACGAAAAGACATCTGTGGTGACGAATGCTGGTCAACAGCAAAATATATGAAGGCACCCATGAAAAAAAAAAAAGTCATGTTACTCGTGTTGTACACTCGACAAGTCACCGAGTCGCATGTCCTAATGTCACAGACACACGTGTGTTTTTATTATTAAGTTTTAAGTTCTGTGACACACGAAGATTAAATGATGTTTAGTAGTTCCGGTGTAATGCATAATGTTGCTTTCATTCCCCGTTATTTCTTTACGTTATTAAAGTCGGCTGTTGCTGTTTATTGTCCTTTTATCTTCTTTAATGCACAGCTTGGAGGCAAACAGCTAAGCATTTCACTACACGTGGCACTCTGTGGATGAGTGTGTGTGACAAATGAAGTTTGATTTGACTTTTAAAATATTGTTAAATAATACGCTTTTGTAAAACAGTCACATTAGTAAAACTTTTCGTAGCGGAGAGCCACAGCTGGAGTACTTCGGGATATCTTAGCGGTAGTGATGTGTCGTTCGCGAACGAGCCGGCTCTAAGAGCCGATGCCCGTCGAGCAGAGCCGAAGCTTCAGCCGCTCCTGCTCAGCTCCGTTGAAAATCCATTCGGCAGTGGCGGGACTTTATTTATATGGGCACACAGAACATTGGCTCATAATGCCAGCTCATTCACGAACGACACATCGGACTAGGATCGTACCATTATGTGAAAGAAGGAAAGGGAGGCAGACGCTCCGAAGACAGCGAGTGTTGGTACAGGCCAGGTACACAGAGCCACACTGTCGCTCTGTGTACCTGTCGCTGCGACAGACGAGCAGCCAGATTTAAATGCAAGCGCATCGTGAAGAAAAAAAGAAGAGTAAAGAAATGAGTGAAAGCCGAAAAAGAAGCATCTGGCTGCATTTCAGTGATATTGGAGACTGCAAAGCTAAGTGCAGAATTTGTAATATTAAAATATCCGTTAGAGCAGCAGGGTCAACAATAAACCTGCACAGACATATAAGATCCACCCGCCCATCCGTGCAACTGGAGGAGAGCGTGCCCTCTCTCCTGCCATCCACTGACCCTGCAAAAGAGACAAGAACTTCTGCTGCATCATCCACGGTCTTACCGAAAACTGCAGGTATAACACGGTCTTCAGTTCAAACCAAAATAAGCACATTTATTCCAAACCAAATGACGTCACACAAACAAATAAGTGGCGATGAGGAGCTGGCTAAAATGATAGCTAGCGACTTTCAACCATTTTCCATTGCGGAGGACATTGGATTTACAACTTTTGTTCAGGCCTTAAACCCCGTGTATGTTCCTGGCCTAAAAACTTTTATTCAAAGAGTCATAGTGTTGTGCTGTTGTTGAGTTTAGCCCTTATTTGTTTGCTGTGGTTTTGTGTTAAGTTGTTCATTTAAAGCTTTTATTAAAATGTTAAACAATAGTAACTCTATATTTTTTTGTAATAAAAAAATGCATAAAAATACGTAATGTCTGAAAACAATGAATAAGAAATTGCATATACACAAACCATTCATAATTGCTTAATTAAGCTAAAATATAAGCATCCAAGTGATACTAAGCGAAGAGCCATTTGGGAGCTGATCCAAAAGAGCCGGAGTTCCCATCACTACTTGGCGGTGGTCCGTCGAACTGCAGGTGGATATTCTGTTCCTGCTTTCAGTCTTTAGCTGATTGCCTGCTGAAGTCACGTGATATGCAGTGTCGGCCAATGAGCGCGCTGTTGTCAGGCTGGACTCGTGACCAGGGAGTGAGGGGCAGGCGGCCATTGAGCTCAGCTGTCTGTTGGTTGTGTTTCAGTGTGTTGCATTTTAGTTCACAAGAAAGTTTTCCAGTAGTAGTTTAACAGTATTTTAATAACAATACATGTGTTTGGGGCATTGTCAAGTCATACAGTCACGTGGATTATATGACACGAGTAATGTGACATTTTTTCATGGACCTTTTTTGATGTTTGCTGTTGTCCAGCGATGATGCCTATTCTGTCAAACTTTGTTAGCTCCGTTCTGCATGAAAACATGATTTTTTTTCAGGTCATCACTATAAACTAAACAGCGAAGTAACATGTAAAAAATTAAAAATTTTTCGGTTGAATTTTACATAACTCTGTTCCCAAAATATAATTTCTATTCTGTTATGTGCCCTTAGTGGGGGGGCAGACCCATCTTAGTTCTTGCAGAAATCGGCCCATTGCTGCTTTAAAGAGGACTTGACGTCAAAGTGAGTTTGTCAAACTTGAGGCAAGCTGCAGATTTGTGGAGCAGCGGTGTTGGGAGCTTACGGTGGGCATCACCTCACCAGTGTGCTCCAGATCTTAACTTGTAGCTGCAGTCGTAGCTAATCAGAACTAGAAGAGGAAACAACTGCACCCATTTTACTGACGGAATTTTAATTATTGGAAAACTAGAAGCAATTCGGAGATGGAAACTGCTTACCCCACAAAGAGCACATGCGGTATGGGATGGGGGGGGGCTGCGCATTTGCTTGGTGACTGGCATGAATGTTGGCAACTGCCCAACTCACTTGAAATGCGGATACTCTGATGTTTCAGTTTCGGGGGTAGCACTTCGCCCACAAGTCCTCAAAGCTGCAAATTACCAGGTTTCCAAACCGCAGCGAGCATATATACAGTGTGTGTGTGTGTGTGTGTGTATATATATATATATATATATATATGTCAGTAACTCCCTTGTTTTCAGGCATTTCCTCTACTGCCTCAACGTCGGCCCCTTATGTCTTGAATGTAAGTAACTCTCTGCTGTGTTCTTGATGTTTCAGAGCTTGTGTTACAGAACTCTAGGACTTGATTTTCAGACTTTAGCGTTCACAGATGTTTGGAGCAGGTTGATATTCCACTCCGTTTGAAATAAGCTCTTACGTAGATCTGAACATATGTGTATGCAGTCAGAGACTGAGCTGGTGTGTAGCGCCTTTGCTCCCATATTTGTGTCCCTGTTGTGAGATCCCAGTGGCCTCCTCACGTCTACTTAGCGTTTGCTTTTTCTTCCCGTTATTGACGCAGGTGTGATGGCCACGCTAAAGTAACCTGATCGCCATTGTTTGTGATTGATGATCCATTTCAAATGATGTATACGCTGCATTCTGCTGAGATGTGCCTTTTATTTGTCCGGTAACTCGTATTTTTGGCCCACATCACCATGTGCAGGTTGGTGTAACTGGCATATTTAAATTAGGCCCGTGTGTGAGGGAATGTTTTGTGGTGGCAACTTGACTAAAGCTGATGCCACTGAGAAAGACGTCAGCCCCAGCAGCCCTGAATGAGATTGTGAGATTAGAGAATGTTATGCCATTTGGTAATCTTGGGGTATCCAAAAATAACCGGAATCTGTACCTGGCGCCAGGTCTAACTTAGTTGCGAATGTCGCTGCTTGGTGTGGCACACTTACTGTATTCTGTGCTGTGCCAATCTGCCCAGTGGCATTGCTCGCTCGCCATTCCGTGTCGGTTTTTCTTGGTGCTTATTAAACGTGTTCTGTGATTTGTGACGGGTGATCATAAAGAACGGCGAGTCTGCGTTCAATTTTGTTCTCTCTTAGGGTCAAACGGCTGCTGAAACTGCAGACTGTTGTTAAAGAGGAAGCTTTGGGTAAAACGCAGGCCTACGAGTGGGTTTGATGTTTCAAACGAGGGGAAATGTCGGCTGAAGACCAACCGAGATCTGGCCGACCTTCCACAATTAGGAAAGACCAAAATCTTGAAAACATTCACAATTCAATTCATGGGGATCATCGTCGGACTGTTGAAGAGACTTCTGAGTTGACTTGTGTGTCTCGGAGTTTCTTTCCCACCTTCCCCACTCGACTGATTTTTGCTCCGTGCGACATTTTCTTGTTCCCGCGTATTAAAAAAGAACTCAAAGGAAAGCGTTTTGTACCGTGGAGGAAGTCAAAGAAAAATCGCTGCAGGCCTTGGACGACATTCCTCTTCAGAGATCCCAAAACTGTTTCCACCGTTGGGCCGAGCGCACTTGGAAGGAGACTAAAGTTTCAGGAAGTAAAAATTATTAAAATGATTTTTTTTTCTTGGGTACCTCTTCGTATGTGTTATCATGCAAGTTCTGTTTCGGGGAGTTGATGGGAAATGTTAACTTGTTTAAACTCTTTATGGGGCTGAGAAAGGATAATGAGGTAAGTCGCGTCTTCACCCGTGTATTTGAAATCCACAATTGCCCAACTGTTGATTCCTCACAATTCTTGTTTTTTCCTTTTTATGCAGTGCTCTCTTACACAACTAGGACTTAACCGCCTCGTTCCTCAGCGGGTCTGACTGCATGCCGCTCCTGTCCTGCACAGCTTTTTCATCAGCCATCTTTCCCTGTTTGCATTCTGTTTCCACTAACGCCAGGTGAATGAGTTTAATTCCTCTTTTGTTTCTTCTACTTTTCTTCTCATTGTCCGTGGAGCCATCATACCCTGCATGGAGCAGGAGCAGCCTGACCGTCCTCGCCAGCCGCGTGCTGTCAGTTTGGACTGAAGTCACCAGAGAGCAGAGCCACAGACCGCCATTTGGCCCACTCGCCAGCTCTCAGTGGAGCCGGAAGTGACTTTCTGGTGATTTCTATCGCCGACATTCTAACCTGTGGCCAAACATTGTCTTGGTTGTGTGTGACCCATTGACCCAGTCTGGGGTGGTGTGCATTCTGTCAGCAGATTTAATTAGGGACCCCCCTTCTGAGGAGAACTTGACGTCTACACTCTTAACACAGTGGTGCCCCCCGAACCCTGACATCATGTGTAGGCAGCTAACCTTGAAGTGAATATCTCGTTGACAGCCAGTTTTAACAAATCTGCCACTCGTGTGACTTTCCATGTTGTGAGATTACAGTTAGTCATAAACTATACATTTTGGGATCCAACTGTTCAGAGTCCTGCTGATGGGTGAGCTGAAACGTGACACGTGTTTGTGTGTGAAGCTCTACTTTCATTGTTCGCTTGTATGAGAGTACAGCAGAAACCACTAGAGGGCAGCATTGGCAAGTTTAAACACGGTACAAAGGGAGCACGTCTGTCTGCCCCATCAAACCGCCTTAAACTGGATTGGGGTAGAAAATAAACAACAATCGGGTCAAGTTTGCAGATGATACCAAACTGGAAGGTAGCGGAGATGATGCAGAATCGGCCGATTGATCTCAGAAGGACTTTGGGGTGAAGTTTAATGCAAGTAAATATAAAATATTACATAAGCAAATGTTAATGTAGTGACCGAAAGAACGAGATGGCGAATACAAGCGGCTGAAATGAGTTTCCTCCGCAGGGTGACTGGGTGACTTTACCTTAATGATAGGGTGAGAAGCTCAGAGTAGAGCCGCTGCTGCTCCACATCGAGACGGGTCACATGAGGTGGCTCGGGTATCTGATCAGGATGCCTCCTGGACGCCTCCCTGGTGAGGTGTTCTGGGCACGTCTAACTGGGAGGAGGCCCCGGGGAAGACCCAGGACATGCTGGAGGGACTACGTCTCCTGGCAGGCCTACGAATGCCTCGGGATTCCCCCGGAAGAGCTGCAAGAAGTGGCCGGGGAGAGGGAAGTCTGGGCATCTCTGCTCAAGCTGCTGCCCCCGTGACCCGATAAGCAGAAGAGGATGGATGGATGGATGGATGTTAGACTCGAATGCACAATGGGAGGTTTGAAATTTGAAAGTAAACCTCAGGGGATTGAAGTTGGAGTCGTCAACATCAAGATATTCTGAAGGCTGATGGGATGTTAGGTTATATAGCACCCTGGCGTGTGGAGCGCAGGTCAAGGGCGGTGATTCACAAGCTGTGTAAAGCACTAGTGAGGCCTCACCCCGTGCGCCGAGTGTAGTTGTGGTCAGAAAAGACAAAGTCCAGAGGAGCCCAACTGGTCTGCTTCAGGCCTGAAAGGTCTGAGCTCCGAGTATACGAGATGGAAGGAGTTGGACCCTTTCATTTTCAGCCAATGAGATATTTAAGCCCCTGTCACGTGACACTGTCCAGCAATTGGCAGTCACAGACTTCATTTACATGATGTTGGCATGTTCGGCGAACCAGTCGTGTGGTTTGACATCTCAGGGACTCGGTCAGACCAGTCTGTGACGCGCCCAGTTTGTCTTCAGCCGTAAGGGTGGTCTCTGTGTGTACGGGAGAGGTGACAACCAGTGAGTGCTCACCAGATGTACGAGGGACAGAATAAAGCTGCGGGGAATGAGGAACACGGACGGCACAGAGGCGTGTGTGTGTGTGTGTGTGTGTGTGTGTGTGTGTGTGTGTGTGTGTCTGATGTCTCGTGTTTGGAGAACCACAACGGCGTGGAAAAAAGAATCAAAAAAAGGGAGCGCGATTTGAGCTGAACTCACTGTACCTGGACAGCATAGTGACAAAGTGACAACATGTTTTCAGAAGGGGCTGTAAATTTATTAAAAGTTAAAACGTCAAATTCCATCCCACCCCCCCAAAGGTTTTCAACCCCTTCATTCAGTACTTTGCCAGCAAATCCCCCTTCAAGCCTTGGTAAGTCACTACGAGCTCTGCACTCCTGGATTTGGGCCGATTATCACATCCTTCGCTCTCAAGCTCCGTTCGAGTGGATGGGACGCGTCTGTGAGCCGCCATCTTCAGGTCTCGCCACACGGGGTCAGTGGACTTTAGCTGGACACTTGAGGACAATCAGGGTCTTGTGCCAAAGCCACTCGGGTGTTGTCCTTGCTGTATGCTTCGGATCATTGTCATGCTGAAAGGTGACCTGTCACCCCAGCCTGAGGTGGCCTGTCTCTGGAGCAGGTTTGCTGGCATCCATTCTGACCAGTCCTCCCTGTCCCTACACCACCATGCTTCACCATAGGGATACTATTAGGCAGATGAAGAGCAGGCCATGGTCTTCAGCAGCCATCATGTGTGGAGTTCTGCCCACAGAGTTCAGTTTTCGTCTCATTGGACTCCAAGTGGGCCGTCATGTTGCCTTTTACTCGCCTGTGGCCTCCGTCCAGCCCCCCTACCATTGGGACCCGACTGATGGAGAGCTGTGCTGATGTTCGACCTTCTGCCAGGCTCCTCCATCTCAGCAGTGGACTTCCAGGCCAGTGACCACTGGGTTCTCTGGCACCTCCCTGACCAAGGCCCCCCTTAGTTTTGGCTGTGTATGATAACAGATCTGTGAAACACCGACGGGTTCCTGATTTCCAAAGGACTTGTCATCAGAACTCCGGCCAAGTTTGGGTTTTCTTGCGTATCCTGCTGGACGCTTCTGACACAATTTAAAAGATTTCTACTTTGTCCACAAATTCCGAGCCTTTTCAAAGAGCAAAGAGCCCATCACAGAATGAAGTGGTCCTTTGTTAAGAAACGTCTCCATAAGGAGTTGCACAACCCGCCAAAGTGCCATCAGAGGAGTCCTGCTGGTGCCAAACGTCCTGCATTTCACCATCCGTGAGACCACTCGAAGCTTCAGGAACGGTTTGACCCCCTTTGCCCTAATCTGCACCTCACCGACATTTGACCATGGAGGTCCACAGAGAGCTCCTTGGACTTCACAGTTTGGTTTTTGTCCTGCCTTGTCGTGTGAATTGTCCATCCTTCCACACTTGGGTCCAAGTTGGGCTTTCTGAACAGTTCAGTGGGCCACTGGTGGGCTTCAGTCAAGTTCTAGAAACATCTCAGGGAGACTTCAGGCAAACAGGAGACACCTGAGCCACAGCAAAGGGTCTTGAGGACTTCTAGGAAGGAGGGATTCCACTTTTTGATATTTCATAAACTTGCAGACCTTTCTGAAAACGTGTTCACACATTTTGGGGTATCAAGTGTGGATTGAGGGGCAGAAATGTCCATTAAAATGAAATCTACGACCATAAAGAGTGCGGAGTGAAGGGGTCTCCGTATTTTTGGGAACCTTTCTAATTTATTTCTTCTTCTCGTTTCCACAGTTGTGCCGATGCCGAGAGTCCGCCTTATCGGTCGCGTTTGCCGCTGTCTGGTCCGCGGCTCGTTCTCCGCTCAGATGTGCCTGCGGCAGGTTTAGCGATGGTGTCTTTCATGTCTTGCAGCCCAACTCCTGTTACTTCAGTTCCCTCCCTCTGTCATTTTTTTCTATGCCTACAGGGGAAGCCCAGCAGAACTGAGCCCTGGGTGGCATGCCAGGCTGGCACAGGGCACACAAACACACATGTTCATCTGTTTATGGGGTGAGGTGGGCCAAAGCCTGTCACTTGTGCACTAGGTGAAAGGCAGGGACCCGACACCCCCTGCCCCCCCGGGCAGGATGCCAGTCTATCACAGGGCACACTTTTTCCATCCATGCTGATCCATGAAGGGCAGCATTGGGCACACAAAACAGTCTCTAACAAGTCCTAGTTAGTGGCACACCGGCGCTCCCTTTGGTCCTAACTGGCAAATCTTCTGAATGTGGGTATCGGCCGGTGGGTGAGTCCACATAGGCATACATTGGGGGGCACACAGCTGCAGCATTGGCCACAGTGCAAGCTCACCCGCCTATTTAAAGTTCGTTTGACGAGATGCTACAAGGATCACATATCACAGGTTTGGTCACTTTGGAGGAAGGACGTTGCGCTGCACTTCACGATGAACCTCCTCCAGCCGCCCTGTGCCCGCTGCCCTTACTGGTGAAGTGTCGGACGTGACTGGAGCGACGGAGTCTGTCTGTCTGTCTGAACACTTTGTTAATTGGCGGCCGAGCCGGACAGGTGCCTGTTGTTGTTGTTGGCCACCGTGATGGTCATTTTGCGCAGCGGGAGTTGGATGCTCTCACTGGAAGTGATGCTCAGCTTGGCCTGGTTGGGATCATCCATGAAAACGCTCTTCATGGATGCCAGGAGGGACCCTTCTCCCACCTTCCTGAAGCTGTAGCCCACGAAAAAGTAGAAGATGGGGTTCAGGCAGCTGTTCAGGTAGGCCAACCCCGAGGAAATTCGGTAGCCCACTTTGACGAAGGCCTTTGGCAGGCTGCTGGTCTTCAAAAAGTTGAAAATGTGATAGGGCATCCAGCAGACGAAGAACGCCGCGATGGTCACCATGATGATAATAAAGGGGCGGTTGGACCGAGACCACTTCTTGTCTTTGATCCTCAGGTAGATGATCACGTAGCAAGTGGTGATGATGCCAAAGGGCACCAGGAAGCCGCAAGTGAAGCGGGTGATGTAGGTTGCCAGTCGGACTCGTCTCTTCTCCTCCGCGTCCCCCGTGAAGCTCAGGGTACACTTCGTCTTGTTGTTTAGGTCAATCATGGTGTCCCTCAGAAAGAGGTAAGGCATGCTGAAGAAGAAGGCGATGACCCACGTGAACAGGGCCACCAGTGACGCCATCCGAATGGAGCGGTGGTTGCGTGACCAGACAGGGTGGACCACCAGCATGCAGCGGTCAATGCTGATGGTGGTGAGGATGAAGACGCTGGCATACATGTTGAGATACTTCACAAAATCGTTCATCTTGCACATGGTGGACCCAAAGGGCCAATCTGAGCTCAAGGCCTCCCTGACCACGGCGAAGGGCCGCAACGCTGCGAAGATGAAGTCGGCAATGGCCAAGTTGAGGAACCAAATGGTGTTCACCGTCCGAATCATCCTGAAGCCCGTCAGCCAGATGATCAGCCCATTGCCAATGGTGCCCAGCAGGAAAACGAGGGAGTAGACCACCGCTGCCACCACGTGCATCACCTCCTCTGCTTCGGTGTATGGCGCGCTTCTCGAGGAGTTGAGGGGGCTCGGGACGAGGGGTGGCCGATGTTCACTTTCCTGCAACGAGAAGTGAGTTGTTGTTTTAATTCTGTCATCTAAGAACATTAAGAAGAGTCGGAGCTCGCCATGCGGGCCGCCGAGGTTGAGATTTGGTCAAGGCACTATATTCACCCACCGTGCAGAGCGACACGGCCTGGGGCCATCGCTGTATGAAGCCCACCGTGCCATGAAGTGGGTGGTCAAAGCATTGCATGCACAGTGCTGTGAAAAAGTATGTGCCCCCCCCCCCTTTCTGAGCCCCTCGGTGTTCTCCTGTTTTGCACAATGAATGGCCTCAGACCTTCAGGCGCAATGCAATGTTAGGGAGCTGTGGACTGAGAGAGCGGCCAGTGCAGGCTTTAAATCGTCTTTTATTCAAATAATCCAACACTCCATGTGAAGATGTTATTGTCCCCATATTGTCAATACCTGTCACGGCACTCAAGGCCTCCACTACTTTGACTGTGGAGGCAGCTTACTCCATTGTTCTGCGCTTTCATGCGGACACACTGGCCAGCTGCTCATGTCGGCTCCTGTCCTACAGGCTCAGGTCAGGACTTTGACGAGGCCACTCAGTCGTCACCTTGCGTTTGGCTTTTTGTCTTTCTGTTTAACCCAGTGACGTTTCAGGTGACAGACAGACGAACTGACCTTAAGAATATTCTGGCAATATTGCTGACTCCTTCAATAATGGCAAGTCTACTGAAGCATCCCCACCCCAAAGCCCCCACCCCGCCAGTTCTTATTGACATACTGGACCCTGTGTTGTCCTCGCAATTCTACCTTTGACGTGTCTGTCATTATTCTAAAACGCTTGGGGATCATCCTGGTGTTTCTATGTGCTGATGAAACTCTTGGGTTTCCTCCTTGATCCTCTACCATTTTTTTCTTCACCTTTTTCTGAGTTTTTGTGTCTGTCTTGTTGCTCTGTCTCCATCATTCCAACAGGTGGCGCATCATAAACAGTAATGCTGCTCTTTCTGAATTCCATACTAAATGACATATAACAGAGACCTGTGCATTGCATTTGTCATTTCAACAGATGGTCCATCTTAAACATTTGCAACAATGCATTTTATTACTTCAAATTTTGATGCACCATCTGTTGGAATGAAAAATGCAATGCATTTATTACTACAAATGTTTGTGATGCACCATCTATTGGAATGACAGAGATATAGCAACCAGACACACACACTTTTTTATAATTAAGATTAATATATACAGTATATTCATCTTAATAAAAGGATGAGTCTGTGTGTTTGTATCTGTGTGTGTGTCCGGCTGCTGTCTCTGTCATTCCAACAGATGGTGCATCACAAACATTAACACTGCTTTAGCAAATACCCCATCAAATAACATTTAACAGGGACATATGCATTGGATTTGTTATTCCAACAGATGGTGCATCAAAAAACAATTGTAGTGATGCATTTTATTACTGCAAATGTTTGTGATACACCATCTGTTGGAACGACAAATCCAATGCATTTTCTTACTACATCCATTCTAACAGATGCACACATTAACAGGGAGGTCTGCTTTGATTATTTTGATTTCGACTCGTCTTAGAGGGGTGGCACAGCTAAGTGTTTAGATGTTTTTATTATACACACATATACTTTTGGGTATGAGAATGCGCCCCACGGGTTTTCCAGTCCTGGACTCTGCGTGTATTCCTTACAAGCACAAGCCTTTTTGGATTAGAGGGATTCAAACTGTCCCATTCGTCAATTCCTTTAACTCCTAAAGTGCCAGAAGCCTGCTGCTGCAGCAGCACCGGGTGGGAGCCCAAAATAGCAAAGAGAGAAATGACAGACAAATCCCGCTGCCCCCTGGGCCTCCATTGAAGGGGCTGTTGCTCTGTCTGCTTTCCTGGCCCCCCCGTAACCACAGCCGGCAGACTCCCACCACAGACTTCTACATCTCCTGTTCCCGCCCGTGCCCTCCCTCAGTCTGGAAGGTCCCTAGCGGTGCATTCAGAAAGTCAGCAGGCTCCGTCACTTTGTCACCGTTTGTTGTGCTAAAATCGTCCAAGTGACGCTCGACACTCCAGAATGACAAAGCCAATTCTAGTTGCCACTTTATTTAAAAAACAACCACTGAGTCCTCACATTGGCACAAGTGTTCAGACCCCTTACTTTGACTCGGGTGCAGCCCATCCTATGGATTGTCACTGAGATGTTTGGAGCCCACCGGTGGTCTGGGCCTGGACTGAACTGATTAGGAAAGGCACACCAATAACCAGAGAAAGTCCCCAGCCTTTGGTTTAAAGGAGGCGCCCAGCAGGACTTTGAGACAGGAGTGGATCGAGGAGAACATCTGAGGAAGGCAGCAGCCCTGAAGGATCTCCATCATTTTTAAACAGAACCACCACCCGGCCAAACCGAGCAATCATGGAATAAGAGTCACGGTGAGTGAGGTAAGCAGGAGCCCGACAGTCACTCTGACTGACCTCCAGAGAACCAAGGTGGAGATGGGAGAAACTTCCAGAAGGACAACCACCCATCTGGGCTTTATGACAGAGTGACCTGACAGAAGCCCCTCCTCAGTAAGAGACACAGGGAGCCCCACTTGGAGTTGAAGTGAGAAGCCAAGTTTAGCGTGATGACTGGAGGAGAGCGGGCACCGCTCATCATCTGCACAACGCCGTTCCATTGGTGAAGCCCTTTCAGGGACTGAGGGACAAGTCAGGTTTAGAGACGAGCTGCATGGAGCAAAGCTCAGGGATACCCTTAGTGAGAACCTGCTCAGAGGGGTCCGGACCTCGGGGTCACAGAGCAAAGACAACACACGAATGGCTTTTGGTAATGTCCTCGAGGGGTCCAGGCAGAGCGCAGACTTGAACCCAATCCAACCCCTCGGGACACACCTGACCGTAGCTGTCCACTGGTGGCCTCCATGCAACCTGACAGAGCTGGAGAAGATCAGTGGAGGAGAACAGCAGGAAATCCCCAAATCCAGGGGTGTGATGCTGGTCATGTCAGACTCATGAATACTCCAGGCTGGAATGGTTGCCAAAGGGGCTTCAACAAAGTACTGAGTGAAGGGTCCGAATGTGAGATTTCATTTTTCATAAAGGTCCCGTTTGTCATTGTGGGGTGTGGAGTTTGAATGAATGGAAAGGATTTCAGGACAAGGCCACAACTTAACAACGTACGACAAGATGAAGGGTCTGAAGACCTTCTGAAGGCAGAGTGGCGCGGTGGTCTTTACACTCTTGTCACTTTTGGGACAATTGTGATTTAGGGCTATTGGGGCACGTCTAGTGGCTGCTGTTGGAACTGCACCCTTGAGGCTTCGTTACAAAGGGCCAGGCCTCCTGGGGGTCTCACTCTAGTTAGTGGTTCTCAGACTCGGTCCTGGGGATCCACTGTGGTTGCAGGTTTTTGTTCAAACCAACTTCTGTTTTTCATCCTCTAGGACTCTTAGCCTAATTAATCAAGTCATTATTTCCCAGTTTCTTTGTTTTGGAGTCAATGTAGAAACTACATACTAAGTTTGGTAGATTTTTATTAAAATGTAATAAGCAGTTATATGGGGAATATGTCATTTTTGTAAGTCGTATTTTCATTTCATTCTGCTTTTCTAGGTGTTCTGGTTATTTAGTTGATTATTTAGTACTTAGTGAGTCTGACACTGAACTCGTTGCTGCTTTCGTCATCTCAAGTGTCTGCTATGCTGGTTGTTAATTGTCACTATTAGGGTTAAATGAAGGGAGCAAACTACACAGGAAACGGGGAAAATAATATGAAAGCAACAACAGAGAGGTAAGCATTTATAGCTTTATAAAAAAATAGAAATAATTCTAAATGTCTTAGTACAAGGGTGTCGCACCGTGTTAGCCATTATGAATGTAGAGAAAAGCCAAGCAAAATGACCCCTTTTATTGGCTAACTAAAAAGATTACAATATGCAAGCTTTCAAGGCAACTCAGGTCCCTTCTTCAGGCCAGATGTAATACAGAAACTGGAGTTCCCTGTGTTTTTATAGACACTAGGACAAGAAACAACACTGGTAAGTCTTTAAGTGAGACATCTTAAATGTAAAAAAGTAATAGGTTCACTCAGGCTAAGATTAATTTAACAAGAGAGAGAAGAACAATGTATGGTCAAGATCTTTGGATAAGATAACTGTCCAACAAAGTCCTTTGATGTTTGTGATGAGTTTTTCAAAATAATGTGGGTCTGTAGTCAGGTTGTCTGTGTCAGTCTGAGAGATGCAAACAGTCCTCATACCTGGCTATAAGACCCATGTCTCTATTTACACCATGTTATAATGTATTCAAGTTTAACTTCCTATTCTTTTCTCTCTTGCTGTGTTGCCCACAAGCCCTGTGACCTTAAAGTCCCTCTCACAGTGTCCATGACTGTAGAAGTGGGCCGCTACAGGAGCATCTGTGTGTTGCCACGTTTAATGTGGACCCTGTGGAAATTCACTCTCTGGCGGAGTGTTTGTCCAGTTTCTCCCACATAGAGTGCAGTGTCAGGACATTTCATGCAGAGAATTAGGGGGACTACATCAGATGATCTGCAGGAAAATGATCGCTTTATGTGATGTTCAAGTCGGCAGTCTGGGTGGTATAAATATACGGTCTGCATTGTAGATGTGGGCACACGTTTTACATCTTTTCTGTAGGCAGGGAGATGTGCCATTTTCTGTCGGTTCATTTAGGGAGCTTCGGACAATTAGTTGCTGAAGGTTTGGTGGTTGTCTATATGCCAGGAGGGGAGGTTCAAGAAATATATTTTTCAGTGTTTGGTTGTTGTTTAGCATTGGCTGAAGTTCTTTTATAATTTTTCGAAGTGTTTCAAGATGTGGGTTGTAGGTGACAACAAGGGGGATGCGGTTCTTGTTGTCTTTGTTTTTATATTCCAGGAGGTGGTCTCTGGGTATGGCAGTAGCTCTTCTTATTTGAGTGTCTGTTGTTTTGGGGGTATAACCTTGTCTGATGAAATCTTGTCTGAGCTCCTGCAGTTGTTGATCCCGGTCTGTCAGGTCTGAGCAGATACGATTGTACCGTCTTGCTTGACTAAAAATAATGGAGCACCTGATATGCTTGGGGTGGAAGCTGTCACTTCTTAGGTAGGTCCGTCTGTCTGTTGGTTTGTGAAAAACAGAAGTTACAAGGGTGTTGTCTTTCAGTTGAACGGTGGTGTCAAGGAAGCCAACTTCTGTTTTTGAGTAATTCAGCTTCAGCTTTATGTTGGGGTGAAAAGAATTCTATTCATCATGAAAATGGAGGAGGTCCTTCTCACTGGCAGTCCAGATTATGAAGATGTCAACTATGGAACGGAGATATAACATTGGTTTTAAGATGCACATTGACATGAAGTCTTCCTCCAATTTTGCCATAAATAGGTTTGCATAGTGAGGTGCAAACCGACAGCCCATTGCAGTCCCCATTTGTTGCAAGTAGCAATCTTGTCCAAAAGAGAATAGATTACGTGTCAGAGTGAATTTGATCATTTCTATTACCGACTTTGTGGGTAAATAATGTTGTCTGAGGTACGTTTCACATGCCAATATGCCATCATCGTGGGGGATGTTTGTGTACAGGGCCTCAACATCCATTGTGGCCAGTAAGGTTCCCTCAGGTAAGGGGCCTACAGCAGAAGTCAGTGGTGTCCTGGATGTCGCTGGTTGTGTTGCGGGCAACGGGTTTAAGGATGTGCTCCACCCAACCTGAGACCTTTTCTGTAAGGAAGCCAATTCCTGAGATGACAGGCCTTCCTGGGTTCCCTTCTTTGTGGATTTTAGGAAGCATGTAGAAGTAACCCATTTTGAGGTTCTCAGGAGTTAAACTGCTTACATGATCCCTGATATTAAGAGGAAAGCTACTTATTATCTTTTTTAGTTCCTTTGTGTAAAGATATGTTGGGTCTTCTTGAAATTTGTAATAATGCATAGTACTGGACAATTGTCTTTGTGCCTCCTGTATATAATCTGATGTGTTCATGATGACTAAACACCCCCTTTGTCTGCTGGTTTGAGAAGGATTTCTGGATTTTCCCTTAGTGAATGTATGGCTCTCCGCTCATCCCCAGTAATGTTTTCTATCCGATTTTGCTGCCTGTTTCAGATCCCTGTTTTCACTCTCTGTCGGAAGCAGTCTATGGAATTATCCAGGGTGGAGTTTCTGCCAGCTTCTGGTGTCCATGTGGATTTACTGGTGGGGTCGTTGTAACTGCTTCTTGTTGGTTCCTGTGTGTTCTTGTTTTCTTTCTTGTGGAAAAATTCTTTTAGTCTTAGTTTTCTGAAGAATTCTTCCATATCACTGCAGAGTCTGATGTTGTCGATGGGCTTTGCAGGACAATATTACTCAAAAACAGAAGTCGGCTTCCTTGACACCACCGTTCAACTGAAAGACAACACCCTTGTAACTTCTGTTTTTCACAAACCAACAGACAGACGGACCTACCTAAGAAGTGACCGCTTCCACCCCAAGCATATCAGGTGCTCCATTATTTTCAGCCAAGCAAGACGGTACAATCGTATCTGCTCAGACCCGACAGACCGGGATCAACAACTGCAGGAGCTCAGACAAGATTTCATCAGACAAGGTTATACCCCCAAAACAACAGGCACTCAATAAGAAGAGCTACTGCCATACCCAGAGACCACCTTCAGGAATATAAAAACAAAGACAACAAGAACCGCATCCCCCTCGCACCAGATTACAACATGTGGTCTGACAACATGGACGTCCGCTTTTTGCTTACAGTGGACTGCTGGTCGCTGCTTTCTTCACGAGGACTCATGGAAACTTCACCCTGGGGACTCGTTTACTCCCAGTTGGGGTGGCCTCTAGCCTCTGTATGTGTAAAGGACCTTGGGAATGGGACTTGCAATGAAAAGGCGCTATATTGAATAAATGACATTAACAGTAGGGCACAGTGCAGCTAGGGAATTTCTACTGTGAAATACAAATAAATATTTAGCAAAATTGTGCTGTAAAAGGTGCTATATTAAATAAATACTCAAATGTAGTGCACAATGACAGGTTACTATGAAAGGCGCTATATTAAATAAACTAATAAATGCAGTACACGGTTTATTTTGGGAACTGTCACCATAAAATGCGCTATATTAAATAAATCATATTGAGTTCATGTACAATGTATTTAGAGAAATGTTACCGTGAAAGGCTCTATATTAAATAATATTAAATGTATAAACATTAATTTAGAGACATTTTGCTTTAAAAGGCGCTATATTAAATAATAAATGTATGAACATTAATTTAGGGACATTTTGCTTTAAAAGGCGCTATATTAAATAATAAATGTATAAACAGTGCATTTAGGGAAATTTTGCTTTGAAAGGCTCTATATTAAATAATATTAAATGTACAAACATTAATTTAGGGACATTTTTTGCTTTAAAAGGCGCTATATTAAATAATAAATGTATAAACAGTGCATTTAGGGAAATTTTGCTCTGAAAGGCGCTATATTAAATAATATTAAATGCAGGCACTGTGCATTTAATGAAAGGCACTACATTAAATAATGTTAAATGTGTGCCATAGATTTTGAGAAATTTTACTGTGAAAGGTGCTATGGTGAATAAATAATATTAAGGGAATCTTGTGAAAGGTGCAATATATATTAATTGTCTATAAATGATTAATTGTAATGCACAGTACATTTAGTGAGATGTTACCGTAAAAGGCGCTATATTAAATCAATACTTAAATGTAGTGCACAGTGACAGGTTCCTGTGAAAGAAGTCATATTAAATAAGCTAATAAATGCAGGACACAATGAATTTTGGGAACTGTCACCATGAAATGTGCTATACTGTATTAAATAATATTAAATGCATGAACAGTGCATTTTGGGAAATGTTACCATAAAAGGCGCTATAATAAATAAACAATTTTAAATGTGCGTCGTCCATTGTGGGGAATTTTACTGTGAAAGGTGCCATGGTTAATAAATGATATTAAGAGAGTTTCATTGTGAAAGGCACTATATTAAATAATTGTAATGCACTGTGCATTGAGTGACATGTTACCATGAAAGGCGCTATATTACACCGACAGTCGGTTCCAGCTCGCCGCGAAAGGCGCTATACGGCACACCTCGCCCCGGCCCCTCTCGTCCCTCCAGGCCCATCGAAAGTGAGATAAATCAGTAAAACGGGAAGTCCGCCGTTGCTTAGCATCTTCTTATCAGGCGCCTTCGACCAACCCCAACTTCCTCAAACGAGTGGCGGGCCGTGAAAGATTTGTCAGAAATGAATAAGAAGAAAGCGTGAAGAAGCGCGCGAGCTCTGTGAGCTGACGGCCTGGACGGCGAGAGGCGGCCGTGTCCTCATCCGGGCGCAGGTCAGCCATTAGAGGGCCGCCGGTGGTCGCGCGCGGAAAACCGGAAGCTGTCGGTGTTCTTCTTTCTGGACGTCTGCGCTGATAAGGCGTTCATTAATCACTAATGCCGAGTCGTTATTTTACACGTCAGTTTTATTAGCACATTATTGGACTTGTAATCGGAACGGCTTGGTGTCTCAGTGCTTAACTCCGCTCCCTCACAACTCCAGAGGGTTGGGTTTGAACCCCAGCCTGGTCACCGTCTATGTGGAGTGTGAACGTTCTCCCAGTGCAAGGGTAGGCATGCCAGTCCAGTGCAGGCGGCACTCACCCGCACACCATTAGGGTCACCAACCCAATTCCTGGACAAGAGGTTGGAAGGTGGAAGGAAAACCAGAGAAGTGCAAGCAACTTCAGGCAGTAGGAGACCAGACTAGTGTTTGAACTCCAGTCCCTGGAGCGATGATCGTCGCTTGGCAACTGGGCAGCCAGCCAGTCAGAATATCAAATTGAGTGTAAGTTATGGGAAACACTGGTCAGGAGGAGGCGTTGTGGGGACAAATCCTGGACGGGATGCCCATACGCTAAAGTGCCACCTGGCTGGTCATACAGCAACCCAACACTCCCACTGTGGGGAACTGGCACACCAGGTAAAAGCAGCAAACTCCACACAGAAATGGACCACCATTTGAACCCAAGTGTCACTAGTGCTGTGAAACTGCAGTGCTAACAACTTGAAGATAAAAGATAGAAAAACATCAAGGGCCGGGAAAGAACCAACCCTGAAAGGGGCACCAGCTCAGCTCAGGACAGGGCACTCAGTCACCAGTCAACCCACCCTGCCTGGGACATAAGGAAGACCATGCAGACTCGACAGGCTGGAATTTGAACCCGAGTCTCAAAAGCTGCAAACACTGTGCTAAAGCCCAGACTGAAATGTGAGGGAGCAGGACTGACCACTGGGCCAGTGACAAGATGGGAATTTGAACCCGGGTCTCAAACGATGGGACTACTATGTGAGGGAACAGACTACAATTTGAATCGGGGGTCTCAGAAACTACAAACCAGAATGAAATTTGGGACCCACTTTCGTCACTCCACCCGCTCCTGTGTCAGGGTGGGCTTCACCTTGAGATGTGTGTGTGTGACACCAAACTGGCTGAACATGACTTTAGGTGCAGACCTGGCATGGACTGGCACTGTGTTCAGGGTGGTGTGTGTGTGTGTGTGACACCCCATCCCATCGGCTCTGCTACCCTACAGCGCTGTGCTGGATTGAGGGGATGTCATACTGGATGTAGAAATGGCTGCATTTGTCAGACTGGTGTGCCCACTGCCTGTGTGGAGTCTGCATGTTCTCCCTTTGCTCCTGTTGCTGTCCTCCCACATCCTGAAGACCTGCAGGTTTGGCTGACAGTCCACCCTAACCCTAAGTGTGTGTTTGGTCATTAAATACCCACAATGTGCCAGCCTCCCATCCTGGCTCTGCTTCATGAAGCTCCTGTGCCTCGCGTTTGACGGCAGACAGATTTGTAATCCTGGCCTGGCCGCTTTGCCCCCCCTTTGCTAACGTTGCTGTCCTCCCACCTCTCGTGGCTCATTAAATGGATGAATGGCCCTGTGAGTAAAAGTGCGCTTTATAAGAATGAACTGCGTCTCCCCAGATGTGTGGGTGTCATTGTGAAAGTTCACCCCCCCACCTCCCCCCCTCCGTACCCTGGTGCCAGACCACCTTGAAGTGGGCAGCCTAACTGGTCATTTGAAAGCAGCACTCACCATTTCCGATGATCTCTGGACTGCAGCGTCTTCTTCAGCTGACAGAAAAGAAGAAGAAGGCGATGACAAGTGACTTCAGCGTATCGGTGCAGGAGCCCGAGGACCCTGGGTGAGTGGCATTTTACTTGTGACCCTTTCTGTTCATCGAAACAGGAAGCTGAGCTCTGTGATGGCAGGGTGGCATTTAAAGTCCAGGTTTAGAACGGCCCGGGACCACAAGGCTTGAAGACGCATTAGTGGGTGGGCTGCGGGCGACCCACCCATCTCCGTCTGGGATGCGGGCCTCTCTCTGCCAAACCAGTGGAATGCTCTGCCTGCGCCTTAACCGACTCAGTAAACAACGGCTATTTTTATTTCTGCTTTTTTTGCATTCTCATATGGCGATAATGAAGCTGTGAGTGCCTGAATGGGGTGATGGCATCTGATAAGCGTTCAGATTGATTTACAGCTTGTAGGGTCATTAATGGTGCCAGTTTATTACTGCTGGTGCAGTGGGTAGGGCAATCTGCCTAACAGCTCAAACGTCCTGGGTTCAGATCCTGGCCTGAGGGCAGAGAAGGGTGCCCGTTGATAGGCTGGCACCCTGTTTGGTCTTTGCATGTTCTCCCTGTGTCTCACTTCCCGCATCCCAAGCTGGGCCTTTGATGAACTGGTCCTCCTCGTCACCGAAACCAAGTGAGTCTGATAATGACTTCCATCCATCCATTATCCAACCCGCTATATCCTAACTACAGGATCACGGGGTCTGCTGGAGCCAATCCCAGCCAACACAGGGCGCAAGGCAGGAAACAAACCCCGGGCAGGGCGCCAGCCCACCACAGGGCACACACACACACACCAGGCACACAATAGGGACAATTTCAGGATCGGCGATGCACCTAACCTGCGTGTCTTTGGACTGTGGGAGGAAACCCATGCAGACACAGGGAGAACATGCAAACTCCACGCAGGGAGGACCTGGGAAGCGAACCCAGGTCTCCTAACTGTGAGGCAGCAGCGCTACCCCCTGCGCCACCATGCCGCCCCAATAATGACTTGATGTTTATTACCGATCAAACGTTACTTTACAGCGCCCAGCTCCAGTCACATAACTGTGAATGAAAGTAAAGAGTGTGGAAATGTGTCCTTGTTTGTTTCGTGAAGCACCTTCTGCTGGCTTATTCTGTGAAAGGCGCTATATAAAAGTAGGACTGACTGTCTAAACACTGGGTGGCATTTGAATCTTCCACTGGTGGAGTCTGCCTTTCAACCTGAAGCTCATAGGAGTTATGCTGCCCCTCTTTCTTTCATTCATCCATCCATTATCTACCACTTATCCAAGTTCGGACCGAGGGGGCAGCAGCTCTAAATGGCGGTGCCAGTCTTTGACAACATAAAGACAATGTGCTAGAAAGAGCAACTCGACCACAGGATCGTCTAATAACACGGAATCCCCAATGAAAACACCCGGGCTTAGACATCTGCGCTAACGGTGGGGCTCGACCTTACACACCGAAACAAACGTCTTTGTAGCGGTCATGTGTGGGCACCAAGACTTGCGAGACACCCGGCACGGCGACGACGAAGAAGACACCGCACGTTATGTAGCGGCTCAGCCCTGACGTGCCGGCGTTTAAATCCTGCGCCGCCGAGTCCGGTCGAATCAGTCCGCAGAGGCATACCGCGCCGCGCGTGCGCCGTCAACATGTGGCGCACCTGAGGAGGCGTGGCCAACCCTCGTGCTCGTCTCCTTCGCTCCGCCCCGCCCCGCCTCGCCTCGCCTCGCCTCGCCTCGCCCCGCCAAGCTGACGCGCCTCAGTCTGTCCTTCCATTCCCCCCAACCCCGCGTTAGTGTTGAAGCGCCGGACCACCTTAATAATCTCAGCGCTCCTGTTTAAAACAGGCGTTTGTGACCCCGAGACGAGTTTTCAAGAAGCCCAGGAAAAGACGGGGCTCTTCCATTACCGCCGCCAGGATTTAATTCAGGGGGGTGCACATGGGCGCCGGCAGGGGGGTGCAAGTAGGTGCACGTGCAATTCCTGCAACAACCTGCAGTATTGAAAGATCTTTTAGCACATTACGGCGCGTCAAAACTTGGAACCGATCTACAATGAGTGACGATAGATTAAGTGGATTATGTATGCTTAGTGTACACAAAAAAAGAATAAATAATTGTCCAAAATTTATCGACAAAGTTGTAGACAAGTTTGGACAACAAAAAAGAAGGCTTGAGATGCTCTTTTAGAAACAAAGTGAATGATTGTTTATGTATAGTTGTAAAATGTAAACGTCTAATTGTAATGTAAAAATTTAAAATAAAAACTATTTTTTCGCGTTTTTTCTTATTATTGAAAGATTTATTTTTTTTCTCCATTTCCTTTTTTTTCAAAAGCTAGGGGGGTGCACGTGCACCTACTTGCACCCCCCTGCCGGCGCCCATGGGCTCTTCTAAAAAGTTCAGGGTCCATCATCGGTGGAGGGGCCGGCCCCGTCTGTAAGTGCTTTGGTGTGCCGCCGCCACGCGCCTCTGATCAAACAAAACTGCGGGGGCGCAGACGCGTCGGTAGGTTAAAAAAAAATAAAACAAATCCAAGCGCTTATTGGGAGTAAACAGGTGTTTTATTTCACCCGCCCCCCCCCCCCCCCCCCGCTTCTTGAATTTTATAAAACTAAATACCCCGGCGCGTTTGCCACTTGACATTTCGCGAATGTCTCTCCAGTACAGACAGTGTATGAAATGAAAGAGCGTGTGTCGGGGTCTCATGTGGGACCCGGTGGGCTTAATCAGAGTGGACAGGCACAATGATCAGGAGCTAAACAGTAACTTAGGAGATAAGGCCTCTGATGGCCCAGACCCCCAGTGATGCCACTCATATGCAGGGCAAAGGGCCTCCCCTGTCTCTTATTTCAGGGTTTGAAGTGAAAATTTACAGGAAAGAAGAAAAAAAAAAAAGTCATACCTAACATGTTTTTTTTGTCTATTATATATAAATGGTTTTAAACATAAATTTATAGTACAATAAATGTATATAGGGCCCCAAGAGGAGGAGCCACCTGCCCACCCTCTGCCCTGTAAACCGGGAGGGTCTCCCACCGCCCCTGGTGGTTCATTATGAATGCCCTCGGGAGTTGGTGAGTGTTACTTGTGTTTATTGTGAATTATTGGATTGATTTTTTAATTTTTATTTAACATTCTGCTCTGTTTTTCTGACCTGCATTGAGATTTCTTTGATTTGGATTGTCTTCGTGTTTCAGGCAATTCCATTTTGTCTTTGTCCTTCACTTTTTTTTTTTTGTAAAGGAGAAATCTTTTTATTTTGAAAGATTCAGTACTTGCCATTATTACTAGCCAGGGTTTGAAGGTGATATCCCCCTCTAGTGCACAATATTGGAAGTGCTTGGGAACTGTTCAGTGCCTAGGACTCCTAAATCATGACAGATGAATTGTGTGAGACCGCCATCCAAGACCGTGTTACCACCCACCCGCGCCCCCCCCACACACACACACACCCCACCATCCCAATATGCTAGGTGGCAGCGCTCCTGGACTAGGTTACACTCACAGGGCATGTTGGGAATTGTAGTCCCATTGGGCAGCCCTGTTTATTGCCATGGGGGAGGTGCTCCTACCATGCAATACCATGGCACCAGAAGTGCCCCTGGGTATGGCACATAAAGGGCTGCCTCACCTTGGGTGTCAGTTTTGGAGATGGGAAGAAGAAGACAACACTTTTCTGGAGGTAAAGGAGTGGAAAAGGAAGTCACACACTTGTTGTGTTCTCTTCTGAATGTATTGTGCTGTGTGAGACGGAGAGAGAAGAAGTCTTTTAAAGGACGAAGAGGAGGAGGAGGAGGTTGGGAGTATGCGTGATAGCATGTCGCTGAACCCACCACACAATGAACCACCTGGATTGGGACCCGAGTGCAGCGGGTGACACCACAGCACCACACTGGAACAGTGTGAGATTTCTTTATGGTGGCTGAAGTGCCATTTCTGCCACCAACCCCAGAGTTTTCTGTTAAAGGTCCTTTTGTAAATAAAATCACTTTATTTGAACCTGTGACTGTGGTTTTAGTACTCTGCTATGCCCCCTTCTGGCCACACTGTGCATGTTGCCCAGAATGACTGTGTGAAGCAGCGATTTCAACTCAAGAAACCCCAAATCCATCCTTAGGGAGTTGTCTGCTGTAAATGTGGCGCTTGATGGAACTGAAGCAGTGCCAGCCGGAGTCCACTTGGTGCCCTAGCTGGATGGATGTCATCCCTCATTGTCCATAATGAGAAGTTGTCCTTATTAGACTTCAGTGAGTATGAGGGTATCCCCCTAGGTGTCTGGAGTGTATAGAGTTTAAAGAGCGTGCGGACCTTTACCTTCATATATGTTGCCCAGCGGGTAAGTACGCCCACTCAGTTTCATCAGAGTTCGATGACTTGTCCCCCTCGGTGTACGGAGCAAACACCCCTTAACTCGTCAGTGATGCCCCTCAGATGACAGTGCGGCTGCCTAATGGATTGGCCGACTCTGAACAAAAGTTTACATCCCTGCTGCTGACGATTCACCAATCAAAACGCAGCTCTCGCTAGAGCCCGCCCTCACACCTCTGACGTGTGGAAGTGACAGTTTTCATTTCAGTGCGTAGTTGACGTCACTGAGGTAAATGAATAAATAAATAAATACATTGTTAAAAGGGCAAAAAATATTCTTGACACTTTTTTTAGTTATACTCGCATTTCGTGTTAATCTTTATTTATTTTTATTTGCGTATTTAATTCTTACAACCTGCTAACTCCACAAATGATTTGCTTTTATCCGCAGGGCACAAGACGACCTTAACGCCCCCCCCCCCCCCTAGAAGCCTGAGCAGAGCTGACCGGAGGTCAATGGGCAGGATGGTGAGGGTCTGATTAGGAATCGCAAATCCTCTGTGGCCCCCAGGTGAGGGGGGCAAATGAAACGCACAATGCAGCGTGCTGGGGGCCGTCGTCATAACTGAGAAATGAGCCCAAGATGGCTCTATGAGACTCTGGTGGGCTGTCGTCATACTCGGCACTTTGAGACCCCGCTGTTGACTCTTCACCGCCCTGACAAACACAGTTTAACGGCACACAATCAGAGCAGTAGGGCGCCCCCTGCCTGAGCAAACACGCTGCCCGCTCCTGTTGACGCTGACTTTGTCTCCGGCCGCGGCTCGCGCTCCTCCTTCAGGTATTTTCGGGGATTTTATTTTATTAGGCTTCTTTAAATAGCCATTTGTTCCAAAGGTAAACCTCGCCATCTGCTGCTGTCATTGAAAAGAAACAAAAGCAGCGGGGCTCGCGGGTTCACGTCGGCCATTTCACGGCCTCAGGGCGGGGGGTTAAAGCGGTGGGGGTCACGTTGGTCCATCCATCCACTCTTCAGACCTACTTAATCTGATCGGAGACTTTAAATGTCCAGTCGTCCAGCGGCCAGCCCTGTGTCCCCAGTGGGGGACCCGGGGGTGTTAATGTCATCAAACTCTAATCCAAGGTTTTCTTTTGGCCATTTTCTTCATTGACGACCCCTTCCTGCTGCTCTTTTAAGTTTGACAGCCCCTCACCGTTCATTTTTAGCAGCTAAACAGTAAAGAGATGCCAGCGAGCCAACAGAAGACCACTTACTCTGGGGGTCTCTGACTCGTTTCTTCTTCGGTGGTCAGTTCTTGCTCTTTTAAGTCTGTAGCTTCTTACGGCTCCCGAGAGTGTGTGATGGGCAGAAACATTTAGGGGTCACCACATTGCATTTTATTATCAATTAGTGGCTGGTGATTAAAAAAAGAAACAACGAAGTCTCGTGAATCATAAAAAGCTCAAAATGTCATTGATGGCTGCGATTGGTGAATAATTAAGAAAGCCGTCCTGCTGAAGAAGTGAAAGGCGCTATATGAGATGGAGTGAGACAGCAGTAATACAGAATGACGGGCAGATACTGAAGGCGCGTCGTGAATTAGAGGTTTTATAATCGGTGCCCTGATTGTTAGATTATCATTACATGTGCGGTCCGTTTAACCGACGCCTTACCCCCGGCCGCCCACACTACACGACACAGGCAGGTTAAGGGGGCCGAAAACACAGCAAGTCAGAGAAGGGGATCAAAGGTCAACGCCAGAGGCACCGCACCGTACGGACCGAGATGTGAAAGGCGCTATATAGACGACGGGTACAAGGACAGGAAAGGCGCAGTAGAAGACAGAATGGGATTATATAATAGATAAATATGAAACAAACTCTAGGAATTATGGATATGGAAGGAACAACATAATACAGAGAGATGAGAAAGACACTATAAATGGTGGATAGACAGGAAAGTAACAAAATAAAACACAGACGTATGAATGGCACTGTGATATAGAGACACGTGAAAGACGCTATATAAATGGTGAATGGTTATGAAAGGTACAACACAGCAGAGATGTGAAAGACACTATAAACACGATGGAGAGGTGACAGAAAGAACAAAATACAGCAATGGACGTGAAAGATAACTTCATTAATAAAAGAGGGAAGGAACAAAGGAAGGAAGACAGATGTGAATGTAACTGTAGAACAGATAAATGGAAAAGATGGATGGATACGAGAGGTGAAACACAGCCAAGAGATGTGAAAGACGCTATAAAGATGATGAATAGATGGGTAAGGAACAATGAAATAAGAGAGAGACACACCTCACATAGTAGAGCTCAATCTGAAAGGCGCTATATGAGAAGCTGACACATTGGGATACTATGGGTGTCGTGTTACACAGATATGAAAGGCGCTCTATCAATGAAAAATACAGAATAGGAAAGGTACAGACGTATTTGAAAAATATATAAATATACACATACAGTATACAGTCTATAAGGAAAGACACACGGCCATAAACAGCACAGAGACAGTGAAGATTCAACATCAAATAAGAGAAACGAGAGCGGCTCTAATAATTACATTTATAGTATATTAGAAGTGTAAAGTTATATGTAAATAAATAAATAAATAAATAAACATTTGATTGTAAATACATACTGTGTGCGTATATGTGTGTGTATTTATATATGCAGTATATACACGTAAAGATAGATATGAAATACATTATGCAAGTGAGAGGTGGGTGTGAAGGGCGCTATATATGAGATATTAAATGTATCATTTTAAATAGACAGAGATCACAAGTGCTCTATTCATTCTATAACTATAAATACAAAAAATAAAATATCCATCCATCTATCATCCAAGCCGCTGTATCCTAACTACAGGGTCATGGGGGTCTGCTGGAGCCAATCCCAGCCAACACAGAGAGCAAGGCAGGAAACAAACCACCGCACGGCAGGGCACACACACACACACACACACACACAAAGGGACAGTTTAGGGTTGCCAAGTCACCTAACCTGCATGTCTTTGGACTGTGGGAGGAAACCCACGCCAACCCACCGCAGAATAATGAAATATAAATATGCTATATGTATGGAAGACAGATGTTTACAGCACAACGTACAGTAAATGAGTTCTGCGTGTAAAAGGCGCTATATGAGATAAAAGCAGCTACGCAGGACCGAGTGAGAGGTGGCCTGTGCCGTCACAGATATGCTGCGTCAAGAGAGACGTGCAGGGATGTGAAAGGCGCTCTACTTGAAGAAGTGTGGCATTTATTTAAATGTTCAGGGCGCTATATTCATCAGGCAGGCGTGAGGGGCAGCCTACTAGACGATGCACATATCGAAGGACATTAGATGATGGAATGATATGAGAGACACGACCTTATCGTGCAGTCAGACGACATGGCGGATGTTGTATTAACTCCGGACACAGAAGTAGACGGTGCCGAGTTAAGCAGAGCCGCGGCGCTTTATTGAATCATAGAACAGCAAGTAAGAGGCTTATTAAACCTGAACATACTGTAGACATGTTGAAAAGGCGCTATATTAAATCACCCTACTCAACAGGGTCAGGGTTAGCGCCCCTCGGAGGTGTGACTCCTTTTTCCGTCTCTTCTGAGTTCCTGAAACTGCCAAACTGGAAGAAGACCCTCGACCCTGACCGGGCTCCACCCACCAAAGCACCCTAAAAAAAATATTCCCAGAATTCCTCAGGGCTCAGTTGGCGTCTCCGTTTCCGTCTCTGCCTCGGTGTGATGGGCGCCGTTGCCAGTGAGCTTGTGTGCCCCCTACCTGTCAAACAGGGGAGTTTTGCCCACTCTGTCTGTTCTCTGTTTGCTTCATAACAGCCAGATCTCCATGACAGGCACTATATAAGAGCTATGAAAGCATCTCTACTGTATATAAAGAGTGTGGCTGGCTAGACAGACATGAAGGGCTCTCTGTTATAGATAGACAAGTCGTGAAAGGCGCTATAAAGCGGACTGTAGACCACTGAACCTCACAGGTGTCCACTAAACACCAGGTCTCCATTTCAGCCCAAGCCCACCTGCCTGACGCTCCAATGGCTGTCTGGTTTTTAACCCCCCCCTGTCTGGGCTCACCGGGGTCCTTCTGCTTCTTTTCTCTCCTTGGGGTCTGTGCCGCTCTTCCCTTAAGTGGACGTCGGGCTGCCTCCTGGTTTTCTATTTCTGGCTCCATGTCGTCGCCTGCCCCTCAGCTTCTTGTGTTCCTGTTTACTTTCATGGGGAAAGGCGCTATATGTGATGGCTTTAGTTCACTGTATACAAATGACACCTGGCCCCACGTCGAGTGACCCGAGGCGGACCCTTTAGATGTCAGGCAGGACCTTCTACCAGGACTTTGTGGTTTTTAGGTCACCCGCAGACCACCATACTGTTGAATGTGACAAAACGTTAAAGGACAGGACGGCCACTCACCTGTCCCATGATGTGGATGTGCTCCTCCGGCCTCTCCCACCTCTCTAATGGAGACCTCCGCTTCACACGACGACGTTCGACATTCACCACGGCCTGCAGTCGGCAGTTCTGCCCATTCAGCTGACCCCGCGTCCTCGCACGTCTTTTATCGGTCGAGTTTCTTCTCACCTGCCTCAGTCGGAGCCGTCGGAGGTGTGCAGGTACGCCCGGCGTCTGAGGGCCCACGTGATGTGTACACAAGCCCAGCGTCAGGGCAGCACAGCGTGGCGCGGCGGGAGGGAGGGACGGGCAGGCGGGCGGGCGGGCGGCTCGTGTAGGGCTGCTTAGTTGCTAAGAGGACCGGCGTCTCTCTTCTCAAGGGGCCTCCTCAAGCTCAGCAAAGGGCTGATTTCAATCAGAAGGAAGGAAAAGCACAGCAGGGCGCCTGGCCGAGAGAGATTAGTGAAGGCGGGGGAGGAAGAGGAGGAGGAGGAGGAGGAGGACGCTGGGCTGTTGGTGCAGGTCCCATCCCTGACGTCTGAGCACCCTGTGAGGCTTACTCAACATTTGTGAGGCCAGTGCAAGGGAAGGCTTGAACCTGTGACCTCGTCCACTGCCCCCCCCGATGACCCGCCAAGTGCTCATGGTGAGTAAGAATCTCAGCGTCACGGGGAGATAACATGAGCGGGCGAGTGGGCACCACTCATGCTGTGCACTGAATTAGTTCACATAGCGCCCTTCATCAGTCACACTGCTGCAGCCATCTTTAAAAAAGTGACAGGCTCTTCACCTTTGACCCCTGCCTGTTTTAGATGCTGTCCTGCTCGCCGCCTACTGTAGACTCAGTGTCGCCCCCAAGTGGCAAAGGCAGTGAAGTTTGGTGCTCACCTCAAGTAATAGTGGTAGTGGTGGTGGTGTGGCAGCAACATGTCACGTGTACAGGGGACAGATGACAAACATGTGACATATTACAATAAAGCGAGAGAATGTATTATATAGTGCCTTTCATATCTGTATGTATAGGACACCTGGGATTCTTACCCGCCTGGGTCGGTCGCTTCTATAACAGAAGGACCGGGAGAAGGAGCGTACACGGGGCAATGCCTCCGCCGGGATGGCAGAGGGCCAATGCCACAGGTTTGGTGCATGGACACTTAACCCTGCTGGGGCCCGCGGGCCACCACCAGGGGGCGCATGGAGAACGGCTGAGCCTCTGAGCACTTCTGGACGCTCAATAATGGGGGCCAACTGCCACAACTCGAGGAGCCAGAGTCGGGAGGAGGAGTGGAGGCAAAGGGAAGGAAAGGAAAGGAAAAGAAAAGAAAGAAGAAAGGAACAGCGTGCTGGTGCCATATGTGGTACTGTGCTGTGTAGTGCGGAGCAAAGGAAAATGAAAATAAACGGGTGCTGTGTGGCGAGACTGGGTTTGGGGAGCTGTACGCCCCTGGTGGCTCACACTATCTATCTATCTATCTATCTATTACAGTATATAGTGCCTTTCCTCCTATCTATCTATCTATTACAGTATATAGTGCCTTTCCTCCTATCTATCTATCT
>JANRMT010062827.1:4912800-4938943 GCA_026402145.1 Polypterus bichir lapradei
ATCTATCTATTACAGTATATAGTGCCTTTCCTCCTATCTATCTATCTTATAGTTCTTTTCACATCTATGTATCTATTATATAGTGCCTTTCATTATCTCTTTTTCTGTCTGTCTGTCTAATTTACAGAATATATCGTGTCATATACTGTCTTTTACGCTTATGCATGCAGTACATTATACAGAGCTCTTCAAATCTATTTATCCTATTTTTGGTATAATGACTAACTATCCAACTTCTACCGTGCCTTTCACACATACCTGGTGCCTTTTACACAAAAATCAATTTCCTGTTTAATTCTAATTGTGAATTCACAAATATATTAAGTGAAGTGTTTCTTAATTAAAAATTGCTAATTGACGGCTTTAGCAATTATTTTATATAGCGCCTTTCACATCTGTCTCTCCGTTGGTGAGCTTTGCTGAACTGAATGCCTCTGCTCGTCTCAGTTATTCTAAATTTCTAATATTAATTCGCAGGACTTTCAGTGATTCACTTCACCTAGCGCTAGGGTTCAGCTGTACTGTAAAGGCGCTATATTGTCCGGTGTTCTAACTTCAGTCCCAGCACTGACTCCCAGTACAGCTCATGGTTGACACAGCCTGCCAATGCGTCTCCTCCACCATTAAAGCGCCTCGACTGGCTGGAGGGCCGCACGGCACAGCAGATGGCAGGCTGGTCACCATGGAGGGCGCTGTCATTAATTATTAAAGATCGACTATAACAGTAATTATATGAAATGGGGCCCCCTAGTGGCCAAGTCATTAGCTCTTCAATCGCCGGCGGTCCGGTGAGTGCTGACCTGTAGAACCGTTGAGCTTTGCCTATAAATGTCTTCAGCGCTCAATAGAGAAAGGCGCCATGAAAGTTCACAATGCTGTCTGCTCAGTCGCAGGCACGGCCTCAGGTAGACCACTTCATCCAGCGGCGCTCCCTCTGCTTTAAGGCGCTATATACAAGCTGATATTATATACAGTTTCTATATTAGTGCACCAAGAGGTCACAAGCTCAGTTCCCTGAACAACTCACTTGCCCTACCGGGGGTCCATTTAACAAAACCCGGAAACAATTGTCCTCTAGCTGTATAGCGTCTTGCAGCGGCATTCATTATAAAGAAACACAACGGCACTTTAACAAATCCCACGTTCGTCTTTATGTAAAGTGCTTTATGGAAATGACAGATTCAATGGGATGTATTCAGTGCCACGTGTGACCCCCTATGTGACCCCCTATGTGACCCGAGCAGCTCATTTTTCAAAGCAGTGCTGACCCTGCCGTATTCTTAACAATTGTAGGACATTTTTATGATGTCGGGGATTTGACGCTCGCTGCTGGAAAGAAATCAAACGCCATGAACTTTGTTTGTTTGCACAGTTAAGACTCGGAGTTAAAGTGTGCCCCCTAGTGGCTAATGCCTTACATGACTTCAAAGCAGAGTTGCTAATTCATTGTTTTCTGTTCCATTCCTGTCTTGTCTTTCATGTCTTTAGCTGTTGTTGACTATGGAGAGACACTAGATTAAAATAAATCACTTAATTCTCCAGGGATCCTGGTTATAAAATGTGGAAACAATTGCCCTTTGCCTCGAGATGATCTTCTTGTGGGGAGAGAGGCGCCACATCTTTGAAATTTGGTTTGTCACTGAAGGGCGTTAGGCTTCATAAATTCACTATAATTCAGGAAATGTCGCCCTCTAGTGGCTACAACATTGCCATTTAAAACACAAGGTTATCTCATTCAACGGCACTTGAGCCTCCTGTGTGAGCCAAGCGAGTGACCTCACCGGTCAGTGGTCACCTTCCAGTATCTCTGAAAAATTGTCAAAAGGTGTTGTGGGGCTGAGGCGCACAATAGAAAATTAAGAAAAAAAAGTTATAAAGCTTTTATATCTTCACTGTTAATTAAATGAGTTGTAATTAAGTTATGTCATGTAATAGTCTGCCCCCTTGTGGCTAAAGTGTTACAGGACGTAAAGCCAAAGTTGTCAGTTCATTATCCTGCACCAGTTCTATTTTCATACGTGTAACCGACGCTAATCACAGAAAGGCACTAATATATATATATATATATAGAGAGAGAGAGAGAGAGAGAGAAACAAACCATCATTTAATCCTCCAGGGGTTTCCTGTTAGTAAAATGAGGAAACGACTGCACTGTACCAGCAAGGCACCTTTGAGATAATCATCTTACAGAGAAGAACCGTATACTCTGGAAGATGGTTGTCAGTGCAAGGCGCTACACTTGGACAGTCACTCTAATGTGTGAACTGTGGCCCCCTTGTGGCCGATTACTGTAAGGCGCTATACTTGGAGATCTACTATCCTGTGTGAATGCCATTCTGACTTTGTCTAACTGACTCTGCCCTCCTTGTTGTGGTACAGCCAGGGTTGTTTTTTTTTGGTTTATGATGCCATTTTCTTGTTTCAGGAAGGGCATCCAGATTTCCACAACGGATCAGTCTGGCGGCGGAAATTGGGCTACTGTTGGCCGAAGGAGAAGAAGAGGGAGAGACATGTCAGGAGGCAGGAGGAGAGGAGGAAAGTAAAGAGAGTGGAACTGAGGGGAGGAACTTTGAATGTTGGCAGTCTGACTGGTAAGGGGAGAGAGTTAGCAGACATGATGGAGAGAAGGAAGGTTGATATATTGTGAGTGAAGAGCCTAAATGGAAGGGGAGTAAGGCCAGGTGGATCGGAGGGGGATTCAAATTGTTCTATCATGGTGTGGATGGGAGGAGAAATGGAGTAGGAGTTATTCTGAAGGAACAGCATGTCAAGAGTGTTCTGGAGGTGAAAAGAGTGTCAGGCCGAGTGATGATTATGGAGCTGGAAATTGGAGGCGTGATGATGAATGTTGTTAGTGCATATGCACCGCAAGTTGGGTGTGCAATGGGTGAGCGAGAAGATTTCTGGAGTGAGTTGGATGAAGTGATGAACAGAAAGTGGTGGTTGGAGCGAATTTCAATGGACATGTCGGTGAAGAGAACGGTGGAGACGAGGAGGTGATGGGTAGGTATGGTGTCAAGGAGAGGAATGAAGAAGGTCAGAGGATAGTGGATTTTGCCAAAAGGATGGACGTGGCTGTGGTGAATACCTTTTTTAAGAAGAGGGAGGAACATAGGGTGACGTACAAGAGTGGAGGAAGATGCACACAGGTAGATGACATCCTATGTAGAAGAGTTGATCTGAAGGAGATTGAAGGCTGCAAAGTGGTGGTAGGGGAAAGTGTAGTTAAGCAGCATAGGATGGTGGCCTGTAGGATGATGCTGGAGATCAAGAAGAGGAAGAAAGTGAGGGCAGAGCCAAGGATCAAATGGTGGACGTTGAAAAAGGACTGCAAGGTTGAGTTTAGGAAGGAGGTGAGACAGGCAGTGGGTGGCAGTGAAGAGTCACCAGACAGCTGGGAAACTACAGCAGATGTAGTAAGGGTGACAGCAAGAAGGGTGTTTGGTGTGACATCTGGACAGAGGAAGGAGGAAAAGGAAACCTGGTGGTGGAATGAGGAAATACAGGAGACTATACAGAGGAAGAGGATGGTGAAGAAGAAGTGGGATAGTCAGAGAGATGCAGAAAGTAGACAAGAGTACAAGGAGATAAAGTGTAAGGTGAAGAGAGAGGTGGCGAAGGCTAAAGATGAGTTGTATGAGAGGTTGGACTCTAAGGAGGGAGAAAAGGACCAGTGGGCTACAGAGAGGGGCCGAGCTGGGAAAGATGAGCAGAAGGTTAGGGTGATAGAGATAGAAACGTACTCACAAGTGAGGAGAGTGTGGTGAGAAGATGGAACGAGTACTTTGAGAGGCTGATGAATGAAGAGAACATCTGTGCCTGTTTTTGTGGCCGCTCCTCACCGTAATGAAGCCTCTGCATGCGTCTCTGGAGCTGACAAAGGAAATTAAAACCACAGCCGGTGCTGGTGCTCCATGTCACCGATGTCACCGCTGCAGACCCCACAGCCTTCATGACAAAGCCAAGGTGGGCATCACACCAGCCTTCATCTGGCGTAGTTGAACAAACAACTTGAATCTGTCAGGAAAAACTGAATTAGACGTCAGCAGAAAACAGGCCAGTGGCTTACGGTGCGTTGTGATGGCCTCCATTTCATCTGACTGTGACGGTGAAGGAGACGAGTGGAGAGATCAAAAGACGAGGAAGAAAAACGAGACGACTCGAGGACGGCCATTTGAAATTCTCCTGTTGTTGTTGGGCTTTGCTGTGCATCTGTAACGTCAAGCGGAGCGAAAAGCTGGCGCTCGGCTGTCTGAGGAGTAACGGGCATCTTTGGGGGGCTCTGAGCCACTGTGGACCCCCAAAGCCTGACCACCCGTCACGAGGAGGGGAGAGGAGACCACTGAATATGAAGTGAGGCCTCTGCGGAAAGTCCATAAAGTTTTAATATTTGATTGAGTAGGAGAAGGAATATGAAATATGAAATGGTGATTGGGGGTAAAGGCGAAGAACGATTAACGTTTTATTGTAATGTGGAGGAATTGTGGGAAACGACATTTATTATAAATTAAGGCAATACAATGAAATAGGAAAACTTTGTGAACTTTATAAATTCATTATTTTGGGTAGGTGCACATATTTAAACCTTTTATTTTGTATTGTGTAAGAAGAGATGTGAAAAAATTACCCAAAATAATAATAAATTAATAATAATAATAATAATAATAGGTTGGCACGGTGGCACAGTGGTAGCGCTGCTGGGTTTGCTTCCCGGGTTCTCCCTGTGTGGAGTTTGCATGTCCTCCTCCCACAGTCAAAGACATGCAGGTTTGGTGACTTGGCGATCCTGAAATTGTCCCTGGTGTGTGTGTGGGTGTGTGTGTGGGCGTGTGTGCCCTGCGGTGGGCTGGTGCCCTGCCTTGCGCCCTGTGTTGGCTGGGATTGGCTCCAGCAGACCCCTGTGACCCTGTAGTTAGGATATAGCGGGTTGGACAATGACTATAATAATAATAATTTATAATTTAATAATTAATCATTTATCATTTTTCAACAATTATAATCATTTAATAATTTATCATTTTTCAATAATGCAAATTTATCGTTTAATAATTAATCATTTATCATTTTTCAATAATAGTAATTTATCATTTAATTTTTCATTTTTCAATAATTATCATTTAATAATTCATCATTTATCATTTAAAAATTAATTTATTATTTTTCCAATAATATTTTTTTCCACATTTTCTTTTATGGAATATAAAAAATAAAACATTAAAAACGTGTGAACTTCACATAAAATATTTTAGTTATAAAAGTTGATAAAGTTTTAAATTTTATTGTATTGCATAAGAGAAAACATGGAAAAATCTGTATTTATTAATGACATCATTATTTAGGGTGCAGTACGTGCATTTTCAATATTTTTTGTATCATGTAAGAGAAAATGTAGAAAAAAATATTTATTCTAAATGAATTGTTCTGGGTTATTGTTTTAACATTTTATTGCATCTCTTCAGAGACAGTGTGGAAAAGGAATATTTAATATAAAATCATGAATTATTTTGACTAAAGAGTACAAGTTTGTAACATTTTATTGTATTGTGCCAAAACACAGAGAAAGGGTATCTCTTAAAAATTCATGAATTATTTGGAGTTTGCAAGTTTCTAATATTATTTGATATTTTGTAAGAGAAAATGTGGAGAAATATTTATTAAAAAATGAATTATTTTGGGTATATACTAATAAATGTATTGCAAAGGAGAAATTGTGGTAAAACATCCATCCATCATCCATTACCCAACTCTTAGCGTAGGTGAGTAGAGTGGACTGAGAAAGTACAGAGACCCCTTCGGTGACTTCCCACCTTATTGTCTTTAAGTGGACACATTTGGCATTTTTACCCCCCAATAACCCAGAAAGACAAAGTGAAATGTCCTTTCTTTGCTGTGGTGCTCTGCATGGTCACCCAGCCTGCCCCTGTTTGCTTTCAGATGTTTCCAGAACTCGACTGGAGTCCACCTGTGGCCCACTGAACTGCCTAGACATCATTCAGAAAGGCCCACCTGTCCCCGAGTATAGAAGGTCCCACAATTCACACTTCATGTCAGGAACTGTCTGAGGAACTCTCTGGAGACCTCCGTGACCAGACTGTCAGGGTGAGGGGATCAAACGTTTTCTAAAGCTTTGGGTCTTCCCAGGAGTGCAGTGACCTCAATAACCTGGAAATGGATGAAGTTTGGAACTTCCTGTCACCGGGCAAGGTGGGGGGTCTTTGTCAGGGAGGTGACGAGGAACACAACAGTCACTCTAAGAGAACTTCAGAGGTCCTCTGCTGGTATGAGGAGTCCTGTCAGAAGGACGGCCATCTCAGCAGCACTCTGTCAATCTGGGATTTATGGGAAGGTGGCCAGACGGAAGCCACTGTGTAGTAAAAGGCATTCAGAGGACCCTCAAGAGCAGGAGGAACAAGATTATGTGGTCTGATGAGACAAAAACAGAACTCCCAGCACTGTGTCTGATGAAGACGAGGCACTGCTCATCACCGGCGGTGACAGCGTCAGGCTATGGGGACAGGGAGACTGGCCAGATGGGAGGCTACACACAGAGAGGACCTTGAAGAAAACCTCAGACTGGGCCGATGGTTCACCTTTCAGCAGGACACACTGCCAAAACAACGCTGGAGGGTCTTCAGTCTCCGAGTGTCCTTGAGTCCACATAGAAGATGTGTGAGGAGACCTGAAGATGGCAGCTTGCAGACCCTTCCCATCCAATCCAACGGAGACTCACAAAAGAAGACTCGAAGCTGGAAACGCTGATGAAGGGGACGGCTTTGGAGTACTGAGTGAGGGGTCTTAATACTTAGAGGAGCGAGAGATTTCCGGTGTCTGATCTTTCCACAGATGTTATGGATCACTGAGTGCAGACTGATGGACAAGAATGGCAAACACATGGCTGGCGACTGTGAGGTCTGGAGCCTTTCTGGGTCCACTGTGAGTAAACGTCTTGCTGTGACGTTCAAAGGGATGTCCACCCACCAGGATTCCTGGCTATTTAAATTGATTTTAAAATCCTGAAACCAAAGATGCCTTGGATGGGGGAGTCGAGCAGACGTCTGAGACGCGCGTCAGCCCGGAGATATCTGAGCGACTTCTCGGCTACTGAGCTAAATGACAGCCGGGTGACATGTGTCTGAAAATGAGAGGACATCTGAGTGACAGCAGGGGACACCCGAGGTCCCCCCCCAGGTGCTCACAGATGTCTCAAGCTGCTCTTCAGAGGGCATTTAAAGGGTCTTGAGATGAACTGCAGCATCCAGTAGGCATCAGTCACAGTAAGGCGTCTTTACCGGACTTCTCCGGGTGGTCATTTGGCTCGTTCAGGCAGTTCAGTGGGCTTCACGTTGTATTTTGGTGCCAACGTGACAAGTGGTGGACAGCAAAGGCGGCGGCTAACTGAGTGGTCCTCGCATCGGATGTCCTGGTGGCCACTGGGCATTTTAAAACAGTGAATGTATGGGACAAAGTGGCATCTGGAAACGTCAGGGCAGGCGACATCATGAGACGCGCCGCTCGATCACTCGGGATATTCAGTTCGGCGGCGGGACTGAGGACGTCCAGGGTCTCACCTTGTGCTTCAAATGGGGGGGCTGACAGACTGTGGTGGGCCCATCCAGCGGGGTCTTCCTAAGTGGGAACAGAGGCACACAGAAAGTGCCCCTCTTTGACACCCGCTTACTAATAGTAGACTCAGCAATGGGGGGTTTTGGGGCGCAGCTTCTGCTATTAAAGAAAATGTCAGCTTTACACGTGAAGAAAGGAAGCGGTCATGTGAATCAAAAAAAGTGTGAAATCCTGCAGCACGGCGGCGGCTCCTGCAGCAGATGTTACTTTCCGTTTGAAAATGCAGAAACTTTGTGGTTTACCAGAATAACTATTTATTAAAAAATAATTTTAAAAAACCTGCTTGTAGTAACACAAAGCAATTAAAAAAATAACAAGAATTTGCTTTCTCGCTTATTTGAATAGATTTGAAAAAAAAAAAAAATGTGAGTAGTGCGCACCCGACATGCACTTTAGTCTTATCTTTAAAATAATGAAAAACTAACTTACTTTATATATTTATGGGCCACTTTATATAAGTGATGTGTGTATGCAGAGCGACAACTCATCAAAAACTACAAATGGACGCCAATGATAAGGAAATTAGAAAGGCGCCAAATAAGAGAAAGCTGGGAAATAACAAATATGATAGAAGACACCAGAAACGAGGGAGCGTGGAAGAGAGACGGAGACGAAAGGCGCAGGCACTGAATAACGGAAAGGAGAAAAGCTCTTTGTGATGGACGGACCGACGGACTTGAAAGGCAACATAAGGGAGATAAAGAGAGAGATGTGGCGACAGCCACTAGCAGGGGGGGACAGATACGCTCAGTGGGCTCCCCCTGAACAAATGGAGAATCGGAGAAAAGTTTAATGGGGCGAATTTACAAACACACTGAGCTTCACGTATGAGAGATCAGAGACCCAAATAGGAGAAGCGAGTAGGACAAAGAGACGGGCGGACGGACGGACGGACACAGCCAGCTATACAATCGCTTATAAAATACAACAGACAGACAGAAGGATAAGGCGCTGCGTAAGAGAAAGAGATTAGAAAGGCACGACGTGAAAAGACGAGAGGCGACATGAAAATAAAAATGAAAGGCAACACATACGTACTGTAGATAAGACACACTAAATACTAGAGCGATAGAAGTGACAGGAACTGATAGAGAGAGATAGAGAGAACTTTATTTGTCCCCAGTAGGAAATCTGGCTTTTCTTATCCATTATTATTCTTACCTAATTTAAATTTTTCTTTTCTTCTAACTATTTCCTTTGACATCTTGTAAGGCACTATGGGGACATGCTGTGCATGAAACTGTGCTATAGAAATAAATCTTCTTGTTGTTATTAGAAAAAAAAAAAAAAACACTGGATAAGTTGAAATATCTGGGATCAGCTGTACCCTGAGATGTGGAATTGGATGCAGAGATAACCCATAAATGATTGATATGAAAGGAAGTATATAATAGAATCTATTTTACTAGCCAACCCGCAGTGCACCATACGCCGCATAATCAGGCCGGTTTTTTAATGATTTTTAAGCACAGGGAGAAAATTGACATTTGAAAATCGGTAATGTAATAAATCAGCAAGAAAAGCAACATTGTAACAATGCACGGAACGAACCAACACACAATCGTCCGTGACTGAATTTCTCGTTCAGTATGCACTGCCTGCTCATGTGCCGTCACTCGAGTCGTTGTCGTCTTTGCACAGTCCAGACGCACCTGTGACTCACGTAGACTTCTCATTGCTCTGTGCGGTTGTGGCTGCTTTTTTCTATATAATCCACCAAGACACCCGACCAGGGTAGTAGCGAGGTGGGGCTTCGTTGTTCCTTTCGCATGGTTTTTCATGGTGGACGCGGTCGGGTGTCGAAACCGAAAAGAATAATGAAAAGTCAACGTGGCTCAGACGTGCATGTGGACTCCGAGCACAGACGAAAGGGACTAACTGGGTGGTCGGTGAGTTTTTGCGTCCGGGCACATGGGCAGGCAGTGTGAATGCCTAGAGAGCGAGGGTGGATGCGGGCCGGTGAAAAAGGAGTGTTGGTGGGCAGGGAAACGTCTTTCGTGTTCCTGCAGGAGTATCTAAGAAGACGCATGTCTGTCGCGGATGCGAATTGCTGTATGTAGCGTATAAAACAGTTTGCTATGGTGCACGCGGTCGTGCGTCGTAACCGAAAACTCGGTTTTTAAAGACTGCTTACTTCATTGTGTTTTAACCTCAGTTGTAAAGGATCGTTTTAAGGGTCCCATGGGATACCCCTCGCAAACCGTTTTACACACTGCATATGGCGATTCACCTCCGCGAGAATCATGCCTCTATGAACAGTCAACGTGGCTCGGGGAAGCATGTGTTCTCTACGACAGATGAATATAAATGACGCCGGTTTTTCTGTGTCGTCGCGTCCGAGTTGGTGGGCGTGGCTCCTTCCTGCGTGCGCCAAAGGCGTTTTACTTGTCGGCGGCTTAGTGAATCCACGCCCCTTCCGGCGTGCTTTCCATGGGTGTCTTGCCTTAGTGAATTATATATATATATAGATACTTCCTTTCATAACTATCTATTTATTTATATATATCTGTATATAATAGATATATAGACTAGCCATTTCCCGCAGCTCTGCCTGCTTAGTAGTGAAACAGAACAATCTTTAAAAATCAATAAACCAAAAGCTATCGCTAGCTAAGCCGAGGTGCGCTCCGCTCCAAAAAACAGAGGTAGACCGCCTCTCCCCCCCTGACGTCACGCTTCCCTCTCCCCTCAGCCCCTATCCTCTGTCTCGAATTAGCGCGAATATATCGCTCCTGCAAGCGAACTCTGATTCTTAGTGCGATAAGAAAAGTCGCAAAATCAACCGGAATGTTCAAGCAAATTCTAGAAAAAAAAAACAAAAAAAAAAAAAACAAAAAAAACCGATCTAAATCCGTTAAGTGGTCCTCTCGTTTGCTAGCTAAGCGGATGTAAGATACGCCGAGAGGCTGGTGTGTGAGTGAATGAGGAGGGCTCCGCTCCACCCCGCTGCAGGTCTTTCTCGGATTCACGGAAATAAAATCAAAAATGATTCTTAGTGCGATGAGACAAGTCACAAAATGAACCAGAATGTTCAAGGAAGTTATAGAAAAAAACCGGATCTAAATCCGTTCAGTGGTTCTGGCTCTTTCCGGAAAGCGGCTAGATAGACAGACGGACAGACATACTGACAGACGTTGGATTTATTTATATATATATATATAGATAGATAGATATGAAAAGCACTACAGTATATGATAGATAGATAATGTGAAAGGCACTATATGATAGATAGATAGGAAAGGCACTATATGATTGATTGATAGATACTCTTTCCTATCTATCTAATTAGATGCATACAACTATTCATACAGATTGGGTGAATGGCACTATATGGACGATCCATCCATTTTGTAAGCCTGCCGTATGCTGCGCTGGGTCGAGGGGCCGCTTGTGTCTATCCCAGCAAGTACAGGGTGACATATAATGACATTTGTACTCAATACGTATGCTGCTATACCGCACAGATAGAACAGTCATGAAAGGCACCGTACGATAGAAAGATAGACAGATAGATATGAAAGGCACTATATGATAGGCAGAGAGGGCTGGTCGCCTGCTCAATCACAGGACTGTATGAGGGCCGTGTTAATGAAAGTATAAAAGGTGCTATAAAAAAGTGTAGATAGGTATGAAAGACACTATATAATACATAAGAGATATTTTAAATTGTGCTCTTTAATAGACAATAAATAGGACTATACTGCAGATGGAGAGATGTGAAAGGCACTATATAACAGGTGGATCGGTGTGTGAGGGTCACTATAGAGTAGACAGATGGACGTTTCTATTTCTTCACATTACTCATCAGGTTGTTTTTACTCACTCGCACTCATTTCCAGTCATTACTTTTTTTGTTAAGTTTCGCTGCTGGTAGTCGACGTGTTTTGCTTTCCACAGAACACGACACATCGTTCATTTCTGATCAGTTATCTTTTAATTCACAGATTCCACTTACGGTTCACGCCGACCTAAACGCTGCTAACGTGTCGATGGTCAGGGTGTTTCCCGTCATATTGTTGTTAACGCTGACACTTTTCTTTTACTTTTGTTTTCTTATTTAACCAACAATTCTAAATGGTTTCAGAGTCTTCTTATCAGTGGGCTGACAACAATAAATTCTCTTTTCCTTTCATTAAGAAGGAAGGAGACCATTCCACGATAGGAATCTCCTCCATGAGTTTTTCATTGTAAGAAGTCTGAACATCACGGCCTCCGCTCTAAGGACTGTAATGTCTTCGGTACAAAGTCAGCACTTTATAGATGACATCGAACAAAAAGGCATTGAAAGTCCAAAATGGTGTAAAAGACGAGGAGCACGGCATTCATGGCCCTCTTATAATTCAAAAAAGGAGCTGCCAGCCCTCCTTTAATATTAAGAGCATTAAACAAATTCAGAGCACACAGGACCCCGAGGCAGCAGCTGCACCACTTGTGTCCAACAGGGGGCACTGCCAGCCAAAGCCAAGTGGCCGACAGAACATCAGAAGACCCTCCTGAAGCGGTCAGATGTCACCGTGGACCACCTGTATGGCTCAGTTCCTTCTTGATGGGTCCCTCTGGGGATCATCGTGGTTTATTAATGGAGGTGCAGACGTTTCCGTGTAATCCTGAAACATACCAAGGTCAACTCGGCGTAAAATCTCAAAACTGATTTTTTAGAAACGCGCAGTCGCACATAACAGAGTTAGCAGGGACCCCCGGGGTTTGTCTGGTGCACTGGGGTCAAGACTCCAGACCCACTGCAAACCTGCAGCCATGTCAATAAAAGTGTGTCGTTCAGCCAAACGTCGAACTCAAGCTGAGCAGACGGCACACACCCTTCATTTGCGTGGGTTTCCAAGACGTCAGCAAGTTTTAATTGTCGTGAGGGCCCCCCCCCCCAAGCCAGCCCCCCAGGGACTGCGCCTGTCTGAAGATCCATTCACCCCCCACCACCACCTCCCGTGTGTATCCGTCCAAACCACAGGCTCCTTCTTCTATTTGGTCCAACAGCAGGAGGTGAAGTCCTGGAAAGAAGCGACTTGTGACACAAATTATCCACAGCGCCTTTACATCATTTTTAACGTTTATTTATGTAATCTTTTGTAAATGCAGCATTAAAAGTATAAGGGCAAAAAAAATGTGAAATAAAATGCAAAAATAAACACACCATAGGGCTTAAAGAAGCGAGTTAAGTGTGTGGCTCTTTGTAACATGGCGGAGCTGAACAGCACAGGGAGTTCTGGGGCTGGGGGTCGGGCGTTCAAATCCTTAGCAAGGCGCTATATAAAATAAAATGGGACTGGAAAGGACGAAGTTGCAGGTTCATTTCACGTGTCACTTCACCTGCCCTTACAGACTTTGGCTTTTGTCGAAGACCTCTGAAGCAGCTTGGGCTGATGTTCAATATGGAAAGGCGCTATATAAAGCAGCAAGTCTGTAAAGTTTGTAAAGACCAGTAAAGTCACTTGGCATGCCATTCAATTTGAAAAAGCGCCATAAAATATAAAGGAAAAGGACCTCGGGTTCAACTCCTGTCACTGCCGGGACCCACGATGTCAAATTATGGAGGCCACTATGGAAAGGCACTATAGAACAAAAACTAGGATTGTAAGGCAGAAAGCTTCAGGATTGATCGTCACGCTCAGTGGATGAAGGATTGAAATCTTTCTACCAAACTGTAAAGGGTGGTCCTTATGGAAAGGCACTATATAGTATAAAAGAGAATTGTAAAGCACAAAAGTTTCAGGGTCAACAGCCATCGTGGAGTGGGGTGCCAGCCCCTCAATGAGTGAAGGATATGGAAGGTTTGGAAATCATTCTGCCGGACTGTAAGGCAATTTCAAGTGGTGGCGGCCCTTAGGAAAGGCGCTATATACAAATCACAGGGATACTATTTGCATATCGCGTAACCCTGAGTGTGCAATGCAGCACATCAGTACTAAGTACCCGCACTGCAGGGACATTCCCACCAGGATATGGCGCTCCCTGCTGAAAGTCAAGCCCATTGTTATCCTGCAGGAGACCCTCGCTGTCTCTCCAGGAGCCCATCTGCCTTTTCATGTGATCGTATTGGTAATGTTCAATGATGGCGGCCCCCTTTGAGTGTTGTACCCTCCCGTCTCAGACGGTGCTGACGAGGAAGAGGTCGGTCACGGCCGTGCTGTTCTTCCGCTGCTCCAGCCCCGCACATTCACTCTGTGCGGTGGACCGCCGGCTGCTCATCCAGGACTGGGACAGCTCGTCCCTGAACGCACTCTCCAGGATCTTAAGGATGGATTCCCTGGCCTTCTTCTGGAAGTCCTTACACATGCAGACATAGAGGATGGGGTTCAAACAGCTGTTGAAGAAGGCGATGTTGGTGGAAATTGAAATTCCCCGTTGTATCCATTGAATTTCAGCAAAGTCATATTCTTTGGAGTGCTGATGGAGTTTTAACTCTAGCATTTGGAAAATATGGAAAGGAGTCCAGCAAACGATAAACACGAGGATGACAGCGACAATGACCCGGAATGGTCTATAGGAGCTCTTGTGCTTAAAGGTGCAAAATCGAAAGGCAATGATGCCGTAGCAGGAGATGATGAAGATTATGGGAATGAAAAAGCCTAACATGAATCTGCTGACTGTCAGAGCACGGTGCTGATTGGACGTTACGTTGTAAGAACAAACTGTCATATTCTCAGATTGTTCTGTACCTCGGAAATACATGTAAGGAATACTCAGCACCACAGACAAGACCCATATGATGAGGCAAGTGACGGTAGCCTTCCAAACAGTCCAGTGGTTACGGGCCCAGACGGCAGCAATGACGTTAAGACAACGATCAAAGCTGATGGCTGCAAGCATGTAGATGCTGCCATACATCGTGCTGACCGAGATGGCCGAAGTCATCTTGCACATCACGTTTCCAAATGGCCAGGAGTACCCCAAAGCCGTGTTGACGATGCTGAAGGGCAGGGTACAGCAGAAGGCAAAGTCGGCGATGGCCAGGTTTAGAAACCAAACCGTGTTGGCCGTCTTCCTCATCCTGAAGCCGATGACCCAGATGACTAAGCCGTTGCCAACTGTGCCTAGGAGGAAGGTGACAGAGTAGAGTGCCACAGAGGTGGCTTGAGTCGCCGAAGTGTCTTCATAATCGTAGTACTCCATTTCAGGGGTCGTGCCGTAGGTGGGGTGATCGTCCATCGCTGTGGTGACCATTCTTCTGTTAAGAGAAGAGAAAAGCACAAATATGAAATTCAACACACGGCTTTTCAATAAGGCAGTCAAAGTGTCAGAGGGTGGGCACGACCGTACCCGCCGATGGACTGGCAGCTCATCCAGGCTTCACGTCTAAACAGATTAACGACTGAATGGATTATTATCGCCATTTAGGCAACTCTAGGTGGGCTACATATAATAATACACATAGCAATAATAATTATTATAATAATCATGTAGCAGCGTTACGGGGTAACAAACTCCCAGCAGTCCCTGCAGTGGCTCTGATTGGTCGTCTGCTGAGGGTGCAGGGGCTGCTGGGGAAAAGGAGCCCGGAGCGAGATTTAAAAGGAAGGCCGGTTCTACAGAGGGAGAAGAAGTCTGTTGTTGTTTCGTGTCTTGAGTCGCCTGTCCGTTTACGTTTACGTTTGTGGACTCTCGTTTGGTCCCGGATTGTCTCCTGTGCGTGTGTGTGGACTGTCTGGTGTCTGCCTGCTGCGTGAGGACTGATTTGGATTCTGTGTCGATCTACGAAGAAAGGCGCGCTCCTGAGCCCATTCACACGTCATCGTCAGGAGACACCGGTAGGACTGTCTTTACATTCACATACAGCGTGTTGGCCTCTGGACTGTCCGTCTCCATCATTTCATTCCATCAGTTGCCGTTTTTCATGGACTTCATCATGTGTGGTTTTTGTTAGTGGTTTGTTATTGTTGAAATATTGTATATCGAGGTATGGGAACTGGGGTGGGATCGTTGTAGTTTGTACTACCCTCGCCCGTCTCTGCCACTCCAGATTCGGGGATCTGAACCCAACTCCCTTTCGATGGGCCCGGGGGATGATGGAGGCCATCACCCCACGATTCAGAAAGGCACTCGCCCATCCCTTAGGACCGACTGACCCATGTTCAACTGCTGTTCACACGGAACCCAGCTCCACTTCAGCACTTCAAAGCGCTCGTTTGAATATTTACTACTACCACCAACATCTGCGCCCACGGCGGCTCCACCCGGGCCCTCGTCCTAGGCTTCGACGCGCAATGTGGCAGCCCTTCTACTCGTCGCGGCTTAGCCCTCGTGGCCACCAGTGCCAGTGACGGCTGGGTATGGGCCCGACACTCCAGCGCCATCCATTTTCAGGGCTGGTTGATTCGGCAGGTGACTTGTTACACATTCCTTAGCGGGTTCCAATGCTATGGGGGAAGAGAAGATACTCTTGGTGTCAGCACCCTTCTCATTCCAGGTCGGTCGATCGGTCGGTCTGTCTGTGCAGTGATTTATGGGTAGCTGAGTTGAGGCATCTCGTACTTACAGCTGGGAATGAAAGGAAAACAATAGGGTCTAGAAGTTACCAAAGCCAGTCGCAATAATAAATGTTTTGTTTTTATTATTATTTCTTCACAGGGTCTTGTATGTTTTCTGACTATTTAAGGGACCTTCACGGTTTGCTTTGATGGGCGCTGCTCCACGGGGCTAATTCTTATGTATTCAGCCTGCACTGCCTTCCTTACTCCAGTGTTTCTCAACCTTTATGGTCCCACACCCCAGTTTTGCCTTTTTAAATTCATTGATGTCCCACTAGCAGTAATTGCAAAACGGCCCCCTTTGTGAAACAAGCAAAATCAGGGTGCCCCCCCCCCCTTGGTAAAATGAGCTAACTTAGAAATGGGGAAACACATTACTGCTCTGGAAACCCACCATGACCCACTCGCAAACCAAAAACAGCAACCCACGACCCACCAGTGGCACGATGAGAAACACTGCCCTACTTGGACCTCCAAGACACGAAGATCAGTTTGTGCTCCTCAGTACCAGCAGTTAAAGTGTCCGTCCCAATGACCCACACCAGACCCACTGAGCCTCAACTGCAATGACCTGTGCACTTTGTGACCGATGAATGGCTGAATGGCCAGTCCCAAGTAGAGCCATAAGTCAGCACAGGATGTTGATGGAGAAGTTTAGAGAAGGCCAGAAGGAGTTGCATTGCGTCTTTGTGGACCTGAGAAAGCAAATGACAGGGAGACTGAGAGGAGCTGTGGTGTTGTATGAGGAAGTCGGGAGTGGCAGAGAAATACATAAGAGTTGTATGAGGGAAGTGTGACTATGGTGAGGTCTGCGGTAGGAGTGACGGAGGTGGGATGACATCAGGGATCAGGCTCTGAGCCCTTTCATATTTGCAATGGTGATGGACAGGATGACAGACGAGATTAGACAGGAGGCCTTGTGGACTGTGATGTCTGCTGATGACATTGTGATCTGTAGCGAGAGTAGGGAGCAGGTGGAAGTGCCCACCATTTCCATTGCAGTTACTGGCTCCCTTCTACCTGTGATCAGTTGTAATGAGTGTGATTAGTGAAGCTGTTCCTGGCCCATTCATTCCCTTCCTTGGTAGAGCAACTGACAGCAAACAACTGACTATGGGTGGCAAGCCGCTTTCAAAAGATCTCAGGGATGGAGTTGTGGACGGACATAAGGAAGGAGTTGGAGACAAAAAAATATCAAAGGCTTTATCAATCCCAAGAACCCCAGTAAAGTCCATCATAAAGAAGTGTTTGGTACTACCAGGACCCTCCCAAGATCCTCCAAACTGGATGGAAGAGCAAGGAGGAAACTGGATGGAAGAGCAAGGAGGAAACTGGATGGAAGAGCAAGGAGGAAACTGGTAAGAGAGGCCACAGAGAGGCCAATGGCCACTTTGAAGGAGTTACAGGATTTGATGGCAAAGAGTGGTCATTGTGCTTGTGGGACAACAATTTGACAAGCGCTCCACAATTGTGATTTGTTCAGGAGGGTCGCACTTCTCAAGAAAGGCCACATTAAGGCTCGTTTGAGCTTTCCCAGAATGCACCTTGAAGGGTGTGATGCCAAGTGGAGAAAAGTCTTATGGCCAGAGGAGACCAAAATCAAACTCTTTGGCCTCAACACCAAATGGTACATCAATGCAGCTCACCATCCACAACACACCAAACCTACAGTAACGCATGGAGGGGGCAGTATCCTGTTGTGGGATTGTGTTTCTCTGCTGCAGGGCCTTTTTTATTTTTTTTATTATTCTTCTGAACTGTAGCTGTGATGTCTTTCACTTGGATGTCACAGATTGCATTGAGTAAGTAAAACTGGAAAAATATTTGTGTTTTTTCATTTAAGGCTGTAAAGCAAAGAAAATGGGAATATGTCGAAGGGGGGTATTGTTTTCTACACCCACTGCAGATCCAACATGCCTCGCAGTACAGAGACCTGTGGGTTCGCTTCCCGGGCCATCCCTGTGTGGAGTTTGCATGTTCTCCCCGTGTCTGCGTGGGTTTCCTCCCACAGTCCAAAGACCTGCAGGTTAGATGGAGTTGTGTTTCTAAATTGGCCCTGGTGTGTGTGACAAAATGTCAAACGTTTTTGTATCCATGGTTACCTTTAAATAAATATGTGTGGTATTTTATATTTTTTTTACATTGCATTATTTCCTTTACCAAATAAACTTCACTTCTCATTTTTCTTCAATTTTCGCCTAAGAAATGTGATTAGTTTCTCATTCCAAACATGCTGAGCTCACTGCTTATTTCCTTATTTTATACACCAATGCCAATGAAGACCACAGTGTGCTCAGTAGGAGGTCCAACGTGAGGCACAATGTCACCTTCTGCACTGGCCTGTAAGAAAGCAAGCAGCTTTGAAGCACCTCAGGGTCGCGTTCTTCATCCATTGGGAGGCTTTTACTGCCCTGTTAACTGCTTTGTTTAACATGTTTGTCTTTTGTTTTACTTGTTAGTGATCTCCCATTGCTTCTTGAGACCCCAGATGGCTGCCATATCATAACATCACAGGTGTGGCATGGTGGGCGTAACCATGTGATGGTCATGTGACATCACTGGGGTGTACTCACTTAGCTTTTCCTACCATTCTGGTCCTGCATGTCAGCTGAATTGGACACATGGGGGTGAGCGTCTGCTCTTTCCGGGTGAAGCCAGTCTCTGTCATTTGTTCTTCACTTTTCTCATCACAGTTTACATCTCTGCCTGTTTTTTAATTTTTAATTTTTTTTCTGTGCCTTGTTTAGATAGATAGATAGATACTTTATTAATCCCAAGGGGAAATTCACATGTTTAGGAGGAAGATGAGGAGGAGGTTGGGAGCATGCACTGACAGCGTTTTGCCGCACCCGCCGCACGGTGAACCACATGGATTGGGACTCGAGTGCAGCGGGCGACACCTCACCACCAAACTGGAACAGTGTGAGGTGTTTTTTTTTTTTTTGGTGTCCTTGTTTAGCGCTCCAGTTTTTGTTTTTTAGTTTATGGCTTTCACTTTTTTCTTTATAGACTTTGGTGTTCCAAATCTCATTTAGGAGCTAGTTAAGTAGGCAGGCACTTGTGCTAGATTTGAGAGTTGTTGTACTACATAGATAGAGAGATAGATAGATAGAGAGATAGATGTGAAAGGCACTATATAATAGATAGATGTGAAAGGCACTATATAATATAGATAGAAGAGAAAGGCACTATTAGATAGATAGACAGAGAAAGGCACTATGTGATAGATAGATAGATGAGAAATAAACTATATATTAGATAGATGTGAAAGCCACTATATAATATAGATAGATAGAGAAAGTCACTATATAATAGACAGATAGATGGATGTGACAGGAACTATATAATAGATAGATAGATAGATAGATAGATAGATAGATGAGAAATAAACTATAGATAGATAAAACTTTATTTATCCCCAGGGAGAAATTTGGCTTCTCTTATGCATTATTATTCTTTGCAAATTTGAATTTTTCTTTTCTTGTCACTTTTTCCTTGACATCTTATAAGCACGTTGAGGACGTTATCAGGAATTTTGTGTGATCAAAGAATTAAGGTGGAGGTGATAGGTTTTAAAGACGGGGTAAGACCAGCCATGATGGAGCTGAGACACTAGCAGTAAAGGGAAGAGGAAAAGAAGAAGTTGGATGTGGCAGAGAAGAGAATGTTGAGATGGATGTGTGGAGCTACAAAGGACACAATAAGAAATGAGATAAGTCAGAGGTACAAAAAAAGTGGGAGAGACGTCTAAGAAAAGACAGGACAGTAGCCTGAAGTGATATGGACATATGATGAGAAGAGACAATACGTGAGTGATGAACATGGAAGCACAGAGGAAGAATAAGTAGAGGAAGTGGATAGATAAGGTAGAAGAAGATCCAAAGAGTCTGACTGAAGAGGAGGTGCAGGACGGAGCTGAATGAATTGGGCACCCCACCCAACACAGGAGTCTTCATTCTGTTCATCTCTTCTCACTTCTATTTTCTTAAACCACAAGCTACTGTCACCACTAGTAATGACAGTGACACACAATAAATGGACACGGAAACAACTCTATGTGGCATTGCTACATCTTCTCATTTATTAAGGACTCCATCTGTAGCGTAGATCTCTGACTAAGGAGTGTCTTACTGAAGAAAACACCAAGCAGGGAGCTCCTAAACTTTTCCTGGAAGTTCCGGCCCATGCAGACATAGAGGATGGGATTCATGCAGCTGTTCACTGCAGCCACGCTGGCCGAAAGGGGAATTCCGTACTTCAGCAGGCTGCTGAGCGATGGATTTTCATTCTCAAGGAGTTGTAATTCCAAAAGCTGGAAGACGTGGAAGGGAACCCAACAAGTGAAGAACGTCACAATGACAGCAGCAATCGTACACAGGGGTCTGATGGACTTTCGATGTTGAACAGTGTTGCATTTATAGGCAATGATGGAGTAACAGATAATAATTACGAGTAAAGGCAGCACGAAGCCAAAGGCAAACCTAACGGCAGTCAGAGTCAAGAGCTCCATCATGGTCATGAGAAGGAAACACTTTGTAAAATTGTCCTCTTTTTTTGTATCCCGGAAGTAAAAATATGGCAAACTCAAGAAGCTGGCAGTTACCCAGATCAGTAAGCAAGTCCACCACGTGTTTCTAGGCGTGCGATGGCTCTGTGCCCAAACTATAGCTGTGATGGTGAGGCATCGGTCACAGCTAATGGCCACTACATGGAAGATGCTGCTGTACATCGAGCACACTGTAATGGCACAGCTGAGCTTGCACCACACCCTTCCGAATGGCCAGTGGAAGCCCATGGCAGCGTATACGATGCTGAAAGGCAGGGACGAGGTGAAGACAAAGTCCGCTATGGCCAGGTTGAGGAACATGATGGTGCTGGCTGTTCTTTGTGTTCTGAAGCCAGTAATCCAGACGACTATGCCATTAGTGACTGAGCCCAGGAAGAAGGTGAAGATGTAAACCGCGAGGGAGACGAAACGCAGTGAAGTCCACGAGGCGCCGCCTTCATCCTCCCTGTCGGTTACATGGAAGCTTAGCTTGCTATAGTCCACCACGGTCAAATTAGAAAAACCTGTTCCAGACATGACGCTGTCGTTCAGAAAAATTAAAGGAAAAAAATTCCAGCGTGAGAATCAGTAGGTTTAGCGCCCCTAGGAACCAAATTACCCAAACTATCCATCCATCCATCCATCCATCATCCAACCCGCTATATCCCAACTACAGGGTCACGGGGGTCTGCTGGAGCCAATCCCAGCCAACACAGGGCACAAGGCAGGAAACAAACCCTGGGCAGGGCACCAGCCCACCACAGAAGCAGATTGTTACGTATGCATAACAGACCTAACTATTTTACATTACAGTGAGTAATAAACCATAGTAAAAAATAGTAAAACATAATAAGTTGAAAGTAAATTAAGTTTCATGTTGCGTTAGAGGTATTAGTTGCGTAATTCGATTTCGTTCCGTTTGGCTTAGAAATTAACACGGAAATACTTTTTAAACTTACACTTTTGCTGTAAAACAATTTTCTGAATTCACTTTTCGTCAATATTGCATTGAATTTTGATTCTGTGTTTGGACTTTCATCGTGAACATGCAACGTATAACTGCCTGTGAGTGAATATCGTTTCTTTCTCTCTATTACGTAAATAAAACAATTTTTTCGATTGTTTGTCCCTGTGATTTGTTAATTGTCTTTGCAAAAGCTATTCTAACGGGAAACTGTAAACGTTTTAATACGAATGGCATATCAAGATCTCCTTTGTTGTCTAATGTTATCCCTGAAGATGGACTACATTACCTTTCTTGGACACATCCTTCTTTCTACAGTAATTCGCCTGGTGGAAGATCAGACGGTGTTAACGGTTGTAGATTTTCTTTGTGATATTGTAAGTTGATGTTTTCATCTTCTGCACCATCACCACCAACTGTTTCAGCGTAGTCCACTGATAGAAATTTAACCAATTTGACGTGTAACCGATCAACAATTTTCACGTTAATTCGTTTGACTTCATCGTTTCTTGGTGCTAGGATTGCCCGTCTACTCGTTTTTTCTGTTGATAACCCTTTGTGATGAAATTCTTTGATAAGATTTGAACATAATACGTCTTCTTTAATTGGGAAATTAAAAGGAGGAAAATGTAAAAATTTATAAGAGCTGAGCGTACAGGAACTGTGTCTGTCCAAAGCATTCACACCAATGAGAGGCGAGAGGACACTGGGCGCAGTTTGAGAGGAGGGTGGGACTTGGAAAAATCTCATGTCAAAAGTCTCGTCTCGTCACAGGATTTTTTTTTATATAACAGAGATACATAAAAAATTAAGAAGAAGCAATTCAGAAATGAGAACGAACAACCAAAATGAAACATTCATGATGAAACTGTGAAAAACGGGACGCACTGGTAAGGAACTGACCGAACGGAGGGGGTCCTGCACTTCAGGAACCTCATCTGTGCAAAAGCCGTCACAACAGCATTGAAACACGGCCGCCTTCGGGACGGCAACACTTCCACGTCGTTTTAACACAGAACACCAACACCGCATGATAATATTTAGAATTATTAAATACATGTCACACATTTTTTTAAAAATTACACACATTTTTGGAAGAAAGTGTTCTGGGCAGACCCCTCACGCTCCCCTCCAAAAAACTTGAGAGGTCCCAAGCAGTTATAGAATGGCTGATGGATGTGGATGTGGATCTGTGTGACTGGCCTTAATAAATATTTCTTATCTTGTGCCCCGTGACATCAGGGTAGGCCACAACCACACCACATCCCTGAACTGGATAAAGCAGGTTGAAGAAAGACTGACGGACTGAACTATTCTGAAGCTGACAGGCCAATGGGTTTACACAAATGAAAATTTGAAGAAGTGGAAATAAAACGAGATTTACAAAACAGGGTGGTGACAAGGGTGAAGATGAGCCACACAGCTGCTTGAATTCAATTTCATCTCATGTTTGAAGCCACGTTTAGTGTCTGACCCCTCATTCTCCTATCTAAGTCACATAAGTGATGTTAGTTCTCAAAAAAAGTTTTCACATTTGTCTCCTGGAGAGGAAAACTGCACACAGGACTCCAGATGAGGCCTCACCAGTGCGTCATAAAGCCTGAGCAGAACCTCCTGTGACTTGTACTCCACACATCAAGGCACTATATAGCCTGCCATTCTGTTACCCTTCTTAATGGCTTCTGAACACTGGTAGCTGATAGGAGTCGTAGTGGACTCGACACTGATAAGACGTACACTCGATTTTCAGCCCTCCGATTGTGTATTCGAGCCTCACATTCTGACTTCCTACGTGTCATACTTTACATTTACTGACATTAAATTTCATCCTCTGTAGTCCTGGACTCAGCCTAGTCGCTCTTCTCTGGACCTTTTCTAGTGCTGCTATGTCCTTTTTGTAGCCTGGAGACCAAAACTGCACACAGGACTCCAGATGAGGCCTCACCAGTGCGTCATAAAGCCTGAGCGGAACCTCCTGTGACTTGTACTCCACACGTCAAGGCGCTATATAACCTGACATTCTGTTAGCCTTCTTAATGGCTTCTGAACACCGTCTGGACATTGATAGTGACGAGTCCACTGTGACTCCTAAGTCCTACTCATAAGGCGTATGCTTGATTTTCAAACCACCCATTGTGTATTCAAACCTTAAATTTTGACTTCCTAGGTGTCATACTTTACATTTACTGACGTTATAGGAAAGCCTGTAATTAAGACAACAACAACAATAATAATAATAACACATTTTGTTTATATAGCGCCTTTCCCATGCTCAAGATGGCTTCCTCTCAGCTTCAGAGATCTGGTTCAGATCTTTCACTGTTCACCATCTGTTTGGAGTCTGGAAGTTGCTCAAGTGAGATTTTAAGGGTGGTCCCTCACCTCAGGGCACTGAAGGTTAAGCCAACTGGGGACTTTAAGTGGGCCTGAGGTTGAGTACAGGTGGACACTTTGATGGATGGGGGTCCTATCCAAGATTGGCTGTTACATTGTCCCAGTGCTGCCAGTATAGACGCCATCTCCTCTATGACCCTGGCCGGGTTTGAATGGGTTCAGAAATGGATGGAGGATGAATGTAGAGTGTGATTGGACTTAATAAATGTTTCTTATCTTGTGCCCCGTGACACCAGGATAAGGAGCAACGCCACCACATCCCTGAACTATTCTGAAGGACCAGCCTAGAGCAACAACGTGTTTAAAATTAGCATAAAGTCACGGCCAATGAGATTCCAGCTAAGATAACATCAGAGATGGGCGGTGAGTCAATGTACCCATCTATTATATAGTGCCTTTCATATCTGTCTGTCTATGTATCTAATATATAGTGGCTTTCATTTTTCTATCTTTTATATAGCACCTTTCACATCTATCTATCTCTCTCTCTATTCAGGACTGTCTGTTACATTGTGTTTTCATATCTATCTCTCCATGTTAGACTGATAAGTACCATGAAAGGCACTATATACAGTAGATGTAGTACAGGTGCACACTTCACCTATTGTACCCTTCATATCTGTCTGTCTAAGGGTGGGATCAGTTAGTCACAGAGCTGCCAGTGAGTGAGACGTCTGCAACTCAAAGGGTCTAAGACAGGACTGGAGTGACCCCTGGGGTGGCATATGGGAGTCAAGGGAAGAAACTAGTTCAGCCATCTATTTGCAGGATTTACTTTGCACCTTGGTCAGGCCGGAGTCCCTGGAGTCTGTTTTTGGTTGTGGCAGGTTCAAGAAGGAGGACGACAGTAAATAATCTAGGGGTCCAGAGCCGTGGACCTCACACAGCCACATCACTAGAGGATACTTAAAAATGGGAAGAAGAAAACCAATGATAAAAGATCACACACGGTCAGCTCGATTAATTTACTTCTGTATCTCAGAACTGCATATTATTATATAGCGCCTTTCACGTCCGTCTGTCTATCTTGTTAAGTAACAGAACGGGCACTATATACACACAACACAAGTGACATATCTGAAAGCCTCTCTATTTTATATTTCCTTTCATATCCATTCATCCATTTAGATTTGCGAGGAGCTGAGACGTCTGCAGGTGAAATGTCTGCAACATGAAGGGGGTGACAGGACTGGAGTGACCCCAGCGATGGCAAGTGGGAGCCATGGGAAGAAATGCATCGATTATCCAGTTCCAGTATTTACTTACTAAACATGGTGTGTCATGATGGGGTCACAGGGGTTGCTACAAGAGAGGGGACAACAGTACATGGTGTGGGGGTCCACAATACTCCACCTGACACAGCAGCGTCACTGGAGGACAATTAGCAATGACAAGCAGAAAAGAAGAAGCCAAGTGTTGTAAAGATTGCAGGGCTTGGCCAACTCCATTAGCTCCCGTAGGCCTGCTTTCTCTAATGTTTTTCAAGACTGACTGTTATATAGTGCCTTTCATGTCTCTCTATCTTTACCTGTTATTTGGCGAGTGGCTGCATGTTACACGTCGGTCGGATGTTCAAGTTTGAATTTCGCTGGACTCTCTACGCATGACAACACTCCTGCTGGATTCATCCATTATGTGGCCTCGTCCAACATGGTGGTCTTGTGACAATGGCACTCATGGTGTGTCCCCTCATTTGCTCTTTTATGACTTTTTTCCTCTCCACCATTTTTTAAATGGAAGATCTGCCCTTAACATTTCCATTTCAGAACAGTAATGACAGCAACACATTCATATTAGAAACCTGTTAGACAGATTAAGCACACAATGCTGTGTATTTCTGATTTGGCTTTAAAGGACTTCAATTCAGCAACAGGCGTGTGGTTATGAATTGTTTCACACAAGCTGTAGTTTAATGAAAGCGTTGTTAACGAGTTGCCATTTTGCAGTAATCTAAGAATTAGTTCATGAGCTTTAGTGAAAGAATTCTAGTAACCTTCAAACACAAACCCTCAGTCAGCTCCTGCCGTCTCCCCCTCACACACCTCTCACACCTTCAGTGCGCGGCACCCAGGACAGGCGGCCATTACACATCGTGGAGAGCCGGCCAGAGCCATCCAGCATCAGAGGGACACA
>JANRMT010062827.1:4938953-5001563 GCA_026402145.1 Polypterus bichir lapradei
TGGTGCCATGCCATCACCCATCCATCTACTAATTATATAGTGCCTTTTGTATTTATCGAATGGTGCCATGCCATCATGTACCCCTCTACTAATTATATAGTGTCTTTAGTATTTATCTTATGGTGCCATGCCATTGCCCATCCATCTACTACTTATATAGTGCCTTTCATATCTATTATATTTTGTTAATTTTACTGTAATATCAACAGCCATAAGCAGAGTGGAGCAGGCTGTTTGGCTGATTGAGTGCCACCTTTGTCCCAGGGTCTTTTTCTCAAGTTCTCAGTCTCATTGGCAGCAGACTTAATGAAGCTTCTCCTGCAGCACACAGGTTTACTGCTTCATTTTAAGGTCCCGAGTTTGTGTGGGGTAGAGAATTTCTGAGCAGATGCATCAAAAGTAAAACTTCTGGAATTGAAGTGTCTTTCACAACTTCTGATCGTCTTCTACCCCTTAAATCTGCACCTACGCACTGTCACTTAGTGAACGGCTGCAAACTTGAACGGCGTGATTATTGACGTCAAGCCAAAGTGGGTCACGTAAGCTCAGGTTTAAAACCGACAAGAGCAGGCACATGGCTGAAATAGATGGCAATGCTTCCACGCATTTTCTCCTGCAAATCTGGAAGCAAGAGTGCTAGTACTGAAAATGTGAACATAACAGCCTGTGAGACCACCAAATTAGCCAGGCTGGCTAAACGAGCCCCGTCAGTGTCCAGCGAGTCCCCGCCACATCGACTCGACACTCTGGCCAAGTGTACAGGAGCTGTGTCCTCCTCGAGTGTCAGCTGGGTATCTGAATACCCTGAGACCTGAAGGGGTGGAGCTTACTCTTAGCGGTGGGGCGGAGTCAGTCTTCCTGCTTGGACATCTTTTCTTAACTGCAGAGGAGGAAGGAAGCAATAATGTCAGCGTCAGCGCCCCCTCTCATTCCGGGATGGAACTGCTTACCTCACCAGACCCAGGTGGGAGGTCCACAGACGCACATGCGTGACACGACACAGGAGACAAGTTCACTCTGCTGTGTGTACTTGATGAGTAATTGACATGGCGTGGCTGAGCAAGTCGGGTGACCTGGACTATTTTAATAGTATTATTTTAATTTTAATATTTTAATAGTCCAGGTCACCGCTACGGCACATCTGCTGTGTTGGCTAACTGGCACCCTATTTTAGAAGTTCAGTTTCTTTTTGAAAGACCTCGTAGAAGAAATACGTATTTGCTTTTAATAAAACTAGATTTACAGAACATTTAAAAATATTTTTATTGAATGAAACATCAAAAGACACAGAAGACAAACTGAGGCCTAAACTGGATAAGTTTTATTTAGTTAACATCACAAATATCAGTGGCATAGACAGGAAACGTTATTATTAGAATCAGCATCAGTTTATGTGAAACTGTGAATTATCACAAAAATGAATTTTTGTAGTATGATAAAATAAAACATGACATCACTCAACTCAATCCAGCTCACGGCTACAGGGCATTCAATAAATTAAATGTGAGCGGCTTTTATTTCTGCTGACGGCTGTAAATCCTTCATGTCTCATAATTATTAAGATTTTAGAGCAGATTCACAAGTACCTATTTTAAAGGCAGCGTGGCCCCCTAGTGGAGTGAATGGATACTGCGTCAGAGTGTGGCACACCTATAGACCGTGGGAGAGACTCAATAAATAACAAATACTTCCAATTATGCTGCACCCAAATTTATACAATTAGTTATACAATTAAATTACAGTACTAATATTTAATAACAGGCTCCCCTCAATTGCTTTTCATAGGCAGTGTCGCCCCCTAATGGGATGGATGGATATTGCGGCAGAGGGTGGCGGAGTTATTTAATGGCAGATTCTCCAATTATACGGCACCCCTGTCATTTATGAGGTGGTTTGGATAGACGTATTCACACGTGTCAGATGCATTATACGCCTCTCTAAAACAAAAGATTACCTGCGACTATTTTTATTGACTAGGGGGCTTTGCCCCCTCCTTGCTTCGCTCGCCAAACCCCGGGCCTCTTTACGGTTCTGCCGCTCGCATATGGGGAAGCGGTTGTACAATTTAAACAGATTGTTATTTTCATTGGAATTGTTACATATGCATAATACAACTAACTGTTTTACATTACAGCGAGTAATTAACCAGAGTAAAACATAGTAAAACGTAATAATTTGAATGTAAATTATGTTTCATGTTGCGTTGAGTTATTCTTTGCGTAATACGATTTTGTTCTGTTTGGATTTGAAATTAACACACAAATACTTTTTAAACTTACACTTTTACTGTTAAACTTCAGTAAAAACAATTTTTTGAATTAACTTTTCGTCAATATCGCATTGAATTTTGACTCCGTGTTTGGACTTTCATCGTGACAACGCAATGTATAACTGCCTGTGAGTGAATTTCGTTTCTTTCTCTCTAATAAATAAACAAACTTTTTCGATTGTTTGTCCCTGCGATTTGTTAATTGTCTTTACAAAAGCTATTCTAACGGGAAACTGTAAACGTTTTAATACAAATCGCATATCAAGATCTCCTTTGTTGTCTAATGTTATCCCTGAAGATGGACTACAATACTTTTCTTGGATACGTCCTTCTTTCTACACTAATTCGGCCAGTGGAAGACCAGATGGTGTTAACGGTTGTAGATATTCTTCGTGATATTGTAACTTGATGTTTTCATCTTCCGCACCATCACCACCAGCTCTTTCAGCAGAGTCTATTAATACGCATTTAACCAATCTGCCGTGTAACCGATGGACAATTTTCACGTTAATTCATTTGACTTTATCATTTCTCGGTGCTAGGATTGCCCGTGTACTCATTTTTTCTGTTGATACCGCTTTGTTATGAAATTCTTTGATAAGATTTGGACATAATACATCTTCTTTAATTGGGAACTTAAAGTGAGGAAAACGTTAAAATTTATAAGAGCTGAGAGCGCAGGAACTGAGTCTGACACGAGCATTCACACCAATGAGTGGTGAGAGGGCACTGGGCATGGTTTGAGAGGAGGGCAGGACTTGGCCAAATCTCATGGCCAAAGTCTTGTCTCACGGGACTTGAAAAAATCTCGTCTCAGGATTTCCTTTTATAATAGAGAGATATGTATTTCATTTTTTATTCTTTTGATATGTATTATGTCATCACCATGATGGCTCACAATTCATCCATTTATATTCTGATCCTTCTGTTATCATTACAATGATGTAGCAGGAGAGGGTCCACTGGCCAAATTGGATTCAAGGCAGAAACCAACCTTGGGGTGGCGCTAGACCACCATCAGGTCTGCTTACACTCCTGCTGAGTCCCACTAACCTCACCTGCTCCGACTGGATTCTCCATTTAAATGTTTACATCTAATAAAAGGTAAAGTGTCACTTCCGGTTACCAGAAATAGATCAAAGTTGATAGAAATCGACGTTTTGTACCAAATACTGTACTTGTATGGAAAATTTGGTTGACCCAAGTGATAGCGTACTCAAGTTATCATATTCACACACAGATATCCATCCATCCATCCAACCCGCTATATCCTAATTATATGGTCACAGGGGTCTGCTGGAGCTAATCCCAGTCAACACAGGGCACAAGGCAGGAGATAAACCCCGGGCAGGCCGCCAGCTCCACCGCAGGGCACACACATCCACACACCAAGCACACACTAGGGCCAATTTAGGATCGCCAATCCACCTAACCGGCATGTCTTTGGACTGTGGGAGGAAATCCACGCAGGCACGGGGAGAACATGCAAACTCCACGCAGGGAGGACCCGGGAAGCGAACCCGGATCTCCTAACTGCGAGGCAGCTGCGCTACCCACTGCGCCACCCCAAACACAGATATAATTCCAAAAATTGTATTTTCGGACTCAGCAAGGTCTAAAACGTTGAGATTCATCAAAATCTTGAGGTCGACTTTTTGGACAGATACAATACTTTCCCTGTGCAAGAAAGTAAAAAGGGGGTTAACTAGCATGACCAGTTTTTCAAAGTCTCAAATTGGGACCCAACATTTTAATGAAGCAATCAACTGGTCTAATGGGTGGCTTGGGAACCCACAACAAACTCAGATTTTTCGGCCTGTTAAAGATGGGAAGTGTTGCTATCTTTCAGTTATTAAACTGGATGTATTGCCCCCCGTATTTTTTGTCTGGTCAGCATATAGTTAGAGAGTGACTGATTGATTGTTTGGTTGGCTGACTGGAGTTTTGATTGTCTGGTTAGTTCATTTATTGGCTGGCTGGTTAATTGGACGTTTCATTGGTTTTGTGCTTAATTGATTGATTAATTGGATGGCTGATCTACTGAGTGATTCATTAAATGAACATTCGATTGCTTTGTCATTTGACCGGTGGGTTAATTAATGGGTGGGTTGACGGTCTGGATGGTTAGTTGATTAGTTGGCTGGATGATTCATTGGTTAATTGATTGGCGGATTACCTGATCAGCTGCCGTATTGAGTGATTGATTAACTTATCGATTGCTTTGATGCTCGGTTTGGATGACTGGTGGATGGGGGGCTGGGTTGATTGATTGATTGATCGATTGACTGATTGTTGGATTCGCGTCTGCCTCATTCTTCAACGGTCTGCACGAGTACATTAAAGGTTGACTTGAGGTGGATGGCAGTCGCTGAAATGCGTAAAAATTCAAAACAAAGGAAGCCAACCATAATAACTTTTTTTTTTTGCTTCAGAAGGTCACATTTTGCACTCATTAATTCAAAATCCAGAGTCTACCGCTCTCAAGTTTAACGTTTCTCTATTTTCACGTAGAAATTGTTCATCATTGGTGAATATCTGGAGCGTTGGCTGCGAGGTCGGCGGCTGATGTCTTTATTTCCAGGTTCATCGCACTTGTTTGCTCTTTTCCCATATTACAGGCTGTGGCTGATGGTGTCAGCGGTGGGCTAATGGGATCCTCCCAAAATGTCTTCTCAAACATCAGTAGGCTGGTACTCCTCAGAATCGGCCGGAATTCCCGGCACATGCAGACATACAGCAGGGGGTTCATGCAGCTGTTCAGGAAAGTGAGGCTGGTGGAGATGGGAATTCCAAGGGAGAGCAAGTGATGAAGATTGGGGCTGTGGTCACCATGGACTTTTAATTCTAAGAGCTGGAAGATATGGAAGGGAGTCCAACATAAGAAAAATGTTACGATGACGGCCACCGTCACCCTGAATAGTTTATTATATCGGATTTTGCTGTATTTCCAGAGGATGATGCTGTAACAAGTGATGATGACCATAAAGGGGATGAGGAAGCCAAAGGTGAAGCGCGTGATGGTCAGAGCCTGGTGCTGCCCGCTCGTTAATTTGTTAAAGCACTTTGTTGAATTTCCCTCAATTTCTGTTTCCCGGAAATAAAAATAAGGAGCACTCAAAATCCCAGCCACAAGCCACAGAAGCAGGCAGGCCTTCCAGATTTTCGGGACATTGCGGTGATTGCGCGCCCAAACGGCAGCCAGAACAGACAGGCAGCGGTCAAAGCTGATGGCAGTTAGCAGGAAGACGCTGCTGTACAAATTCAGGACCATGATGGTGCTGTTGAGTTTGCACCAAAATCTGCCAAAGGGCCAGTGAAAAGCCAGCGCCGTGTAGACGATGCTGAAAGGGAGGAACAAAGTGAAGACGAAGTCGGCGATGGCCAGGTTGAGGAACCACACCGTGTTGCTCGTCTTCTTCATCCTGAAGCCGGTGACCCAGATGACGAGGCCATTGCCAAATGAGCCCAACACGAAAGTGAGGCTGTAAAGGACAATGGAGACGATATTTAAGGAGTCTAAGTTGATGTTCTCTTCTACGTCACCATCGGGCACCTCTGTGGTCAAACCACCGGGGTCTGCAACAGTCGAATTGTAAGAGTCCACCATGACAATCGGGCTGTTTTTGAAAAAAACAAAAAAAGGAATCAATCGGGGTGGGCAGGCGGTCAGACGTTGGCAGCAAATAACAAAAACTACGGAGTTGGAGAAACTGTTCACGTGTACCTTCAGCTCAGAGGCCTCCTGGTGTCCTTGGGGCTTCTCTTTGGGGAGTGTGGGTTAAGAAATTAGGCCTGTGGGAGTGTGGGGGTCCGGCACCCAAATATGAGATTAGGAAAGGTCAACTTAGTGGATGGACCACCGGAACAAACACTCAGGCCTGGGCACAGGGCGCAGGGTGCAGGGTTGGCATCCATTGACGCCCTTCATTAACGACTATTGGGCTTAGGTTTACCCGACAGGCCAATGAAAATTTGAAGAAGTGGGCCGGAAACCCGACCCACCGCCATGTTCTCTCCATCTTGTAACAGTGTTGCACAGAGAAGACTTTCTCATGTTTTAGTTTGCATTTTGTTTTTCTTTCAGACATCTTTTAGGGGTCACTTTGGTGCCACAAACCTTCTCGCTCTCTCATTGAACAGCAGCACTTTAGTTTTTGTGGCACTTTGCACCAAATCCTCGTCGTCGTCTCCTCACCGGCCCTACTCCATCTTGGCTCGCGAACTACGAGATGCCTCAAAAAGTGATGGTGCCCATTAGCTGTGGGCACGGGGGCATTCCATACACTCTACTCTTACACCATCAGTTATTTAGGATTTTCTATTTGTCATTAATTTTGACCACTCGGAAGAAATCTGCTTACACTTTGACCTTAAAGGGTCTTGTTCTGTTGATCAAAAAATCCAAAATCAGGAGGAACTCCCAGGGTGGTGAAGACTCAAAGGCCCTGCGTTAATCCGTCACCACAGGTACAATTTAATGGATTTTTTTCCCTGCACATTTTAAAGGAGGAGATATTTGTTTTATTCAGTTTAAGTATAAAAATGAAAGTTTTTGCCTGGAGTGTAAACTGTTACTACCCCAGCCCCCCACCAATGGCCACTTCTGGTGCCCACCCTGAGCGAGGAGTTTACATTTCAAATTCCCAGTTTTACAGGACACCTCAAACCAGTTCAGTCTGGCTCAGGGGGCTGACCTCACTCTATGGGGTGCCAGTTCATTGTAATGCCTGCTCTCTCTCTCACACACACACACACACACACACACACACACACACACACACACACACACACAACTGTTATTTTGATTGAATTAAAGTTTCCACATTGAAAGTAGGCTGCAATATAAAAAATAATTTTCGTTTCCTTAATTTAATTACAGAAAACATCTTTACTTCTGCGGTGGGCTGGCATCCTGCCCGGGGTTTGTTTCCTGCCTTGTGCCCTGTGTTGGCTGGGATTGGCTTCAGCAGACCCTCGTGACCCTGTAGTTAGGATATAGCAGGCTGGATAATGGATGGATGGTAACATCTTTACTTAGCAAACAAAAAAAAAATGACTGGCAGACTGCAGGGCACGGAGGAGCCGCCATACTGCAATTTTCTCAGCTGAGGTCATGAAGAATCAAACCATCAAGATAAGGGGGCTTAGCAAGCGTCACTCACTCCAAGCCCCACTTAGATATGTGGATGAAAACTTTGGAACTGTCAAAATTTCCCTAATTTGCAGCTTGACTGTGCCATTCTGATGATGGCTTGGTGCCCCCAAGAGGAATTTGTAGTAAAGATTGAAATGCTGAGCTGCCATTACTGGGATCGCTTGACTTGGTTTCGGTTTAGCAGTTCACCTTTGTGTTTGTATTCTTATTCGTTTAAGTTATGGCTGAGGCTTTAATTTATTTCCTGTCTGACTGCAGGTTCCATCCAATAATTTAGAGTCGGGTGGGGGGGGTCCTTTCTCTATATTTAATTATGTACTGAGGGTTCTTTACAGGATCACAAGGGGGGCATGGCCATGAGCAGTGGGTTGTGACCGTTAGAGCTTGACTGTGGATTCAAGCTTCGTAAATAAGCAGGGTGCCTGGGCTCAGCTTTAGAGTTGGGGTGAGGGGCTCAAAATGGACATGTGGACCCCCCCACCAGTTGAAGTGGTTCAGGCATCTGATTTGGACGCCTCCATGAGGCAGAGTGTCAGGCATGTTTGACTTGGGGGAGACCTTGGGGCAGACCCAAGACATGATGAAGAGATGATCTCTCTCTGCTGGTGTGGGACACCTTTTGGTAACCCAGAAGAGTTGGAGGAGGTGACAGGGAAAAGGGACATCTGAGCTCAGACCGCTGCCGCCACAACCCAGATAAGCATCAGAAAATGGATAAGATGGATGAATGGAGAAGAGAACAGCAATTTCCAAGATGCTAAGGGTCAAAGAGCTCATCTTAGCAGCAAAGGCAGAAAGGCAGGAGACAGTAAAGTCCATCACAATGCCCACTCTGACACCCCCCTGGCATGGAGCTAACCTAGTGTCACCAATCAGCCTAATCTGTAAGTTTGGACACAATGTAGGGAATACACCATCCCATTACTGGGCTTGCTCACTCAACGGGGACAGTTTAGTGTCAGCAGTCAACCTCAGGTGACCATCTCTGGGCATGTGGACACATCATTCTGCTGGGTGTGAGGCACAAAACAGGCCTGCAGAGGGCGCCGGTCCATTGAAATGCCCACTCATGCACACATTGAAGAAAAAAATGTCACCACGCAAAGGGAGAGCATGCAAACTTCACCCAGCCAAAGACCAGCCCTGCAAATCAAATGCAAGATAAAGAGAAGGAAAACTTCAGAAATAAATAAAAAGTCAGGAGCCGAAACCACAGAGGCAGCCTCACTAGGCAAGACAGAAATGAGTCATCACTCCATCCAGCAGTTATGGAAGCATCTTAAACTGGCTCAGGGAGCAGATACAGGAGAGAAGTGTGAATGGGGCACACCAATCCACTGCTGACAGACACACTTAGGGGGCTAATCTAACATCACCACTCAGCATCAGCAGTCCATCTTTGGGGATGAATGTTTTCTGAATCCACTGTGTCAATTTATTTATACAGCATACACAATCTGTCCTACCCACTTAAGACAGCTGAAATGTAAACTTCAACACTCTGCTTTTTTCCTTACAACAGATGGCGCATCACAACTGTTTGTACACATAAAATGCACTGCCTTTTCCATTCCAATAGATGGTGCATCACAAACGTTTGTAGTAATATGCATTGAATTTGTCATTCCAACAGATGGTGCATCATAATTTTTTTTTTCTTTTTTTAGAAAAAATGCATTGCATTTGTCATTTCAATCATTGTATTTGTCATTACAACAAATGGCATATTACAAACGTTTGGAGAAATAAAAAGCATTGCATTTGTCATTCCAACAGATGGTGCATCACAAATGTTTGTAGACATAAAATGCACCACATTTTCCATTCCAATTGAAGGTGCATCACAAATGTTTGTAGTAATAATGTGCATTGCATTTATCATTCCAACAGATGGCAAATCACAAACATTTTTAAAAATAAAATGCATTGCACTTGTCATTCCAACAGATGGTGCGTCACAAATATTTTTAGAAATAAAATGCATTGCACTTTGTCATTCCAACAGGTGGCACATCACAAACACTTTCAGAAATAAAATGCATTACATTTGTCATTCCTCAAAGGCAATACATATGTCTGTTATATGGCATTTGGTATGGGATTCGTAAATGCTGTGATAATGTCTGTCATGTGCCATCTGTTGGAATGACGAATGTAATGCATTTTATTACCAAAAATGCTTTTGATGCACCAGCTGTTGGAATGACATAGCAACCTGACCGATACACAGACACTTATCCCCTTATTAAGGTGGATAGTGTCATGCGTGAGCGTCAGTGGGTCGACTTGTGGGCTCTGCCGAGGTATGCAGTACCACCCTGAAGTGAGAGGGGGCACTGTTTCTGTATACACAACTCCAGAAAGATGCCCAGTGAGGGCAACTGACTCCGCCCCCTTCTGGGGCAGGTTCTATAAAGCTGGGCATCCCCAGAAGGTGGCGTCTCACTTTGAGGTGACTCAGCCTCACGGATGGAACTCCACAAGACCCACTGAATGGAGCAACAACATTATTGGACAGGGAACTCCTGCCTACATTTTCAGTTTTGTTGCACCATCACGCGTTTGTTTTGTTTTGTTTTTTTGTTGAAAGAATTAAATGGAACATGGCTGGTTGTGACCCAGCATTTCATCTTTGAACTCAGGTTTCACTCCCATTCGACCGCAACATATATAAATATATACAGCATATACCTGCAAGCATGTCTTGTATGTCACTGTATATGCCTCTTGTACAGGATGTTGTATACTTCTGGTGTCTTCCTTGATTTTGTGTTAACGTGGCTGTTCTGAGGAGACCTGTGAGTATGACTGTCATCGTACTGCGTGACCTGATCCTTATTTGTGCTGGATGGCTGGTGTCATGGTTGGTGTCTTGTTGAATTAGATCATCTGCCATCACAGGAAAGAATATTTTTACATCTAACACAGGAAGCGTCTCTTCTACAGCAAAAGCAAGAGATGTCACCGACGCAGACAGCAGAAGCAGAATGAGAGATTTTCAGAGACGAGAGTGCCGGGGTGCATCAGGGTGGTGCTACAGAAAGAAGACATGTTGAGGAGCAGAGATGTCTGCAAGAAGCTCAGTAGGGGGGTTTGTGGTCCTCACGTGTTCAAATGCCAACAATCCCCCCACCCCACCCCGGGTTATGGTTGGCTGCCAACTGCTGGGCCTCAAGGCCTTTGGTGGCCTTCTCATTTCATTAGATGGATCAATGACTGGAGATAATGCACATGGATTCATCCATCGATTTGTTTTGAGGACCTGCTTAAGAAAGTAGGCTGGGAGCCTCAGCAGGCACGAAGACCCCAGAGGGCACACTCAGTCCCACCTGGCCAGCTTCGCGTCTCCCATCAGTCTTAAACTGCCTGTGGTTGTTTGTTGATCCCACAAATCCAACTTTACCATTTCAGAGCATCAGAGCTGACCCTGATAGTGCCGAGCGTGAGGCAGGCACAAACTCTGGATGGAATGGTAGACCCTCCATGTACACAGGGGGCAATCTAGGGTCACCAATTCATCCTAACCCGCATGTCTTGGAAACATAAGAGAAAAAACACACGGGGGGCACAGGCTGAGCCCAGCAAATGAGCCGACGTCCATGAAGCTGTGAGGCAGCAGCACTAACCATTGTGCCAGCGTGCCACCCAATATTTACTAATCTCCTTCTTAATAGGGCACGGTTTGTTGTGTTAGCAAGTGTCAACCACCACTTAGCCTGCTGTCAAATATGTGACATCAAAGAACATGTCTGGCTGGCTGTATTTAGCAGTCAAATGCAAAATGTGGTTTTTTCACTGCTCAGTGCCCATGTAGGGTTCGAAAACTACAGAAAAATAAAGCCATGTGTGTAAGCAACTGAAGTAAATTAGTAAAAAAGAGGCAAACAAATGAAAGTGACAATTCTCTTTTAATGCTGCGTGTTGCTTTCTGATGGCTCTCTATTGTCCTCTTTCTCATTATTATGTAACACCATGGCATCAACCAGCTCACTTAGGGGACTCGATAGGGGCCCCCATACAGTCCGGAGATAGTCCCAGAGTTAGTCCCAGAGTCTGCCATACAATGCCTTTTATGAATGGTCTGTCGGCATGCATTTCAGTTATAAGTGTCTACCATACATATAGCGCCTTTCATTCAATCTGTGGTGTAAGGTGCAGTTGTATGCATCTGATTATATATATTAATAATCTATCTGTTGATCATATAACCTTGTAAAGGAGTCTTTATATAGTGCCTTTCATATCTATCTACCATATAGTGCCTTTCACATCTATCTATAATACAGAGCCTTTCATATCTGCCTCTCTGTCCTGTAGAGTGCCTTTTCTGTTTGTATATGTAATCCCAAAGGCATAAAGCTAAATGTACTTGGTATGCAAATCCTCTCCAAATTTTGCAAAAATTTCCTTTTGTACAGAAGAACAGCATAAGCCACATTGTTATCTTTAAAAATTCAGTTGTTGTCCTCACCCTGAGCAGCACTGGGTACCCCTGCTAGTAACCTATAATACAATACAATTCATATCTGTCTCTGTGTCTATCTACTATATAGTGCCTTTTATATCTTCATATCTAGTATATGATGTCTTTCCTATCTACTTATCTATCTTATAAATCTGCATCCAATACAACAACATAATTTTCCTGCACTCTGTATTCATGACCACAAGCCACCTTCATAAAAGGTTGAGTGTCTAGGTGTCTGTGTAGCTGTGTGTCCATCTGGTTGCTAATGTCTCTGTCATTCCAACAGATGGTGCCATCACAGACATTTGTAGTAATAAAATGCATTACATTAGTCATTTCAACAGATAGCATGAACTTTAGTACTGCATTTACGAATCCCATAACAAATAGCATATGACAGAGACATATGCGCTGCATTTGTCATTCCAACAGATGGTGTACTAGACTGGTATCACTTTAAGCGAGGCCCATTAAATCAACAAGCTGATTTGGAAGGCAGGCACAGAAAGGGGACAACCATTTTTGGACCGACTGGAGGTAGCAGAGGCTCAACTCAAAACCGAGGGCTATTTTGACCGATGCTGCACTTCCCGTCTCTGACACACCAACACCGAGGACCTTCTGGCAGCAGATGTGTGTCAAGAAACTTCTGGGACTCCTTTAGACCTGTGACAATACGCCAGTATAGCACCTCACTGGGCCTGCGCTCTTATCGTTAGCCATTATTCTTGTGGTTATTTGTGGTTGGGGCGGGGAGTGCTCTTGTTTTTCGTTGTAGTAGGAGACAAATAAAGATCTGCCTATCTATCTATCTGTCTGTCTATTATATAGCACCTTTCACATCATCTGTCTCTCTCTAGCTGCATGCTGTCTATTATATGCCGCCTTTCACATCATCTCTCTCTCTGTCTATTATATAGCGCCTTACACATCATCTCTCTCTCTATATATATTATATAGCGCCTTACACATCATCTCTCTCTCTCTCTCTCTCTAGCTGCATGCTATTATATGGCACCTCTCTACCTGCTTATCCGTGTTAGGCAGATGGGTAACAACTGGGCACTTTGTGTATGTGCTGTCATTTTGAGTATTTCTGCAATCGGGTGTCGTAGCTCTCTATGCCATTTATTTGGATTTAATTGCATTGTGTGCTGCCTAAACATCAGTATGTTTTGTCTCTGATTATGATGATTTGCTTGCATGTTATCCTTCGTTTACACGGCACAATCTGCCGAGCTCTTTTTCCCATTTATAATGACTTCCTGTTCAACAGACGCCCAGTTTGCTGTGGTGATAAGCGCTCAGGTTTACCTAAAGCTGTATAAATAATAGCACACAATAACCTAGTAACAGGCAATCAGATCCCAACATTATCTTAATGCTCGTGGTTTCATGATATCCGGATTTTGTTTTCTCTGTCTTTTCCAATTTTAGCCAACAGAAATCACAGAAAAGAACCACAGCACAACCAAAAGAGGAAAACTCCGTCTGTTTCTGTTTCAGACATTTTGTGAATTAGCAGAGCTGACCCAGTCAGTGTGCGTCTTCAGCTTGTCTCAGGGACCCCTGCGGCTGTGGTTTTTCTTCCAGTTTCTCAATCAGTCAGTCGTTTTCCTTCTCGCATTGTTTGATTTAGCCAGCCTTTTTTTTTTTTTTTTTTTTTTTTTTTAATTTCTTTATTCTTCACAAGCTCACTCCTTTTCCTGACAGCTAATAAAGCACTGCCTGACAGAGCCGGTGCTGTACAAATGATTTCCTGGTATGGACAGTTCGACTGTAATCTCTGGCCTCCCCTTTTCTTTTTTTTCATTCTGTCTTAGTACATAAAACACGAAACATCAGACAGACGAGCTTCTCTTGCGTTTGTGAGGCCCAAACACTCGCACTTCTTACTCCTCATCGCTGCATTCTTTGCATTGTACTGCTAGCCGAGTACTCATTGGTTGTCAGCGCTCAGGCACACAGAGAGCCCGCCCCTTTTGTTCAAGTGAGTAACAGCCTGGCTGGGGATGTCAGACTACACGACCGCTCATGAAAGACGGAGCACCGGGACTAAAGAATGGGATCAGCAGCTCAAATCCAGGTCTGCAAAACTCATAGAGACTCCCCGAGAAGACGCAAAGCTGGAACTGCTGCCAAAGGGGCATCAACAACACGCTGAACAAAAAGTCTGAGTACTTCTATGAATGAGAGACTTCACCTAACCCTTCTGAAAACTTGTTTGCATTTTGGCATGATGAGTTATTAAGTGTATATAGATGGGCAAAAATGACAAATTTATCTATATAACATGAAATCTACAACACAGTAAATGGTGCAGGGCTCTGAATACTTTATGAATCCATGGTAGAGACAGATAGTACAGGTAATTAGATATTAGGAAAAGCACGGTAAAAGACTACATGCAAAAGGCACTTTAACATTTTAGATGTATATGAAAGGCAGTATATGCAAAAGAAACAAACGATGTAAAGGCTTTATACACATAGATAGATAGATAGATAGATAGATAGATAGATAGATAGTCAGTCTATCTATCTATCTATCTATCTAATCCTGCCGACTATACTTAACTTAGATAGATAGATAGATAGATAGTCTATTTATCTATAAGTTTAGTATATTCGGCAGGATTAGATAGATAGATAGAGATAGGAAAGGCACTATATAATTAATAGAGAGATGGATAGAAAAGGGCAGCACGGTGGCACAGTGGGTAGCGCTGCTGCCTCACAGTTAGGAGACCCGGGTTCACTTCCAGGGTCCTCCCTGCATGGAGTTTGCATGTTCTCTCCGTGTCTGCATGGGTTTCCTCCCACAGTCCAAAGACATGCAGGTTAGGTGGATTAGCGATCCTACAATTGCCCCCAGTGTGTGCTTGGCGTGTGTGTGTGTGCCCTGCCCAGGGTTTGTTTCCTGTATTTCACCCTGTGTTGGCTGGGATTGGCTCCAGCAGACCCCCATGACCCTGTAGTTAGTATATAGCGGGTTGGATAATGGATGGATGGATGGATAGAAAAGGCACTTTAACATTTTAGATGTATATGAAAGTGTAAAGGCTCTATACACAAAAACAGATAGATAGATAGATAGATAGATGGGAAAGACACTATACTAATTAATTTTACTTTAACGGTACAGAAAGCTTTACATTTCAAGTCTCCTTCCCCTAAACCATAAACTTTATATATAATGTATTATTTATAGAAATATTTATTAAAAATCATCCCCAAACAGCCATTCCAGTGCCCATTATTTTATATAGTGCCTTTAAAGTCATTGATACGTTGTTTTCTACAGCTGCATCTCAGGCAAATAAGTGGCTTCTTTATGATAAAATGGACAGCCTTAGAATTGAAAGTCCAGACTCTTAACCCCTAAGCCCCCCAAACCCCCAGCCCACCCAGTTTATTAAGACTGTTGTTTCTATTCGTTGAATTTTAAATGCGTCTCAACTGATTATTTCAACAGCTGTGTGACTGTCACCATCAGCATTATTATAAGAATGGCCGCCTTACCTTATGTCTTCAGAGGAGTTCTTCTTGATGACGGGTCTTTTAATTTCATACCCAGCAAGCTGAGATTTCTTTTTTTTCTTTTCTTTTTTTTCTCTCCAAACCCTTGTATTTCAAACTTCAACTGACAAGCTGGCAGGCTGACAGTGACTGCTGGCCCCAAAGAAAGTGCCTCGCTGTGCAGGCTGTTGAAGTCAAACTTCCTCAAAGCTGCGCTTTTCTAGAACTCGTCAGTGCGTCCGCAGCGCAGACGTGGTGCTGCCCGACTTGACTGCGGTGATTTTTATTTATGACAGAGCGGCCAAAGGCTTTTGTGGCTGTGCCAAGGCAGACTTTCATAAGTAGGACATCTTTGCTCATTGAAAGCGTCACTTCAGCCTGTAGAATTGCTGGGAGTCTGTTAATGAATTGCTGCTCAGTTGTTCTGGTGGAGTGGCGCTCCGTGGACTGATGTGGGCACACTTCCTTGCCTCAGGGAGATCCCAGCAGGTCTGCAGGCATTTAAACCTCCATTGATTCATTGATGGCTGAAAGATAACAAGGCAGCAGGGTCCAGCTCTCGGCCAAGTGCCGGTTCATCACAGGACACACGCCAACACACTGAACAGTATTATCTCCAGACAGAGGAGCAGCTTCAGTGACAGACTGCTGTCACCGTCCTGCTCCACTGACAGACTGAGGAGATAGTTCCTCCCCCACACTATGTGACTCTTCAATTCCACCCCTTAAACGTTAATATTATACAAAATTATTGTCTGTTATACTTTCATAGTTATCACTCTTTAATTTAATATTGTTCTTTACCATACTCCAGCTGCAGCATACTGATAATTTCCCCTTGGGATTAATAAAGTATCTATCTATCTAATTTAAAGTTAACCATCATACCATTTTAGAGGTGGGATAAAAATCAGACTGGCATCCCTTAGACATGATACAGCGCAGCCCTCTTACCCACAGCACTCTGTCCTTCAGTCCACTTTCAAATCAGCTTAATGGAGTTCAGGGTTATGGAAGGCCAGGCAAAAGGCAGCGACCCACTCCGGATGGGTTGGCAGTCTGTCACAGAGCACAAAAACACACTCGCCCACCCTGGACCAGTTTTGAGTTGGCAGTTAGCCTAAGCTGCACGGCTTTGAGATGTGGGAGCAAAACTGGCGTATGAGGTGGTAAACTCAAATGGACACGAGGAGAACATGCAAACCCCACACAGATAGATAATGACCAGGATGACACTATGGAGCATGGAGGTCCCTGCACCAACCACTATGCCAATCTCAAAAGCTTTTGCAAGTTTTTTTTATCCTACTTGATGAAAATGTCAAGTGCCATCTTTGGGACATGGGCCATAGGCTTCCAATCCCTAGTGTGGGCACAGTTGAGTCTCCTCACTGCCAGGGCATCTCAGGACATTGATTCTTTACAGCTACCAAGCCAACGTATCCTCATGTTTGTTGTAAGAACTTAAAAAGAAAAAAAAAGGTTTTATTATTGTGACTGCTAGTTAGCCTGGGCACACCATTGAAGATGGTAAGGTGGCATAGTGGGTGGTGCTATTGCATCACACCTTCTCTAACGGCCTAATCTGTGTGGAGTTTGAATGTTCTCTCCACGTCTCCACTTAACATCCAAACCTTAAAGACATCTGGTTTAGATGTTTGTGGACTCAGGGGGTCAGGTACAGTGTGCCTTCAGAACGCAGTCAGACACGATTTCCCTCATCCAACCCCACTCCATATTGCAGGAGGACAAAGCGAAAACAGGATTTTAGGAATTATCCCAATGGCACACATATTTGGACCCTTTACTCTGACCTCTGAAATTTGGAGATGGATCCAGCTATAGACCTCCACAGCTCAGCGATTCAGGAGCTCCACTGGACAGCCAATTGGATTGCAGGTTTTTGTCACCTGGTTTACTTGACTTGAGTCAGATAAACTCCCTGCCAAATCATAACTGTAGTGTCAGCAGGTGACCACCTCCTTAATGAAGTGGAGCTCTGGAGGTCTGCGGCTGGAGTCTTGAGGAGATGTGGCTCAGTAGCATCCCATACTATTGATCATCTTTGAGATGTTTCTATCTTTCTACCTATTACACAGTGCCTTTCAGATCTATCTGTTAGTAGATCTGAAAGGCACTGTATATCTATTATATTGCCCATTTCAGATCTATCTATTATATAGTGCCTTTCATATCTGTCTATCTATTACACAGTTCCTTTCAGATCTATTATATAGTGCCTTTCAGATCCATTTATTATATAGTGCCTTTCAGATCTACTATCTATTATATTGCCCATTTCAGATCTATCAATCATATAGTGCATTTCATATCTGTCTATCTATTACACAGTTCTTTCATATCTATTATCTATTGTTATCTATTATATTGCCTTTCAGATCTATTATATAGTGCCTTTCAGATATTTTCATGGTCCATCTGACTGGACTGATTAGGAAAGGCAGAGGGCTGGCTGTAGAAGGTCCACCTTTGTGCAAAATCCAAGCCATGAGGTTGAAAGAACTGCCAGCAGAGCTCAAAGACAGGATTATGTCGGGATGCAGACTTGAGGAGAGCTACAGAGAGCACAGTGGCCTCCATAACTCTTAAATGGTAGAGTTCTGGAACAACCCCAACTTTTCCTAGAGCTGACCACCCGGTCGAACTAAGCAACCATGGGAGAAGAACCTTGGTAGTACAGATGACCAAGATAGAGATGATTGCCCTGGCTGAGCTCCAGAGATCATGTGTGGAGATGGGAGAACCTTCCAGAAGGACAACCATCACTCCACTAATCTGGGCTTTATGGCAGAGCATCCAGACAGAAACCTCTCCTCGGGGAACGATGCATGGAAGTTCGCTTGGAAAAGGCACTTAAAGGACTCCTAGAAAGTGAGAAAAGAGATTCTTGGGTCTGATGAAACCAAGATAAGCTTCATGTCTGGAGGAAACCAGGCACTGCTCATCGTCTGTGCAATACTATTCAAATGGTGAAACATGGCGGTGGCAGGATCAGAGAGCGACTCTCAGACTAGACGGGGATGAGGGAGAGCTGACTGGAGCAAAGTGCAGAGATCTCCATAATGAAAAATCTGCTCAAGGTGCGGTGGACCTCCAAATGGGCTGAAGGTTCACCCTGCAACAGGACAAAGCAAAGATAGGGACCATTACGTGAGAATATCTTTGAGTGGCCCACCCAGAGCTCATACTTGAGCCCCAAAAATCGTCTCTGAACACAGCCATCCAACTGATGGTCTCCTTGAGGAGGATCTACAGAGGAGGTGGTCTGAAAACCCCCAAATCCAGCTGTGTGAAGCCCGTCATGTCAAACCGAGGAAGACTTCAACTAAGCGCTGAGTAAAGGCCCTGAACACTCGTGACAATGGGATATTTCAATGTTTTATTTTTAATAAATGTGCAAAAATTCCTAAAATCTCGGAATATTGAGTGTCAAGTGGTGTGATATGAATTTAGGCAATTTTAGCACAAGCCTGTGACATAAAATGTGCTATAATTGAATGTGACTGAATGCTCTCTGAATCCCACTGCATGTGTCTTGAGATCCTCGTGGGGTCCTCTGCTCTCTCTCTCGCACCTGCTCAGCTCTGTCCCTGGTGATGCCACCTCCACATGGCATCAGATCTCACTTCAGACACTTTTCCTGTGCAGCTTTGAGCTGGTGAAACAAGCAGCCCACCTGCTTCTGAAGTCCCGACTTCCTCTGTGTTCTTGAGAAGCGTTTGAAGACCCTCGCGTTGTGTGAATTATGGTGAAACTGCTAATATCTTTGATTGCTTCTTGTAACTAAGGAAAGGTTGTTGTGTTCTGTTTTGTTTAGAGCTCTTCACGGATGATGATCGAGTTTCTAATCTTCTTGTACCTAAACTGACCCCAAGACAACTGGTGTTTACTCAATTATGTGGACATCTTTTGGATAAAAGCATCTGCTAAGCATATAAACTGCAATGTAAATGGACTTTGCATGTTCTCCATGGGTTTTTCCCCCAGTGGTCCAGTTTGTCATACCGGTTAGGCTCAAACATGGAGAACAGTAAAACAAATGTATCTTTTATCACCGATGATTCTGAAATGGAAAACTCAGGAAGCTGTTAAAAAATCATCTCACCACGTGTGACAAATGCAAATGAGGAGGGTGACAGCACCACGAGAGGTGCAGCTCACCGTGTAGGACAGACTACCATTACCCACATTGCTCTGCTTCGACACACAAGCCCTTTGCTGTATTGGACCCTGACCTGACTCCATACAGCAGGACCCCTGAACTAGGCTTAGGCCATAACCAAGGCTGTAGTGACGATCTCTTTTACTCTGAAGGGCAACCTGGGGCTGCACTGGAAAAGTGGAAGACTTGTCGAAGTCCAATGCTGACAAGAGTGCTATTAGTCCAAACCTGCTAAGGAATAGCAAAGTGCATGGACAAGAGCAAAACCGCTCTAAAAATGCCACGCGCTCACCCCTGCTAGAGATCACCAAATGCCCAGCAGATGAAAACTTAACTAGCAGGAGAGGGCACAGTGTGTGTAAAATCTCAAAGAGAAAACTGCAGTACCACCCGCAACCAGAAGATGAAGAAGGGGAAGGAGAACATCTGAGCAAATACAGAAAAACGTGTTGGAGATCCTTCCATCTCCTATGCCAAACTAGAAGTACACCTAGTTTGATTAGTAGTTAGAACTTTGGACAAGGACAGCTAAAATATGGTGGGATTGTTAGAACATTAGAACACTCTAGACGAGAACAGGCCATTCAGCCCAACAAAGCTCACCAGTCCTGTCCACTTATTTCTATTTCTTCCAAAAAAACATCAAGTCAAGTTCTGAAGGTCCCTAAAGTCCTCCTGTCCACCACACTACTTGGTCACTTATTCCAAGTGTCTGTGGTTCTCTGTGTGAAGAAAAACGTCCGAATGTTTGTGCGAAATTTACCCTTCACAAGTTTCCAGCTGTGTCCCCGTGTTCTTGATGAACTCATTTTAAAGTCACCGTCTCAATCCACTGCACTAATTCCCTTCATAACCTGAAACACTTTAAATCAAGTCTGCTCTTAATCTCCTGTAAAGGCTCAGCTCTTTTATTATTTTCTCATAATTCATCCCCAGTAGCCCTGAATCAGCCTAGTCGCTCTTCTCTGGGCTGTTTCTTGTGCTGTTATGTCCGTTTTGTAGCCTGGAGACAAACTGCACACAGGACTCCAGATGAGGCCTCACCAGTGTGTTATAAAGCTCAAACAGAACCTCCTGTGACTTGTATCTCCACACATCAATGCGCTATATAACATGACATTCTGTTAGCCTTCTTAATGGCTTCTGAACACTGTCGAGAAGTCGATAGCTTAGAGTCCACTATAACTCCTAAATCCTTCTCATAAGGTGTACTCTCTATTTTCTGATCGCCCATTGTGTATTCAGACTTCACATTTTTACATCCTATGTGTCATTCTTTACATTTACTGACATTAAATTTCATCATCCACCAATCTGCCCAAGCCTGTCTACTGTCCAAGTCCTTCTGTAATGTAATGTACCCCTGTAACTGAAGAGTAATAACCTTTGTCAAGGATGAGTGTTTAGCGGTTATACGTTTCTCTTCCTGAACCCTGTAGGAAGTTCAGAGCAGTAGCTCACTGTGTGTTGGAGGGTAAACAAGTGCCAACTAACTGGGGGAAAATGAATACCAGGTACTGTAGACTTTATGACAAGCTAAAGAACTTGACCAACATGAGTTGAAAGATCTCAATTCATAAGTCGTGTGCCTTTTTCTATAGGAGAAAAAACAACTAAGCTGTGGTGATCTTATGTCTTGTGTTGATTGCTATCGTCCGTCGTTTATATATCTACATGCACTTCCACACAGCCATCTTCTATTATCCTTATGTTATAAATAAATAGTATTATTTGATTTTTTGCAGTATGTGTGTTTGGGTTATCCGTTGAAGAGTAGTCTATGATCACATCCAAATCACAACAGAGAAAGTGAAAGTTATTTAAAGTGGACGTTGCTGATTTATGAACCCCACAGCTCGAGGGTGTTGTGTCTAAGTCTCCCTTTAGGATTTCCTCTGATATCCAAAAAGACATCCATATCAGGTATGATAATTGAGCCTGGACACAAAAAAGGTTTGGGGCAGCCTCACGTATACTTGAAAAATTGTTTGCGAAACTGAAAAGGTAGCAAGAAAAAATGATCTTTACAGACGAGAGTCCAAAATGGAACTGAGGTTTAGTACTGACATGGCAGGTTTAATAGATGGAGGGAGGAAGTAACGTCTTCAGGGCTGGAACCGGAAGCGACGTCTAAGGGCCCCGGCAGAATTTCCTGCATTTGGTCTGCTGGGAAAAAAACGAAAGGATCAGTGCACCCTGCCACCCCCTGGTCTGACCGGGAATTACCTTCTTTCGAGCCCTTTACCTGCCTCCCAAGCACACGTGTGTGACACGGGTTAATGGGGATGGGATTCCAAATTGGATTAAGCATATTTGAGAATGTTATAGTAAAGAAATCAACCAAATTCCCCCAGCCAAGTGATGTCTGACATCATGTAAGTGTGAGAGCTGCGGTCGAGCGGGCATAAACTCTAAGATGTTGAATGTGAAGTAGGAGCTAAGTCACATCTCACTGAGCCTGTCAAAACGCGATATATGAGAGAACTCGTACCTCCATATGCAGCAGCTTGAGACACAGCCAGCTTGCTGCTGCCACATCTCAGTTACCTGCTACAGTGCTGCCATCTAGTGGATAGCCATAGAATTTTTTTTAGGGGGGGTGCAACAGATTGCAGAAAATACTGCAAGAAATAAACAGTCTGTATTTTGTCATCGCAAAAAATGCTGATGGTCTGAAACAACAAGATTTGTTGCAAGATAAAAAATTTGGATGATAATGACAAGATGGTGACAATCAACTGGATGTTGTGATGTTGCGTAACGTGCAGGCTCTGGCGCAGACCAATTTTATGATTTGTCAAATATGCAGCATCCTGCTATTAAATTGTCCAGCAGTCGATGTGTCACCGTCTTTAACCACCGGCACACAAGTCTCAGTGAACTGGGAATACACAATGTGTTATTTGTCACGTCAGTGAAGTCACATACAAATCAAACATTCAGTATAGAATGAAGTGAAATGCTTAGTCGTTTAACTCCAGTGACTGTGACCTTAAGAAGAATCATAAAATAACAATAATACATGAATTTATAAATTATCAAAATCATACAATTTATTTTTGTATAGCCCAAATTCACACAAGAAGTGCCGCAATGGGCTTTAACAGGCCCTGCCTCTTGCCAGCTCACCCAGCCTTGACTCTCTAAGAAGACAAGAAAAAATCCGAAAAAAATCCTTGAAGGGAAAAAATGGAAGAAACCTCAGGAAAGGCAATTCAAAGAGATACCCCTTTCCAGGTAGGTTGGGCGTGCAGTGGGTGTCAAAAAGAAGGGGTCAATACAATGCAATACATGGAACAGAACAAATCCTCAATACAGTATACAGTAGATGATATCACATAATAGGATTTGGATTTGTTTAGAGTCCTGGAGACCTCATCCATCAAGCTGCCTTCCCCATTTGGCCATTCCACGGCTGAAACAGTGCTGGGCCAGCCAATCCTATGAAAGGAGCCCTCTTTCCCACGATTCCTGCGATCCTCCATCAGAGATGACTTTACCTTATGCAGGCAAAACAACTTGGCAGGTGGGCTGTGGCACCGAGTGCCACATTTGAGTACTGAGAAGAGAAACAGAATAGGTGAAGGTTAGTAACAAATTCTAACTCTCATATTACTTCTGTTTTAGTGCTAATAACTAACAACAGAGATGCAGTCTGTACAGTTAATCAGCAGCTCTAGTCAGGGTGTGCTAAACTGAAGTTGTGCGTCTTCAGCCGGAATTTGAAAGCTGAGACCGAAGGGGCATCTCTTATAGCAGCAGGCAGACCACTCCACAGTTTAGGGGTCCTGTAACTAAAAGCTCGACCCCCCACTGTTATTTTATTAATCCTTGGAATCCTAAGCAGACCGGCATCTTGAGATCTTAATGTGTGCTCGGGTTTGTAAGTCATGATAAGTTCAGACAAGTAAGCCGGACCTCGGCCATTTAATGCTTTATATATTAAAAGGAGGATTTTGAAATCTGCCCTAAACTTAACCGGGAGCCAGTGTAAGGATTTAAGAACTGGAGTTATGTGTTCATATTTTCTTGTTCTTGTAATAATTCTTGCAGGAGCATTTTAGATTAACTGGAGGCTGTATAAAGAACAGTTTGAACATCCAGTGAACACCACATTGCAGTAGTCAATCCTACTAAATCATGAATAGCGATGTAAGTTTGAGCACTAGGGTCCCCACTGGAGGCTGAGTGATGCACATCTGAGCCCTATGGAGGGGGGTCCGCTTAATGACATGAGGACAAAAATTGAACAGAAGCTCTTAATGGGTCCACGTGAAAAGCATCCTCTGCATACATGCACCCCAAGTCACGTTACATATGACACATGTCACTTTTTAATCCCCTTATGGAATGACCACCATGGAAGCCGTCTGAACTCAGCACGAGTGAAATACAAAGCTGACACGTGAGAGGCGACAGTTACAAAGCCTGTGGTTATTACTAAGGTGACATAACTTTTTAAAACAAGTTTATCTGTTTAATTGTGAACATAAAAAAGCTGATAAGAAACTAAAATTGCTATTTTGTTTCTTTCACAAGCTGCAGAGGGTTCATGAAATGCTCCGTTGTGCATTTCCTGTGGTCTGCCTTATCTCTTAATTCATCGGGTGTGAAGGCAGCCATGGAGACTTTCCTTTCTGTCAACTCAGCAGCAGGAGAGCGTAGGGCGTCTGTTCAGACAAATGAACTGTGGCTTTCTCAGGAAAATAGAAAACATTATCAACAACAACATTACGATCAATAATATGGGGATTTTTAATGTTTTAAGAAATATATCTGAATAATGACATCACGTGCATGAAAAGTCCTTGAGATCAGCACTCACCTTGGCAAAAGTCGCCTCTTAGGGAAACAGTTAGGCAGGGGGCAGACAAATCAGTTTAATTAACTAATTTTTTAATTCATTCATTCATTCATTCCATTTTTAATTAACTATTTAATTAATTTTATTATTTTTTAATTTTATTTTTATCTTTAATTAATTAACTGATTTTTTTTAGAGTCATAACTGTATGGCTACATTTATATTATAGTCCCAAATACACTATATGGGCAAAAGTTTGTGAACACCTGAGCATCACGCTTGTATAAGCTTGTTGGATGTCCCATTCCAATAACCAAGGCCATTGATAGGGAGTTGTCCCCCCGCCCCTATAGTTGCCTCCACTTTTCTTTCCAGCAAATTTTGGTGTTTGTCTGTGGATATTTGTGCCCATTTAGCCAAAAGAACATTTGTGAGGTCAGGTACTGATGAGGACAAGAAGGCTTGGCTCACAATCGATGTTCTCAATTTAAGGTGTTCATCGGGCTCGGCTCCGGCCACTCGGGTTCCTCCATGTCTTTGCGGACCACAAAAAGTACACAATTGTCCAAAATGACGTAGCATTAACAGGATCCTTCACCAGGACCAAAGGGCCTTGCCCAAACCCTGCAAAGAATCTCTCCTCTACCAAACTTTACAGTAGGCCCTATGCAGTCTAGAAGTCCTGACAGTCACCAAAACCAAATTCGACCATCAGACTGCCCGATGGTCAAGTGTGATTACCACACACTAGAGAACGCGTCTCCACTGCTCCAGAGTCCAATGGGGAGATGGTGTGCTTTACACCCCTCCAAGATGGTGCTTGCCATTGCACGTAATGATTCTAGGCTCGGCCAAGGAACTGGATTTCATGAAGCTCCTGACGCACAGTTCTTGTGCTGATGTTACTTCCGGAGGCAGTTTGTATCTCTGTCGTGAGTGATTCCTCACGGGTTTGTTCATTTTTATGGGCTTCAGCACTCAGGGGTCTCCTCTCTGTGAGGTTGTGTGGTTTACCACTCCGTGGCTGAGCTGCTGTTGCTCCTTTTCAACTCTTCCACTTCACAATAACAACACTGACAGTTGACCGGGGCAGATGTAGCAGAGCACAAACTTCACATTCTGATCTGTGGCAATAGTGGCATCCTGTGACAGTGCCGCACTTAAAGTCACTGAGCTCTTCAGCCTGACTCGATATTAATCAATGACGATGGCCCGGCTATGTGCTTGACTTGATGAAGCTGTTAACAATAAAAACACCCGAACACAGTCATTTGGAGGGGGGTCCTCATACTGTATATTAAAACATCTCTTTATTGATTAAAACAATTTTTTCACATGACTGTTTATTTGGAACTTCCTTTACATTGTTTAAAATATATTCATAGGTTTTCTGCCGATTCAAATATGCTTGGGTAGCATTCTGCAGTCCCCAAAAGTGCAATCAGCACTGCCCTAAAGTGCACATCCTGTTGAGGCAGCACTCACAACCCGCACCCAAAATCTAGCATGTTGGCACCCAGTGATTAGAATAACATGGCATTTGGAGATCACCGTGTGGTTTCTGTGTCTTGACAGCCAACAAACACTTAAACAGAACTAAAACCCACACTCTCATCCTTCTAGCTGTTTACACCCACCACAATTCATCTTTCCTGAGGGGGATTTATTAAGTTCTGTGTGGCACAAACCTGCAGCATTGCGCCAAACAGGTGTCAGCCAAGTCTCAGTTTGCTGGACAATAGGCAAGTGACGTTTGCTAATAGAAATAGTCAGACATCCTCACTGTTCCTAAAGGAGGGTAAGCCATCCTGCTTGAATGGCCACACGCGGAATCCATTGTTAAGAAGGGACGGGGAATGGATGGCATCAGGCCTGTGACAAGTGCTGGCTCAGACCTTCTACATTTTGAGGGCATTCATCTGAAAGGAGAGGTTGATGGTTACAACTCGAAGATGGAAAGTGACACACAAAGGTGACTTCATATCAGGATGCCACACCTATCTAATCTTAGAAGTCTTTGGGGGGGATTTTCACAATTTGCACTTCAAAGTAGGTGGGCCAATTTACTCCACTGAAGGCACAACATGTGGGCAGGGTGGTGCTCACAAAGTGGTAATGCGAATGATTATATCAGAGGTAAGAAGTGGATGTGTTTACTCAAATTAGTGTGGACCCGTCCAACAAGGATTTCTGCCATCCATCTAGAGCCACCTAGATAGGCCCTGGTCCATGTGACCCTGGAAGGGTTAAGCGAGTGTGAGAATGTTATGTTACATTATATGGCCAACAGTTTGTGAACACCTGACCATCACACCTACAGTATATCAACTTGTTGGACATTCGGGATGGAGTTGGCTCGCCTATAACAGCGATTTTGGAGTGTGCCTGTGGGAATTTGTGCCCATTCAGCCAAAAGGGTGTTTTTGAGGTCAGGTACTGATGCTGGACAAGAGGACCTGGCCCATAATTGTCATTCTAATTCATCCAAAAGGTGTTCAGTAGGGCTGAGGTCAGGTATCTGTGCAGGCCATTCAAGTAGCTCCATGTCTTTATGGACCACAGGGGGTCAGTCATGCTGGAACAGAAAAGGGCCTTCAACAAACTGAAGTGCACAATTGTCTAAAATGTCTGCTGTTACATTAACGGGATCCTTCACTGGAACCAAAGGGTTTATCCCAAATTCTGCCATTATCTGTCCTCCACAAAACTTTACAGTAGGCACTCTGCAGTCCAGTTCGTAATGTTCTCCAGGCAGGCACCAAACCCAGATTTATCTACTAGAGCGAGATAAGTTCGATCAGTCACGCCAGAGTCCAGTGGTGGTGTGCTTGTGTGCAGCTGCTTGGCCATGCAAGCCCATTTCATGAACCCCCCCAGACACACAGTTCTGACGCTGAAACTCTTTTGTGAGTGACTGGAGGTTTTTATGTGCTATGTGTTTCAGGACTTGGTGGGCCAAGTCTGTGAGTTTGTGTGGTCTACTGTGTCATGGCTGACCTATTCTTGCTCTTTCCACTTCCCAATAATGGCACTTAGAGTCGATTAGTGGATTTGTGGAAAAGGTGGCATTATAGGAGCCAGGTACCATTGTAACGAGAGAATCAATGTTATTCACTTCACCCGATTCCCATAGATTGTGCTTTTAATCAGGAAAATGTGATACTATTTATCATGATATTTAATGTATAATTTAGTATACTGTATATAATGATGTATGAATTATTTGATTGCATATTTTGTGAATCATTTAAAGCACACTACCACCCACACCCGAATAGAATTCTTAGGAATTTCCTCATCAAGGAATGTCCATCAACTTTTGAAAAAATATGTATACTAACTTGCAAGAAATAGTAAAAAAGGAGATGAAAATGAAAAGAATTGCCTAAGAGTTGAAACCGGCCATGAAGGAGACTGTTCATCAAAGGCAAAACGCAATTGGAAAATCAAAAACACAGTAGCAGGGATTCAAAAAACCAGAAGGACTAAATAATGTTCAATGAATGCAGGGAAGCAGGGTTAGTCTGTCAGGCTTGGATACCCCAGAGATACATGGGGTGGCCTTTGTATCGTCGCCAGATTGACGTCACAAATGAGCGTACCCCTGGGAACACTGGGGTACATCTCCAATGAGATGGAAGAAATGGAAATTTAACAACACAGGGAACAAATTGAGCATCACAACAAAATGGGATTAAGTAATAAACTTTCTGAAAGCAGATTCTAGACACAATCAAACCCCATATTTGAATTCCTAGAGTCTCATAACCACATAATCCCGAAGAAGATTGAAAGGAGCTGCACAGGAATGCACATTGTCACACACATGCGCTTATGAGGGAGCCAACAAGCCCTAAGGTGAGTGATATACCATGAGATGAATGGCCATTCCACAGCAGCTCCACTTTCCTTCTCAAAAAGATGACGTCATGTCCGGCTCTTAATGATGACATCACTTTCCGGTCTCGCCACGATGACGTCACTTCCGGCTCCTTCTGGATGACATCACTTCCGATAGACAGCAGTGATGTCATCTCCTGCCATATAACATCCAGTCTACATTTTTGTGTATAAATACCACTGTACTGACCAATACTGTAATTGGTCAATTGCTTCTTGACCTATTTTGATCACAATCTTCTTCATGTCCGATGGACATCATATGGGGTAATTACCCCAACTCTGACATTTTTTGAATCAATTTATTGCTTATTACAACATAAAGAATCAAAATGTTTGGAGATCTCAACAATACACATCAAGGGTTTCTACCTGCACTCACTCGCCTCGTTAAGCCCATGTTATGGATTTTGGAGTCAGGCTGCCTAGGGTGAGGCCTATTCTAAGCAAGCTATGGAAGGCCCCTTGTTATTTTTTATGCTATCAAAACATTACATTGATTATAGCATCTGACTTATTGTTATTATTACAGATTAAAAAAATAATTTAACAATTAAATCCATAGTTAAAAACTCTATTTTAACTGTTAATTGTTTATCTATATTATGTAAGAGTGTATTGATTCATTATTTTATGTTGTAGAAATAAATGTTATTGATGCAAGCCCAGTGGGATGAAAAATGGTTTAGAAGCAACGTTCAAACATTTTCGCTTCAAATTGTAAACCGCAGCATATTCTTTCCTTAATCCCAGTTTAGTGTTAATCGCACCCCCCGTAAGCTGTCAATTGAGCAAAATGAAAACAACAGTTGGAAAGCAACACTTTGGAAACTGCGTTAGCGACACCCTTCTTCAAATAAGAATAACAAGGAAAAAGTGTTGTTTTCTTTTCTATATGTGGGTCTTGAAAAAGTTGATAACCCCCAGCAGATTCAGGAACTACGAAGGGGATACTGAGTGACTTGGAGATTGTAGAGAGAGAAGTGCTGCGGTGATTAATTAGGCTGAAGTCAAACAAGTCACCAGGGCCAGATAATATTATTTACCCATGAGTTCTTAAGGATATCAGCGAGTACAGATATAAACCTTTGGCTCATATTTTTAGGAAGTCACTGTGCACTGGGGAAATCCCGAAGTACTGGAAAATAGCAAATATTATCCCATTAATACAGAGTCTAACTGAGCAGTAAGCATGGGTTCAGAAGAGGGAGGTCATGTTTTACTAACATGTTGGAAGCAACAAAAGGATATGATAGGAGAGATACATATGAGAGTATCTTGATTTCCTGATATGGTACCACATAAGAGTTTGGGCATCAAACTATGAGGAGAGTTTAAATAATTAATCTACCCGAGTATCACATATGTGTGTTACAGATCTGAACTGGTCGCTGGAGATCAGGATATATCTTGGCCTGCCACTCAAGCGGTTTGAGGTCCTTTCATATCAAGCACTACGAGAGAGAGGATGGGAAACACGTCTACCTGGGAGTCTATGTGGAAAGTGACAGATCGATCGCATTGTTCCATCATTAAATTCCTTGCAAAGGGGCCAAAGGAAATTCAGGAGTTTGAATACTGTGCATGATGATAATGCATCCAAGTACTATAAGGTAAAGGTTTGGCCCAAGTAATTTAAATGGAGTCAGGAATGGATTGAAGAAGCTCCCGGCCCTTTCCAGAATGTGGCGCTCTATGGAGACAACTTCACAAGAAAAGTGGAGGATACGATTACGGGAAAGATCATCGTGTTAAGGTTAATGCTATAGTCCCTAAGCTAGGCATGACAGCGGTCACAGTTTCCACAATCATCCATATTCACTTGATGATGTCAAACATCATTTCCCAATGGGTTCCCCCAGATGCCGACACAGGATCAGAAAGCATGTCATGAGAATTAGTACCCTCTCTTAGAGGAAATCCCACTGACATCTTCTTTTGGATTGTTACTACACTACACTATGATCATAGAACCAAAAACAGTCCATGCAGTGGAAGCTTAAGGGATCTCCAAGAAATTTTGCACACACTAGTCGACCAGAAACGTCATAGCAAGAGTTTGCTGGGATTCAAAAGGTGTTCTGTTGCTGGAATTCGTGCTACACAAGTCAACCATCACTGGACAAACCTACGCATCCACAATGAAGACGTTACTTGAGGCCATCAGAGAGAAACGTTGTGGGAAATCGTCAGCAGTTGTGATGCTGCTTCATGACAATGCAACGTCCCACAAATCCCAAAAATCAAAGACTCCTATCAGGGATTGTGGCTTCGTAGATCTTAACCATCCATGTACAGTCCAGATTGGGACCCCAGTGATTATTTTCTTTATCAAAAACTGAAGGAATTCTTCTGTGGATGGAGACTTCCTGATGATAATGACCTCAAGGAGACGGTAATGGGTTGGCTGGAGGAACGAGATGAATCCTTCTATTCTGAAGGGAATACATCACTGGATACAAAGTAGACCAAGTGTGTTGAAGTGAAAGGTCTGTGGAATTACATCGACAAGTATCAAGGTGAGCTTGAACATCAGATTTTATTTTCATAGTGAGGTGAATAAATTATTGAACACCCCTGAGAAAGGAAGTGAGAGTTGAGGATGTGACGTGTAGGTGGGTACAAAATTCAGATGCTGCATTCTCGTTCCACTGGAGAGATGGTAAATAAGAGTTTCTGAATCAGAAATACCACATAAATGCTCTACAAACTCCAAACTCTGAGTTCTGAAAAAATAAAAACGACCCAAATTCAACCGAGTGGTGATGCAACGCTGACCTTTCACCTTAAGTCAATTGAATAAAATTTTAAAAAATACAATCTCTTCAGTCAGAAGTGTCATCTTTGTGGTCAAGTTACATTCAGAGCAAAAAATGATGCACAGTTGATATGTTTAGTAGTTTCCAGGAAAATATACCATAGACCAAATAGCAAATCAGCAGTAACCTCGCATTCCTCTGAATCGTCCGACCAGAAATTCACACAAACACATTGAAGTGGGAAGATGAAACGTCACAACTTGGAGCTCCAAATACTCAGATGGTGCAGCATAAATCATGAGGAAGCAAAGAGTTATGGAGAGAGGAACCTTCTCAGATCGCGGCGAGGTTAAGGGTGCTGTCCCTCGGGGTTCACTGCTGGGGCTGCTGCTATTGTTAATATACATAAATGGTGCAGATAGGAGTATAAAAATGACAAGATGGTTAAGCTGATTGTTCACACAGAGAACCACAGACACATGGAAAAAATGTAGTGTGGGACTTTATAAACCTCTGAAACTCAACTTATTATTTTAGAAGAATTAAGCAGGTAGGACTGGTGAGCTTTATTGGGTCAGATGGTCTGTTTTCATCCACATTGTTCTAAATGTTTTAAAGTTTGCAGATGATGCCAAGCTGGATGGGTTCACCACAGAGGGTCTTGGGCAGATTTGTGGACAATGAAATTTAATGTAAGTAAATGTAAAATATTACACATGGGGAGCAGGACTGTTGAATTTGAATACAGTGGGAAGTCTGAAATTTGAAAGTACACCTAATGTGAAGGACTTATGGAGTTACAGTGGACAGACACCATTAAGAAGGCTAACAGAAAAATCAGGGTATATTCACCACAGTGCATGAAGTACAAGTCCAAGAAGCGTATGCTTCAACTTTATCACACACTGGTGGGGCTTCATCTGGAGAACTGTGTGCAGTTTGTGGTCTCCAGGCTACAAATAAGTGATAAGAACATTAGAGCAGGTGAAGAGAAGAACTCATATGCTGATTCAGGACTGCAGGGTATGAGCCATGAGGAGAGACTGAAGGAGCTGAACTTTATTAGATTAATAAAGGGTTAACGTAATTGAAGGGTCTAAAATTACTAAAGGAATTAATACAGTCAGACCACAGCTGTTTATTTGAAATGAGTTTGACGACAGCATAGAGACAACGTTAGAAACTTGTTAAGGGTAAACTTCGCACAAATGTTATTTCTGGTCACAGAGAACAACCGACAAACAGAATGAATGTGGTGGGACCTTCAAAACTCAACTTGATGTTATTTTGGAGAAATTAGGCAGATACAGTTGGTGCGCTCTGTGGACTGAATGGCCCGTTCTCATCAAAACTGCTCTAATCTTCTAGTTCATTCTTTAGTGTCTTACGATGTTTTAAGAGGTCTCATTTTTTCAAGGTTCCTTAAATGAAAAACACGCAGGCCTTGCAATATGGTTCATGTACAAATAACAGCCTTCTGCCAATTCTTGACTTCTGCCTTGACTTGTGGGGCCAAGTGATCCAAGTTTAATTCTACGACATGTGCATTGCGGGGGGTCACCCTCCAAGTTCTTCACAGGTAGGCGATACCAACCCAAACCGAGAGGGGACACTGCCTCTGCTAACTACCTTGTCTTCTCTATGTTTGACAGCTTGACAAAGAAAGACCACCCAGTGAAGGCATCCAGCTCCACCCCTTCCAGTCCCTGGCCTATAAAGTAGAGACCACCCTGAGGAAAAAATCTCACTTGAGGCTTAGGCAACCAAGAAGAGGAGCTCCAGACATTGACCGAGAAAACAAAGATTTGACCATCCGATTGCCGAGGAGCAAGTTTATTTCATTTATATTATTGTTAATAATGGCATTGCGGATGTTGTTTTGTTTGTAGGTTTTGTTAAGTAAAAGGAGATGGCCAGCTTTGCACCCCAAATGCTGCAGTTGCACCAGCCTGTTATTCCTTTTTTTACCTTCCCCAAATAACAACTAAGATTTTCATTTTTCTTGATTTAGCCTGAGAAAACGACTACTCGTCCATTCTTAAATGTTAGTAAGACACCGGACACTTGAGGGGCATCAGGCGCTGGCTTTGGGGGCCTGGTTTGAAAGCAACCTTTTGGCCACATCATAACCCCAATCCTGACCTTAACCATAGCATAACAATACCTAAAGGCTCCATAATAAGTTAAAAAAAAATATTAAAAATATTTTAAAAATGACATTAAAAAATTACATAAAACAAACAAAAACAACAATAGCATTTAAACAATGGGAACAAACCTAACATTGGAATGAGTCTTCAGAGAGTCCTGAGGGATTAATGGCATTTTGCCACCAATAGGCATGGAGTTACATGTTCTGGCTGTGCCAGTCTCCTTCTCAGTGGGCATGAGCAGGTGCTGGAAAAATGTCACCTCTCAAGAGCTTGGGTGGGATGGGTTGGGGTTTACTTGGGGTGAGGGACAGGGGCGGGGGGCAATGTTTTCTATTTTTTAATGTTCATTATAGTAGTTAATTCTATTTTTTCTTCAATAAATATTTGATTGCAAAAAAACCATATCACCAATACAAACCCCTTGCCACGTGGGGAAAAGAAACTGAATTTTCAATCATTTGCTTACTGAACTTGAGCAATAAAAAGCAGCCATTCTTTATCATTGCTCAGACGACAACCCGAAACTACCAGCCCCTAACTCACACCAAAAGTGACACATCCGCACAGCGTACTCGTTCATCTGGCCAAAACTACGAGGAAAAAATAAAAAAAAGCAGCCTTGGCACTTTTAGTTCTTGTATACGTTGTGGTGTAAAGTGCATGACCGGTGGTTTTATTTTCGTTTTGAGTCTGAACAGTTTGTTCAGTAAGTGAATTGAGTTTCCTAATTTTAGCACATGTGGATGTTCCACGTACCGCATTTTCATTTTTGCATTGACGTTTAGAAATAAGTCGTCCTGAGGATCAAAGAACTTGCTAAGGTAGTTGTGTGAAGTTTCAAACGACTACAATTGTAGACAGTCCGCATTTTGTATGCTTACCTTGCATTACACGTATATATAGGAAGTCACTGTGCACTGGAGAGATTCCGAAGGACTGGAAAATGGGAAATATCATGCCATTATTTAAAAAAGGTTGACAGGACAGATCCAAGCAAGTATAGGCCAGTAAGCTTAACATGCATCACAGGAAAATTAATGGAAGGAATTATTAAGGATAAGACTGATCTGAGTTTGCAGATGATACCAAGATGGGTGGACTAGCAGATAATTTGGAATCTGTTATATCCTAACAGAAGGATTGGATAGCATAGAGAATTGGGCAGATTTGTAGCAGATGAAATTTAATGTCAGTAAATGTAAAGTATTACACATAGGAAGTAAAAATGTGAGGTTTGAATACACAATGGGAAGTCTGAAAATCGAGTGTACACCTTACGAGAAGACGTTAGGAGTCATAGTGGACTCTAAGCTATCGACTTCCAGCCAGTGTTCAGAAGCCATTAAGAAGGCTAACAGAATGTCAGGTTATATAGCGCCTTGATGTGTGGAGTGCAAGTCACAGGAGGTTCTGTTTGAGCTTTATAACACACTGGTGAGGGCTCATCTGGAGTCCTTTGTGCAGTTTTGGTCTCCAGGCTACAAAAAGGACATAGCAGCACAAGAGAAGGTCCAGAGAAGAGCAACGAGGCTGAATCAGGGCTACAGGTGATGAGTTAAAAGGAAAGATTAAAAGAGCTGAGCCTTTACAGGAGATTAAGAGGTGACCTGACTGAAGTGTTTAAAATAATGAAGGGAATCAGTCCAGTGGATCAGGACGGTGACTTTAAAATGAGATCATCAAGAACACGGGGACACAGTTGGAAACGTAAGGTGAAATTTCGCACAAACATGAGGAAGTTTTTCTTCACATAAAGAACGATAGACACTTGGAATAATTGACCAAGCAGTGTGGTAGACAGTAAGACGTTAGGGACTTCCAAAACTCGACTTGATGTTTTATTGGAAGAAATATGTGGATAGGACTGGCGAGCTTTGTTGGGCTGAATGGCCTGTTCTCATCTAGAGTGTTCTAAATGTGTTATCTTGATCATCTGTTTAAGAAATGTGTATGTTGAAAGTCAAAGATAAAACCACATTATGAGCAGAGGTTTTCAATAAGGAAATAAAACATTAATGACTTAAAAAAATACAAGACCAAATTGTAGTGGTCCGGTGCCGCTAAGATTCACATCGTCGATGGGGCAGTGATGTATTTATTTTTTTGGTGGCGATTCCAGGGATGCACCCAGCCTTGGTCCAACCCGTAAACACACTCACAAGCAGAGACACAAACCAATGAATGAATAAATAAAATATTGTACGTCTTTGACTTTGAACTATTTACAATCTCCTATAATTCTGTCATATTTGTGGTCCTGAGAGACGCCGTTAAAGAAAAGCAAAAACAGAAAAAGAGAAACACAGACTTCGTAACTAACCACACATCACAACCTCCAATGAACCTCCTAACCCTCCTCCCGTCCCGGGTACCTAAATGTCAATCACACCCCCGCTGTCAGTCCTCCACGCTGTACTCCGCCCACCCTCAATCAGACCCAACAGTCACTCCAAAAGGCCTGGCTGGGACGTTACACTTGCCCTGATCTTACTTGCCTCCTGTCCGCTTCTATACTTCCTGTCTTTAAAGGCGACTCTCAGCGTTCCTCCTACACCTTTTCTCAGTATTCTCCTGCGTCCCAATCAAAGACAGGTAACGGAATACAAGTAAAAATATCTGCTATCTCCTGCTCTAACATGTACCTTCAGCAGCTTTCTTCAGGTTCCGCGTGTGTCTGAACCTCGTTGGACCGATGGGCTCACTACAGATTTTCCCCATTGCTGGCCCAGCACCAAAAATTCTTTAAGGAAGCTCGACTTTCTCAATGCCTGAAAGTCCACAGTGCTTAACATTTCAACCTTCACTGAAACCGCTCAGTGTTCCTTTTTCTTTTTCTAAGAAGAGGAAGCTCCAGTCTACCACAGGAAACCAACAACTCCGGAGTGACCAGAGAGACTGCGAAGAGTGAATGGGGAGAAAGCCCAGAAGTAAGCCCTACTTGGTATAACGCGCCTGCTTTTCTGTAGCAAGCACCATCCCAGGGTGCAACAGACAAATGAAGGGATTTGTCCAGGGGCCTCAAAAGGCTCAAGTGCAGGTCTACTGTCACGCGTCCACAGTTTGACACGTCTCCTCAGAATAAGGACAGTAACACAACGCCAATAAAGGCATACAAAGAATGCAATATAGACATCTACAATGAGTTGTCAGAATAGAAACCATTTGGTGGACCCCAGATTTGGCGATTCAGGAAGGACCAATGCTGTCCACAATGGGTATGGAGTTCCGACTCCCCCAGTCTCAGTCGGCAGGTAAACTTGCATGGCCGACTACTAATGTAATGTGGTGTCATTTTACTTAGTTATTAGATATTTCGTCATCCTATTATTAACTTCTTTACAAAAAAAAGTAATACAGTGGTCTCTGTGACTTCCTCCCACATACAGCTACTTTATATGTTTACTGACTCAGTGCAAACAGAAAGAAAAGGACTGGGAGATTAAAATAGTCAGGACAAGCCAAAGATCAAAACTGATCTGTTGTCAAGAATAAAAACTCGAGTTGCAGATCTCATGGCGTTCTAGACTTCAAACCAAGAAGATAATATCAAAAAGATTTTAGTTCATACGCAACATGAGGAGTTGTCCATAATCTCGGATACCCCGGAAATGCACACACCGACCTTCACACATTCACTTCGATGACATCACATGCATTCTGGGGAATTCAGGGTAGGATTGGCATTGAAAACGCCCAATGCATTTGCTCCGAAATGGTGGTGCCTACTGAAAATCAAAGATTTGAACTTTTCAACATTTAACCTTTTCAATTTGCCACTAAACCAAAAGCTAACATTAAACTCAAAATCCTTGTGTTTTGTCAGCAAATGTTACAAAGATTTGAGAGCTAACCAGGAGACAGACGTCTAAACCGAGAGATCAGCAAATTTAAAGATGGAGTTGGCCTACAGTACATGAGTCTGGGGGGGCAGTGGCTGAGCTTTGCAGTTTAAAGACCTAAAGTCCAAGAACTTCATATGAGTTGTAGACAGCAGCTCTGGGCTAAATGAATTTATAAATCTCTCTATTATAAAAGCAAATCTCGGAAGGAGAGAACGAGACGTGATTTTCTCAGAGAGACACTTTCACATCCTGCAGGACGAGACTTTGTGCGAAGAGATTTAACCCCACCTGGGGCCGGAAATAAAAGACAAAGAGTAGATGACAAAGTAGAACGTCGTAAAGAATTCAAAAACGTTGGTGCGATACACATGCAGAGCAGGGTAGAGATAATGGAAGTACGAAAATTCAAAAGTCTCAAAAAAAATGACAGTAAAGATCGCATTAGCACAAACAAATGGAAATTATTACTCGGTGAAATAACGGAACAACAAAAAGAGATTGAATATATGGTTTGGCTTTAAACTTTAAGTCGGAGACTTGTAGATCGTCTAATTCGTGTTGCCATCAGGAAAAAGTAGCGTTTCTTCTCAATGAAGAGGCGTATCCGCGAGAATGAAAAGATTTGTTGTTTGGTGAACGTGAAATCCACAAATGTGAGCAACAAAGGTGTGAAGTTACTGGCCTGAAGTGCAGGTGGGGGGAGTGTTGTGATGCAAGATTTTGCATATAACTTGCTAAATGTTTTGTATGTCTTTATTTGTAATTTAGGCGAAGCAATGTAATTTAGTGTTACTTTGGTGAGAGGCATTCGTGTTTGCCGAGGTTTACAACTTTTCTTTGTAATTTTACGACAGGATTTGGGGGATGTGTCTTAAACTAGTTTGATGAGTATTTCTTTGCTAAAGTCTTTCTCTCATCCCCCACACAAAGCCAGGTTAGCTTAACACATGGTCTGGGGGGATTGCAGGTGTTAAGATGTACTATTTCCCCCATTGGTCTGAGATATGGCTGTCTGGATTGGCTGTAGGGGTTGGACAGAAAACCTATAAATTTGCTTGCTCAACCACATTCTGTCTTACTAACATCTGAAAGAAGCATCTCTCTAACCAACATATGATGAAGAAGCATCTCTCTTGCTAACCTGTGATGATGTAGAAGTATCTTTCTCTTGCTAACAACTGAAGAAGACCATCACACCATGATCTGAAGACAACACAATCAAGAGCACAGCTTCAGCCATTTTGAACAGACATGTGGCTGAAAGCTGAGCACCAACGATGCCTTAACTAGAGACATTTTAAGTAACTACAAGTCTGTGTGCCACCTGAATTACACATCACCATTTAATCAGGTTGTATGGTTGCCAATATTCAAATGTACTTTGCATTTTGTTATTATTTATGAATATTATCAGTAATACGTTATTTTATGTGTAACTTAACTCCTGCTTGTCTTTTTACTACATCTAATTGCCTGAGGTTATAGATATAGAAGGGAAGGTGGGGATAAATTATATACAGTGGTAAATCTGTGAGATTAGGCATTGTAAGGCTACATATTAATAATACAATAGGGGAAAGTAGAGCAATATATATTGCTCTACCAAGATAAAACAGGGAGGGAGGGTTGGGTATGTGGTGGTGGGGGTTGGCAAGCGAAGCAAGCAGGGGGCTAAGCCCCCTAGTCATTAAGGAAAAAACAGAATCACAACACTTGATGGGATTACATTATCTGAGAAAATCTAGGAGATTCATCTCGGTCAATTGGAAGTATCCTTTGTCAATGGAAAAGTGATACATTAGAATAAAAAAATAAATAAACAAAAATGAATCTCTCCCTCCAGGGAATGGTTCAAGTTATTTTTTCAGGCTTTGGTAAGAAAAGTATCATCAGATAGCTTGCCAGGTCTGTGCTTGGTCTCCTCGGTTGTTTTAATGCATCCTGTATGAGGAATCCCTTTGCCCTTTATTGCCATGTGCAGGCTCTCTGATGTGGGCAGGGGAAGGAAGTTGTGCGTTTTCCTTTTAGTTTGAAGAATTTTTTCTTGCATTTTCTTTTTATTATTATTTTTAGAACACGTTGCTTGTGCTGCTGGATTGCTCACAAGTTTGCCTTTGACTCAGTTCTCTGTTAAAAATGCCTAAACATGAAAAAAAAAAAAAAAAAAAAAAAAAAAATCTAAGACTAGGATGTGCTTCACTAGCAGCTTTCACAAGGGGAGGATTCCCAATGCTGGAGCACAGACCTCCAGTTAGGCTCCTCCTTTCATTTCTAGTGCCCCTCCATTTATGTGTCTGGATCAACAGGTACTGAAGGATGTGGCCAGGGCCAAATCCTCCCTGGAAAGGGAGGGGCTAAGGGCAGAGCAAATGCAAGCTCAAAGATGGGATGGGGTGGAGCAAGAACAGTCTATAGGAGGAGTTAAGGGCGGAGCAAAATGCAGGATCAAGGAGGGAATGAGTGTGGAGCAAATGGAGTTAAAGAAGGAGCTAAGGGTGGAGCAAATGTAGGCTCAAGAAGGGGCTAAGGGGCGGAGCAAAATGCAGTACCAGGGAAGGAATGGAGTTAAAGGAGGAGCTAAGGGGCGGAGCAAAATGCAGGACCAGGAAGGGAATGAGTGTGGAGCAAATGGAGTTAAAGGAGGAGCTAAGGGTGGAGCAAATGTAGGCTCAAGGAGGGGCTAAGGGGCGGAGCAAAATGCAGGGCCAGGGAGGGGATTGGCGAGTTTAGCAAATACAGACTTGGTGGAGCAAACAGATTCCAAAGGAGAAGCTAAGAGCTGAGCAGATGCAAAATAAAGGAGTTTCTAAGGGCAGAGAACAATCCCACTCCCGACACTTGCCTTACTAGGACAACCTGCCTTGTCTGTCTGCTGGTCCTCATATGTCTCCTGCTAATTCTTTGCTGTGGATGCCTGAGGATGTCCACCATTTGCTAGACACTCCTAATAAAACACTTTGAGTATGCTGGCAGTCAGGACTTGGGGCTTATTCATTTTTTTTATGGTTAGATGTCAAGGAATCAGATTAAGCTAATGTATAAAGTTAGTGAATTTGATTTTTCCATCTTGATCACTTGGATTAAGCAGAAGATATTATCTTCCCTTTTCACCTTTATGTCTACAGACTGATTTAGTTTTATTATTAGACTAGGGCCCTACACTTCCTCTGTCACATGAACGTTTGGCTTGCATAATAAGATTTCCTAATAACCTCATTACAGGCAGGAGGAGTTACAGTAGCAGAAACAAAAAGAACTTGCAGTTGTTCAATATTTGTTAGTAAGAGCTGAGGGTGGTCTTCAGCTGTGATGCCATGGGGGCCAAAACATGTGGGGTTCCACCCACAGAATACAAGAAACACAGGAGAACAATACATACATAGATAGTAAGCAGGCCCACCATGACACTGAATCACCTCAGTGGTCTCCCTGTCATCAGCGTAAGCCATGTGGTTGCTGGACAAACATCAAATGATGAAGACATGGAGGGTGAGGGTCGGGTTACTGAATCAGGTTTCAGATGTTACAAACAATGGCACTGGGCTCATTTTTCGTTGGTACTTTCCAGTGTTAATATTTTGTGTGTGGAGTATTTTTTATTTTTAGGGGGCTTACTGCATTACAGGCCAGTGGGGCACCAGATGTTGTGGAAAATAAGTGACAAGTGTTCTTCAGTAACTGAATGTACTCGTATTATTAAAATGTTCAGAACAACCCTTAGTCTTAAGCATTCTCCAATATCATATTAGAAGGTTATTGTATTTATTTATCTAGAAAAATCTTTTAGCCTGTGAAATTGTCTGTGTGCCGAGTACTGCCAGCTTGGTTCTACATGAGGAGTGGACCAGTTGGCCCTGCAGTGTCCTCTATGCACTTTGTCCTTCCAGTTAAGGTTATGCAGGTCACGCCGGTGAAAAGGCAAGTCCAACACCATCTGCACACTTAAAAGTAGTCACAATAATTTGAACAAAAAGGAGATCACTGATCATTTGTTTTATAGCTGCGCCCACTCAGAAGTATTTTGGACAAAGGATGCTGCTCTGCTCTTTGTATGATTTTATAAAAACTTTGAGATATCTGTGAAGGTATGGTTTTATTAGGATTAGGATTAAAAGTCAAGACGGTGGTAAAGAGTTTAGTGGTAATTATTGACTCTGACCTGAATTTTAAATCACATATTAATCAGATTACTAGGACAGCATTTTTTCCACTTAAAAATATAACAAAAGCTAAACCTCTTATAACACTGCAAGGTGCTGAGAAATGAGTTCACACTTTTGTGTTTAGTCAGCTAGATTACTGTAACGCACTCCTCTCAGCACCACCAAAAAAAGACTTCAATCGATTACGACGAGTGCAGAAAGGAGCTGCTAGAATCTTAGATAGATAGATAGATAGAGTGAAAGGCACTATATAATAGATAGATAGATACTTTATTAATCCCAAGGGGAAATTCACATACTCCAGCAGCAGCATACTGATAAAGAACAATATTAAATTAAAGAGTGATAACAATGCAGGAATAACAGACAACAGGGTCGTTATCTTGCTGCATGACCCACCTTCTCTTGAGACTCAGTTCATGGACAGATGTCCTGACATTTTCCTTTAGAATTCTCTGATATAATTCAGAATTCATTGTTTCATCAATGAAGGCAAGTCGTCCTGGCCCAGATGCAGCAAAACAGGCCCAAACCATGATACTACCACCACCACCATGTTCCACAGATGGGATAAGGTTCTTATGCTGGAATGCATTGTTTTCCTTTCTCCAAACATAACGTGTTTCATTTAAACCAAAAAGTTCTATTTTGGTCTCATCCGTCCACAAAACATTCTTCCAATAGCCTTCTGGTTTGTCCACGTGATCTTCAGCAAACTGCAGACGAGCAGCAATGTTTATTTTTGGAGAGCAGTGGCTTTCTCCTTGCAACCCTGCCATGCACACCATTGTTGTTCAGTGTTCTCCTGATGGTGGACTCATGAACATGAACATTAGCCAATGTGAGAGAGGCCTTCAGTTGCTTAGAAGTTACCCTGGGGTCCGACTATTACACGCCTTGCTCTTGGAGTGATCTTTGTTGGTCGACCACTCCTGGAGAGGGTAACAATGGTCTTGAATTTCCTCCATTTGTACACAATCTGTCTGACTGTGAATTGGTGGAGTCCAACATCTTTAGAGATGGTTTTGTAATCTTTTCCAGCCTGATGAGCATCAACAACTCTTTTTGGAAGGTCCTCATAATTTTCCTTTGTTCGTGCCATGATACACTTCTACAAACATGTGTTGTGAAGAGCACACTTTGATAGATCCTGTTCTTTAAATAACACAGGGTGCCCACTCACACCTGATTGGCATCCCATTGACTCGAATTTCACCTTCAAACTGCTAATCCTTGAGGTTCACATACTTTTGCCACTCACAGATATATAATATTTGATCATTTTCCTCAATAAATAAATGACCAAGTATAATATTTTTGTCTCTTTTGTTTAACTGGTTTCTCTTTATCTACTTTTAGGACTTGAGTGAAAATCTGATGATGTTTTAGGTCATATTTATGCAGAAATATAGAAAATTCTAAAGAGTTCACAAACTTTCAAGCACAACTGTATAACAGTGTTGAGTAATTAGGACTCAGTAAGTTTATAATTTTGGTAAAGCTTTGTAGCAATCTAAAGATGCAGAAATAAGAAATAATCCCATCCGGTCTGCAGGACTACGCTATGCTAACAGCACAGTAACATTTTCTCCTTGTTGTCTCACAGTTCCTCTATTATCACTCGCAAGGAGTTTGTATGCCTGTTACTAATAAAATACTGGAATCACACAAGTTATTAACCTTTAACTTTGGGAACTTTGAATGAAATCTGTCTGTATGAGCATATAAAAAATATCCGTTTTTGTATTTATTGCGTTATTTTATGTTTCTTACACAAGGGTTACAACAACAAAAGTAAACACTAGGCATAGAAAAAAAAAATACAAATTTATTTTAAAAAGCTCATTTATGCTGAATATTCCAAGTACAACACCTGTCAATAACAAGCATAATAGTTACATGAAAAGGGGATTTTACAATAAATACTGATGACTTCAGAAGCATTGTGCCATCAGTAAAATGTTGATATATTCATCTCAATTTTTTTTCATGTATCATTTTTATGAAAAGGAAGATTTTTACAGGGTAAGACTTCACAAAATAGATACGTCACTTTTTCGCGTATTGTTCATTGGCACCCTGCTACACTGGTCACCTGTGCCATTCAGAATTGACTTTAAAATCCTGCTGATGGTTTACAAAGCCTTCAATAATCTGCTTCATCCTATATTTCAGAATGTCTTCACCTTACACTCCAAATCGTAACCTCAGATCTTCAAATGAGGGTCTGCTTAGAATTCCAAGAGCTAAACTTAAAAGAAGTGGTGAGGCGGGCGGCGTTCTGCTGTTATGCACCTCAAATCTGGAATGGCCTGCCAATGGGAATTCACCAGGCTGATACGGTGGAGCACTTTAAGACACTGCTGAAAACACATTACTTTAACATGGCCTTCTCATAGCTTCATCTTAGTTTAATCCTGATGCTCTGTATATTCAATTAATTATCATTCATAGTGGTTCCACAATTCGTACTAACCCCTACTTTCTCTTCTGTTCTTTTTCCGGTTTACTGTGGTGGTGATCTGCCACGATGTCCCTACATTGATGGATCAAATACCAGAGGTTCACATGACCATCATCATCATCAAGTTCTTCCATGTGAACCCCGAATACCATGAGGACTGATTGAGGTCATTTATGTCAGGTAGAATGCCTAGAGGGGGATGGGTGGTCTTGTGGCCTGGGAATCCCTGCAGATTTTGTTTTTTTTTCCTCTGGAGTTTGTTTTTGCTGTCCTCCCTGGTCATCGGACCTTACTTTTATTCTATGTTAATTAGTATTGCCTAATTTTCTTTTTTTATATATTTTGTCTTTTTTTTTTCTTTTTATTCATCCTGTAAAGCACTTTGAGCGACATCATTTGTATGAAAATGTACGATAGAAATAAATGTTTAGATACTCAATAAATATTAGTTATGACTACTCCCCAAAGCCGCATCGTCTCTTGTCAAAATATCACATTCACAATAATGAGGAATACAGTAAGCACAAGACATGGTGCTGCATCTTGATTATCATCCACTGCTGAGGAAGACTGTGTTAAATTTTAAAAGGTCAACAAAGGTCAATAAGTGAAAGGGAAAGGATATGAGGCCTCTGAAACGACCGACAGAACCAGGCCAGATTCTTCACTGGCCTGCTTAACGGAGGCCTCATTCAAGGTAGCCTGACCCCAAACCTTGCTGATAAACTTCAACTCCCCAAAAAATAAAGAACAGGCTTTTAAAGTTCAAAATATTATGAAAAGGGAGAGCCACAAAAATCTTTGACATGAGTAATCTGTCCTCAAATGATCTTTAAAAAAAAATATAAAATCTGTAAGGGCCTTTACTTCACTATTGGCCCATAGACTTATCTTGCTCTACTGGAAGAATCCTAACTTGCCTCTGTTAAGTCAGTGGGTACCTGATATTATCTACTATTTGAAATTGGAAAAAAAAATCAACTTCTTACTTGGAGGCTCTGTACAAAATGTTTTCAAAACTTGGCAGGATCTAATCAAAAACATTTTAGAATAAGGATTTAAATTGAGGAAGCGGATTCTCTCCCACCTTTTTTATTCATTTATTTATTTACATTTTTTTTACTGTTGTAAAGTTTTGCTCTGCTGGCCTGGTGCTCTCTCTCTCATTAGAACAATCTGGATGAGAAAAGGCCATTCAGCCCAACAAAGCTCGCCAGTCCTATCCACTTATTTCTCTCTATTATAATAAAAAAAATCCTGGGATGAGACAAGACTTTTAATCCTGCGACGAGACGTGACTTTTTCCGAGAGATACTTTCATGTATCGTGAGACGAGACTTTGTGCCAAGAGATTTAACCACGCCTGGGGCCAGAAATAAAAGACAAAGAGTAGATGACAAAGTAGAACGTCGTAAAGAATTCAGAAACGTTGGCGCGATACACAAGCAGAGCAGGTTAGTGATAATGAAAGTACGAAAATTAGAAAGCCTCAGAAAAAGGATAGGAAAGATCACATTAGCACAAACAAATGGAAATTATTACTCGGTGAAATAACGGAACAGCGAAAAGAGATCGAATATATGGTTTGGCTTTAAACTTTAAGTCGGAGGCTTGTAGATCGTCTAATTTGTGTTGCCATAAGGGAAAAGTAGTGTTTCTTCCCAATGAAGAGGCGTATCCATGAGAATTTAAAGATTTGCTGTTTGGTGAAAATGAAATCCACATACGTCAGCGGCAGAGTCGCAAAGTGGCTGGAGCATAACGCAGGCTATGGGCAGGATAGCGAGCAAAGTGAGCAGGGGGTGAAGCCCCCTAGTCTTCCAAGAAAACGTCAAGTTTTAAAAGTCCCTAAAGTCTTACTGTCTACCACACTACTTGGTCTCTTATTCCAAGTGTCTATCATTCTTTGTGTAAAGAAAAACTTCCTAATGTTTGTGCGAAATTTACCCTTAACAAGTTTCCAACTTTGTCCCCGTGTTCTTGATGAACTCATTTTAAAATAACAGTCTCGATCCAGCGGACTAATTCACTTCATCATTTTAAACACTTCAGTCAGGTCTCTTCTTCATCTCCTGTGAAGGCTCAGCTCTTTTAATCTTTCCTCATAACTCATCTCTTGTAGCCCCTGAACCAGCCTAGTCGCTCTTCTCTGGACCTTCTCTTGTGCTGTTATGTCCTTTTTGTAGCCTGGAGACCCAAACTGCACCCAGGACTCCAGATGAAGCCTCACCAGTGTGTTATAAAGGTTAAGCAGATCCTCCTGTGACTTGTACTCCACACATCAAGGCGCTATATAACCTGACATTGTTAGCCTTCTTAATGGCTTCTGAACACCGTTGGAAAGTCGATAGCTTAGAGTCCACTACGACTCCTAAATCCTTCTCATAAGGTGGACTCTTGATTTTCTGACCACCCATTGTGTATTCAAACCTCACAATTTTATTCCCTATGTGTAATACATTACATTTACTGACATTAAATTTCTTCTGCTAGAAACCTGGGGGTTGATTTGTTTCATACCTAGTTTTGTTAAAGTTGACTTGCTTGTATGGAATGCTATTTTATTTTAATAAAATCAATCAAATGTTAAAAAATAAAAACAAAGAGGATTTATTTCAAATCAATCAAACATTTGTGTCAAATGGAAAAGGCCAGAATGAGGCACAAAGTTAGCATAAACAGATAAACCACAACATAAGCCAGAAGCAAAAATGCAGACCCCAGAAAAAAACAAAACTCTCGAAATGATGCACTTCTCGTAAAAACCACAAATCGACCACAGTGAACCACCTAAGGGTCCGCTCCTCAGCCTCACACACAGTGGGTCCAGAAGGTGTTGAGACCTGTTCGCTTTCTGCACACTTGACTGTGTTACAGACTTCATTTGAAATGAATACATTTGTCATTTCTGCCCATCAATCGACACTCACGTGGGCACATGTGACCAGAAAGATGCGTAAATGTATTAAAAATAAACTGAAATCTTTCATGCATTGAAGGTTTCAACTGTGGCTGCTGATCTTGTCACCCGAGTAGATCAGTGTTATGCTCCTGGAAAAATTCCTTGGCTGCCAGTGTTTCAAATGTCTCTTATTTCTTTTGAGTTCATTATTTAACTTAACATTGTCGATCATTTAATTTCAATATGTTGGCGTATGTTTTGCTATGTTTTGTTAATTGTGAGTGGTAACCCCATGCCAAGATGTGGGGCCACCTGCCTGTCACCACAAGGGTCTGCCCTCAGCCCTATAAAGGCTAAGAAAATCCTGCAGTCCTTTGCGGTTCATTAAATGTGCTTGTGGTGTGGAGAGTTTCTCCAGTGTTTATCCTGTGCTTTTGTGATTTTCTGCTGACAATACTTTCAAGTTTCCATCGAATCTGACACTATTGTTGTTAATGCTAAACAACAGAGAGCACACATGGCACCAGCGGCAACGTATTTCACGTTCAAAATTCATCCATTGATGCTGTTGCATGCAAACGTATAAAAGGTTTCTCCCTCCCCATCAGGTTCTATTTATTTTTTAAATATGCAATGTGCTCTATGCACACGTATTTATACGTTGAGTAGGGTTATTTAGGAGACTTTGACTATTCATCATAATCAGAAGCTTGCCATCTGTTGGACCAGGTTAACGAGAACACCTCTGATCTTCACAGCTCAGAATCCCCGCCTCTAATTTGAGCTTCGCCTTCAGGTGGTGTTGGATTGGTTTAGCAACGTGACACTCAGCGAGCCGAGTAATTGTTCCCACTATCACTGTAACTGTCAGAATTATTCAAATATACACTTACCCAGAAAAGAGCGTCACAGTAAGAGAGAAGTGCAAGACGATTATCAAACCTAAATGGTATCGTTAAATTAGCAATGAAACTTACTGTTAAGGTGAGATTAGCCAGTCAGTTAAAGGAAAAATATCAGCACAATTATTAATATTGTGGACGTTAAACACAACAGACAGATACGCAGACAGAGTTTTTTCTTCTTCAAAAGTACCCTTTAAAGCACTACAGCCACCATACACAAATAAACCAATAATTATTCAATACAATATTCTCCTGAACACCAGCCAGCAAGCTCTGTCACACTCCTCCCGGCTCCGGCTCGCTTGCTGGGTTCACAGCAGTCCTTTATATAGTCCTTGACCCGGAAGTGCTTCTGTCCTTCCATCCCCGGGTCAGCTGGAGAATTTCAGTTTTAATCAGCCAGGAAGTAGTTTGGGGCTTCTGTTGTCATAGGGCACTAGTACTTCCGGGCTAGGTGAGAATTTGTTCTTCCACCAACTTCCCACAGTGTCTCTTGGAGGCACCCACGGAAACCTAGCAGGGCTGTGCTGCCGAACTCCAAGTCCCATAGTGCCCTGCGGGCATCCGGGGCACCACTGCAGTCCAGGGAAGCTGCCATCTATCGTTCTGGGGGAAGCAGTGTTTTTGATAAGCTGCCTTCCCCCATCCTTCCAGTACTGGGGCGTCCCAGCCGGGATAAACTGTCCCTTACAAAATCTATATCTTTAAAATGTAAATCCATTTATTGATATCAGAATTGCACCTCAGCAATATACACCGAGTCCTAAATTCACTATATACAGTCATATGAAAACGTCGGGGAACCCCTCTTAATTCTTTGGATTTTTGTTTCTCATTGGCTGAGCTTTCAAAGTAGCAAATTCCTTTTAATTTTTTTGTCACTGTCCTGCTCCACTGACAGACTGAGGAGATCGTTCCTCCCCCACACTATGCGACTCTTCAATTCCACCCAGGGGAGTAAATGCTAACATTTTTTTTTTTTCTTTTCATTTTTATTACTATTTAATTTAATATTGTTTCTTTGTATCAGTATACTGCTGCTGGATTATGTGAATTTCCCCTTGGGATTAATAAAGTATCTATCTAATTTATGACATGCCTTATGGAAACAGTAGGATTTCAGCAGTGACATTAAGTTTATTGGATTAACAGAAAATCCACAATATGCATCATAACAAAATTAGACAGGTGCATAAATTTGGGCACCCCAACAGAGATATGACGACATCAATACTTAGTTGAGCCTCCTTTTGCTCCTGTGAGCCTCTCGACGCTGTCCTCCTATAGCCTGTGATGAGTGTCTGGATTCTAGATAGATAGATATAGATAGTTTATTAATCCCAAGGGGAAATTCACATAATCCAGCAGCAGCATACTGATACAAAAAAACAATATTAAATTAAAGAGTACTAAAAATGCATGTAAAAGCAGACAATAACTTTGTATAATGTTAACGTTTTCCCCCCCGGGTGGAACTGAAGAGTCACATAGTGTGGGGTCTCCTCAGTCTGTCACTGAAGCTGCTCCTCTTTCTGGAGATGATCCTGTACAGTGGATGCAGTGGATTCTCCATGATTGACAGGAGCCTGCTCAGCGCCCGTCACTCTGCCACGGATGTTAAATTGTCCAGCTTCATTCCTACAATAGAGCCTGTCTTCCTAACAAGTTTGTCCAGGTGTGAGGCATCCTTCATCTTTATGTTGGTGGTGTTCTTCCGCCATGCAAAGCACTTTTTGTTATGACCAGATAACTCCATTTTTGTCTCATCAGTCCAAAGCACTTTGTTCCAAAATGAATCTGGCTTGTCTAAATGAGCATTTGCATACAACAAGTGACTCTGTTTGTGGCGTGAGTGCAGAAAGGGCTTCTTTCTCATCACCCTGCCATACAGATGTTCTTTGTGCAAATTGAGCTGAATTGTAGATCGATGTATAGATACACCATCTGCAGTGAGATGTTCTTGCAGGTCTTTGGAGGTGATCTGTTGGTTGTCTGTAACCATTCTCACAATCCAGCGCATGTGCCACTCCTGTATTTTTCTTGGCCTGCCAGGCCTGCTGGTTTAACAGCAACTGTGCCTGTGGCCTTCCATTTCCTGATTCCATTCCTTACAGTTGAAGCTGACAGTTTAAACCTCTGAGATGGCTTTTTGTAGCCTTCCCCTAAACCATGACACTGAACAATCTTTGTTTTCAGATCTTTTGAGAGTTGCTTTGAGGATCCCATGCTGTCTGTCCCTCTTCAGAGGAGAGTCAAAGGGGAGCACAACTTGCAATTGACCACCTTAAATACCTTTTACCACTCGTGATTGGACACTCCTGTCTATGAAATTCAAGGCTTAACCAGCTCATCCAACCAAGTAATCAGCATTGAGCAATGACAGGCATTCAAATCAGCACAATGACAAGGGGACCCACATTATTGTACAGCCAGTTTTTCACATTTGATTTAATTTCATACAACTAAATACCGCGTCACTAAAAATCTTTGTTCGGAAAACACCGCAGTACTCCGATGTTCATACACAACATCTGTTATCTTTTTTGTTGAAAATTATTATGCAGGATGAGAGGGGTTCCCAAATTTTGATCATCATCAAAAAAAAATATTCCACAAATAAAGTGCCGTCATGAAAAAACTCTAAACCCCCACCATATAAATCATCTTAATAAATGTTATAAAGCATAACACAAACAAAAGCAACAGTATCAAAGGAAATGATATCAAAACAAAAGCAGAACAAAAGAAATCAAAAGGAAAATCAATCCCATGTGTTAATGCTGTGAAAGGCGGTCTTGTCGCAATATACCAAAATGCAGATATGACACAGCTTAACAACACGTTTTCATAGAAGTGATTTAACTCAAAGTGCTTTACAAGATGAAGAAAGAAAACATATAGAAATAAGATTAGACAATAGTAATTAACGAAGAATAAAGTAAGGTCCGATGGCCAGCAGGACAGAAAAAATAAAAAGAATTAGAGGGCTGGAGAAAAAAAATAAAATCTGCAGGGGTACAGAGGCCACGAGACCACCCAGCCAGGTGCATTCTACCTCACATCAATGATCTCAATCAGTCCTCATGGCTTTCAGGCTTCACGTGGAAAAATTAGATGATGATGACGACGATGGTCATGTGAACCTCTGGCCGGCAAACCACCAATGCTGGGACTGCACGGTGCCCTGATCAGGTGGTGGGGGCGCAGATCGACACCACAGAAAACTGGAAAAGAACAGCAGAGAAAGTAGGGGTTGGTATGGATATCTGAGCCATGAAAAGACAATTCAATGCATATACAGAATATCAGGGTGACACTAAAATGAAGTTATGAGGAAGCCATGTTATAGTAAACGGGCTTTTAGCAGTTTAAGTGCTCCACCACATTAGCCTGGCGAATTTCTATCAGTAAACTAGTATTTCAGATTTTAGGTGCATAACAGCAGAAGGCCGCCTCACCACTTCTTTTAAGTTTAGCTCTTGGAATTCTAAGCAGACCCTCATTTGAAGATCTGAGGTTACGATTTGGAGTGGAAGGTGAGACGCATTCTGAGATACAGGATGGAGCAGATGATTGACGGCTTTGTGAACCATCAGCAGGATTTTAAAGTCAGTTCTAAATGGCACTGGTAACCAGTGTAGTGACGCTCAGACTGGTGTGATGTGCTCAGATTTTCTTAACTCCTGGAATGAGCCAAAGGAGGACTACCGATCCTCAATCACAGAGTGATCTAAAATACGAAAGATCAGTTGAAGGTCAATGCCCTCCCTTCAGTAGCAGAAGAAGTCACTCCATGTCTTATTTCCCTTCCTACATGTTGTGGAACTGGCCTGGTTTCTTTACCAAGGATTACTCTTACATGAGCAATGGTGCACTATAACTGAAAATAGTCAAGCTACACACCGATATCTGAAAGTCGTAAAATACTGAATTAGATTTCACATTGTTGTGGGACAGATAATAAATCTGAGAGCACCATAAATATTCATTGGTAGTCATAACTGAAAGTTGCAGACCATTACACCCACTGACATTCATCATGTACTGAAGCAATGTTGAAAAAAACGTTTTTCCCAACCACTTGGAATCACAAATCATTAACGGTTCTCTCCAGACGTATCAACTATACCTTCAGCGAGACTAGATAAAGGGAGAACATGAAAGGTCCTTCCAGACAACATCCATACTTGGGATTTGAACCTGTGGACGAAAATTCAGACCAGACAGCAGGTGCGGTTATAAAGCAGCTTTATTTTTCAGAGTCACGGTGAGAAGAGTTTCAGAAAAGCAGACAATCAAATATACATGACAGCATCAGGGCTCTTCTGAACCCCATCTGTTGGGTGGGGTCCCGTTTTATACCCCTAGAATGCGTGATTTAATATCATTATGAAATGTAACAGTCACCATATTTATTATACACAATCCTTGAGCCCATTTAATGTCCCTTGTAAAACTTGATTTCTTGGCCCCTTTTGTTATGGCGTCCAGATGTAAGCTAAGGGAAAACGTGATAAGGCAGACTCATGTGTGGAATGCTCAGACCTTGAGTCCTTTGCACAAATATTTTTCTGTTTGCTAAAACAAAGCATGCTATTACATGATTTTGTAAAGCTTACTTCTCAGATATGAATTAGTACAAGGGAACGAAGAGAACATTCGTCTTCCACAAACCCAAGAAGAGGTAGCAGCACTAACTACTACACCGCCATGCTACCTACAGCCCGACTGTAGATTTAATTAAATAAAGTGCTGCAGCTGTGTACTTATAAAGCTCCATCAGGCGGTGCCCACTTTGGAAAGGTGCTTTATAAAGAAAGTTCATTTCTAAGGAAAAAAACTTTTATGTTACATTTACATTTATTTGCTAAGCAAATGGTTTTATCCAATGGGATTTACAAAAGAGGTCAACAAAATCGAGGAAACATCAGTCAGGGGGACCATTTGGGAACAAGTGAGAAAAGCGCTATATAAATGCAAAGAATTATTATTAAGTGTGACAGAAAATGGGACAAAATTGACCATCATGAGTGAAGAGCTCAAAACGAAATGCAACCTAGTTAGGCTCGTCTACCCAAGGAAGTCTAACTGCCGATATCAGAGAGAAATTCACCAAACGAGAGAGTCTTCTGCAAACACTTTTGAGAGATGCTGAGGAAGTCAGAGGTTCACATGAAGGAGGGCAGTTTGTGCCACCAGCTACGAGCCACATATGAAGAGAGCCTGGACTGAGATGTCATGCCTCGCAGAGATGACATCACCAGATGCCAGTCATCGGCAGACCTGAGTGGTCAAACGGGAGTGGCCCCCATACATATTGGTAGTGACCCATTCACTATTCTGTAGGCGAGCATCAAGGATCTGAACGTAATATGTCCACTACAGAAAGCCAATGCAGTGATCTGAAAAGACGAGCGACGTGTGTCCACTTCGACTGGTTGAGCATTTTGAATCATCTGCAGCAGCTTGGTGACACATGATGGTTTCTCCTACCAGTTGAGGGTCACAGTTGTTCAGACATAAGACCAAAACCTGGACCAGGTGTTGTTCTGCAGACTATGTCAAATACAGTCTGATCATGAAGATGTGGTGCAGAGTGAAGCTACAAGGCCAAGAAACAGCTGCAACATGGTCATCGAAGGACAACTGGTCATCGGTCACCATCACCACAAGGTTGCGTAGAGGCTGTAGAAAATTGTATTCTTAAAATTGGTAAACTCTACCTATTAGAAAAGTACTATAAAACACATGAGAAAAGTAGACACTATATTTTATTAAGTATTAAGATGTAGGAGTTTTTTATAACCGCACCTGCTGTCTGGTCTGAATTTTCGTCCACAGGTTCAAATCCCAAGTATGGATGTTGTCTGGAAGGACTTTTCATGTTCTCCCTTTATCTAGTCTCGCTGAAGGTATAGTTCATGCCTATTGTAACAGATAGCCCGGCCACAAACAGACAGACAGACAGACATGACACCAAATGTCCACAACACACCGTTTATTTACAACTATTTACAATCCAGTCCCACCAATTCACACACGACTACGCAGTTCTTTTGTCTCTTCGGCCGCCTCCACTCCTCTCTCGTAAGCTCCGTCTTCCTCCTCCCGACTCCGGCTCCTCGAATGGAGTGAGGCGGCCCCTTTTATAACGCCCCAGGATGTGCTCCAGGTGCTCCGAGATGGTCTTCAGGCAGCACTTCCTGGTGTTGCGGAAGTGCTGTCCTCCAGGACTCTGGAACCATCCAGGCACCCACTGGGGTTGGCCACGGACCCCCACAGGGTTGAGCTTCTCAGCTTTGTATCCGTGGTCCTTGATGGAAATCAGGGGTGCTACCCTCTTGCGCCCAGGGGAGATATTGCCCCTCTCCCGGTCTTTCCCTGCTCCAGGCGTCCTGGTGGGGCAAGGTCCCTGGTCGTCTGCCACACTATATATTTTTATTACCCTGTATAAGCCACAGACCACCATTATCTCTCAAGTTAAAGTTAAAAGCTAATGGTAGATTAATGAGGGGCAGAACTTGAGCAGTGAAATATTGAGGAGTCAGATGAGGATGAATGATGACTTGTGCAATAAGAATTGGAACAAATGTAAGAGTTGCTTTTTAGTTGTTGGCTCATTGTTCCATCTTAAATGAGTCTGTATGCACGCCATACAATAAAGCTTAATTGTGCGGTCTGTTCAAAAGTCTCAGAGTGCCTTCACTGGGGCTGAGGACGCCCCTGCCGTGGCAGCCTGCTCCAACAAGGCATGGCTGGTGTTAGTGATAATGAGCTGAGCTGAATGGAGAAGAGGTGATGAAGAGATGGGATAACAAGAAGGTCCGTCTTTGCCTGGTTGAACTGGAGAGGGTGTTCCTTCATACAAGTTGCAATAAAAATGAGACGTGCTGAGATTCTAGATGATACTGAGTGGTCCTCTGGAGAAAATGACAGGCTGCCTATCATCGGCGTGGCACTGACAACAAAAACCATGGGACTCAATGACAGGACTTATTGAGGAGGCATAGCATATGGAGAGCTGAACAGAGACGAGGTGATGGAGAGATGGAATTACAACAAGGTCCGTCTATGCCTGGTTGAACCAGAGATGATGTTTCTTCATCCAAGCTACAATATCAGCGAGATTCTAGATGACACCATGTGGTGCTCTGGAAGGAATGACAGGTATCATCAGCATGGCACTGATAAGAGAAACCATGGGACATAAAATAGGACCAAGGGAGGAGGTGTATAGAGAAGAAGAGAGGACCCAGCACCAGTCCCTGGGGCACCCTTGACATATCTCCTTCACTAGGACATATGGTAGGATCTTCCCAAGAGGGCAGTCCCAAGGATGCTGGGATCTGAGAGAGTGACAAGGAGGAGGAGCTGGTGGTGGAATTCCATCTAGCTGGAAGAGCACAGATGGCACGCCAGTTGCTCTAGCCTGTCGACAACCGTAACTCTAAAATTCTAACCTTAACCCCAAGGGGGTCAAGAGCCCTGATGCTAAAATAGTGTATTAGGGCCCTGATGTTAAGATCGTGGAGGTCGGCAGCTTGAGATTTGGTGACAGGTTGGTTTTTGGGTATTAATTTTTCTTTATAACGTTCTTTTATTTTTCTTGATAGGGACTATCCTTTGTCCAAATTCTTACCTTAACCCCAGGTGATATTGGGCCCTGAGGCTAAAATAGTATTAGATAGCCCTGATGTTAAGATCGTGTAGGTCGGCCGCTTGATTGGTGATAGGCCAGAATTTGGTATTTATTTTTTTCTTTAAATAATAGTGTGGTAGGAAAGGAAAAGAGGTGTGTAGTGTGTGTGTGAGTGTGATAGGACAGGTTGAATTGAATAGAAAAATAAAGTGGGCCTGACAGGTACACAGGTTTCTTCCGTTGGGATTGACTCTACCCCTCCTATTAATTTGGAGGGAGTATCAGGCTCTGCCAGTCCTCCTAAAAAAGAAAAACAAAAAACCAAAAACAAACAATCTGAGCAAATGATGAATGACAAACTTGTCAGTTCTGATGCTCTACAATTTTTAACATCACAATCTAATAATCAAAATCCATTAGTTCATCCTAAATGGATGGAGGAATTGGATATTGAGCAGGATATTAGAGTCATTCTGGCGGATGAAAGTCTGTCATCCTTAAAAAATACGGGGCGGCCGGGATGGATAATCAATTTTGCTGCCGGACAGACGATAGAGCAATGGGCTGGGTTAAACGTTCCAAAGAGGTGACAGCTGAGGTGGTGGTGGCATTTTTAGGCCTGAACCACATTGTCCGAGGCTCCACCTCTGACTTTGATAAGATCGTTTCCAAGCTTGTAGCAAACATGAAGCATTGTTTTCCGGTGGCTGATCATTATTTGTCCCTGCTTCCACCAGTATATGATGGGCACATAGGTGAAAAAATAGACCAATTTAATTTGGCTATAAAAAAACACCAAAAATCAGTAGATGGTATTTTCCCATGTGCTCATCTGAACATAAAAAGAACATCCTCGGCCAAGGCAATACTAACCAAGGAGTCGGCGGTCAGGTTTTTGGACTCTTGGGGGTCTCGGATTTAGACGGGCTTACCCCTCCCCTAGGACTAATCTTAAAGTTCGTGGGGAGTGGGGCCTGTCTCTTTAAGACGCCTAAGCCCAAGATAGTAGACCGGTGCTGAAATTTGGTTTCAAGGCAGCGACCGGTCTTAACGTCAATTGTTCTTCCTGTTGCTTTTACATGGGCCTACCCCTACTACAAACACTAAACTTAAAGCTGGTGGGGGCCGGGCCAACTTTAAACTAGAACCCTGGTGTTAAGATAGTGGAGGGGGCTCGAAGGTTAAATTTAATGTAGCCCTCTCCGCTGTCGGCCTAGTTTTTTCTGTGTTTTCCTTTTTCTAGCCCTAGTAGATTCCCAATTTTAAATTTAGTCCTTTTAACCCTTGTGTATTGTGTTAGAGGCTTTATTATACTGTATTTTAAGATGATTTTAGTGACCTTTTATTACAAATTATTTTAGACCAATTATTTATGCAGTTTTAAAATTTTAAATTAATTTATGCAAATTTGATGGTCTTTTAGAATGATTGGATGGAGGGGTCTGTTTAAATTATTTATTAGGGGTGATTTTACGTATTTATTTGGCTTTTATAGGGATAAGTGCTGTGCCGGGGAATAATAATAGATTTATTGTACGTCGACGTGTACCCGTGGTCAGGGCGTCATGTACCCTTAGAAAACGTAATAAGTGTGCTTGGCAAATCCCTTATCAAAATAAAAAAATGATTGAGAATCCAATAACGGGGATAGAAAGACCTGTTTTACAGGATTTGAGGCTAACCACAAAAAACTGCATTTATGCTATTCAATGCAAAAAATGTTGTACATCGGCGAAACAAAAAATTCTGTGAAGGCTAGATTTGTCCAACACTTACGATTGATGGAGAACCAGGAGAGGCAAACTATTTTATACACACACTTCACACAGCAGGACCATAGTCCAATCATGTTTCCTATAGAACACCAGACATATTGGACAAAAACTTTGAGAATTAAAAAAGAAACAGAATGGATAGGAATACTACAGACAAAGTTTCCGATGGGACTCAATGAAAAATAGGAAATTTTAATAAAATAATATTCTTTAGGCAATGGGTGGAATTAAGATCTAATTAATTATTTCTTGGGCTAGTGAACCCGTGTGTGCCAGCTTGGCTGGCAGTCCCCTACCCTAACGTCTAACCCTAAGTTGAGCCGTCTCGGTGGAATGGCCCCTCTTGGTTAGGCTCAAGCAGTCCGTTCTTAGTGTTGGTAGAAGAAAACAGAAGGACTGTTTGACAAGTGAGGTGTTTAAAAATGTCACCTTCTGTTTCCCCCACTATTTCTGGATTCCGCTTCTCCCCTCCACGCCACACAACATGAAGAGGGTCGTTTTCCTTTTTTTTTTTTTTAATTCAAAATGGCCCTTTTACAAACCTCTCTGTTGTTTGTTCACAGGTTTCTGTTTGTCAAGTCAGTTTTTAAAAGTTTATTCTTCACACTTGTGCGACTCGTGCTGTGCAGCGGGTGTGAGGGTCTGTCAGCTGTGATAAGCACAGCCCAACTAATTTAGAAGACTGGAGAACAGACGTCTGCATTTGAGGAAGTGAAACTTTTTTCGGCCTGAGATATTTCTTTGATGCTTTTCTTTTTATTTGCCTTAAACTCCAGAATGAGACATGTTTACACTGAAGAATGTGAGTTTTATTTCACTTTTTCAGTGCAGAAGGCTTCCCTGTTTTGTTTGTCACACCCTGTCATATGTGACTTTAAAAAGAAAAAACAAACAAACAAACAAACAAGTCTTATCTTCACTCCTTGAATGCATTCGGTTCAGAAAGTAATGACACCCCTTTCCTTTCTGAACACTTCATTGCATTGTAGTTTTAATTGCTAAATGGATACGTTTGCCATTTGTGCCTATCAACCTACACCCCGTAACCCATAATGACAAAGTGAAGACAGGTCTTCAGAAAGGCCTGCAAAAATGCATTAAAAATCAAAACCTGAAATAATCTCTCCTTCATACAAGTATTCAGACCCCTTTGGCAGCAATTCCAGTCTTGAGTCTTCTTGGCAAGTCTCTATAAGCTTTGTACCCCTGGATTTTTGGCAGTTTATCAGATTCTTCCTGACAGATCCCCTCAAGATCAGTTAGATTGGATGGGAAGTGTCTGTGAACTGCCATCTTCAGGTTGCTTCACAGAAGTTTTAAAGGGTTTACTAACAAAATTCTTTATTAGTTGTGGTAATTATACTTCAAAGACCCCTGATGTTCTATATGGTGGTCCACAAGGCTCTATCCTGGGTCCGCTGCTCTTTTCGATCTACATGCTTCCGTTAGGTCAGATTATCTCGGGGCACAACGTGAGCTACCACAGCTATGCTGATGACACACAGCTGTATTTATCAATAGCGCCCGACGACCCCAACACTCTTGATTCACCAACACAATGTCTTACTTGTGTTTCTGAATGGATGAGTAGTAATTTTCTCAAGCTAAATAAAGAGAAAACAAATATTTTAGTGACTGGCAATGGATATAATGAAGTTATTAGAAATAAACTTGATGGATTAGGATTAAAAGTCAAGACGGAGGTAAAGAATTTAGGGGTAACTGTTGACAGTAACCTGCGGTGGGTTGGCACCCTGCCCAGGATTGGTTCCTGCCTTGTGCCCTGTGTTGGCTGGGATTGGCTCCAGCAGACCCCGGTGACCCTGTGTTCGGATTCAGCGGGTTGGAAAATGGATGGATGGATGGATGTTGACAGTAACCTGAATTTTAAATTGCATATTAATCAGATCACTAGGACAGCATTTTTTCACTTAAACATAGCAAAAGTTAGACCTCTTATAACATTGAAAGATGATGAGAAATGAGTTCACACTTTTGTTTTCAGTCGACTAGATTACCGTAACGCACTCCTCTCAGGACCACCGAAAAAAGATATCAATCGATTGCAACGAGTGCAGAATGCAGCTGATAGAGCCTTTTTTTTATTTATTAATTTTATCGTAATCATTCCATACAAATCAATCAATGTTTGCAAAAAGTAGGATTGAGAACAAGTCGACCCCCACCCCTGAGAGAGAGAGCGTGGCTAACGGAGTAAAACTTAAGGCTTGTAAACACACCTAAATGGATGAATTTGATAAGCCAATAGAGATGAAGGGAGAAGAAAAAGAAATAAAGAAATGATTGCTTTCTCTGTGCTTTAAGAGCTTATTCTAAAATATTACTGATTAGATCCTGCCAAGTTTTGAAAAAAATCTGTACAGATCCTCTGAGTATTTGATTTTTTTCCAATATTTCAAGTAGTATAAAACATCGGTTTCCCACTGACTTAAAAGAAGAGTTAGGATTCTTCCAGTTTAGCAAAATAAGTCTGCGTGCCAAAAGTGTAGTGAATGCAATCACAGTTTGTTTGTCTTTCTCCACTTTAAACCCATCTGGAAGAACACCAAACACAACTGTTAATGGGTTAGGAGGGATTGTGAGACCAAGGCTGTCTGAAAGGTAGTTGAACATTTTGGTCCAGAATGATGTTAATTTGGTGCAGGCGGCCCAAAACATGTGACCCAGTGAGGCTGGGACTTGGTTGCAGCGTTCGCAGGTTGGATCTTGCCCTGGAAACATTTTGGACAGTTTTAAGCGAGACAGATGTGCTTGATATATAATTTTGAGTTGTATAATTGTATGCTTTGTGCATATGGAGCTCGAGTGAATTCTCTGCATTGCTACTTTCCACTCCTTTTCTGATATATTGATTAAGAGATCTTCCCCCCCCCGTGTCTTCTTGGATCTTTTAAAGGGAGGGACTGTAAAATAATTTTATATATTGCAGCTGCTAGCTGCTTAACTAGGAAAAGAAAATCTGAGCACATCACACCAGTCTTAGCGTCACTACACTGGTTACCTGTGTCATTTAGAATTGACTTTAAAGTCCTGCTTATGGTGTACAAAGCCTTAAATAATCTCACTACATTTTATATTTTGGAATATCTGACATCTTACATTCCAAATCGGACCCTTAGATCTTCAAATGAGGGTCTGCTTAAAATTCCTTAAAAGAAATGATGAGGCGGGCGGCCTTCTGCTGTTATGCACCTCAAATCTGGAATAGCCTGCCAATAGGAATTTGCCAGGCTAATACAGTGGAGCACTTTAAATCACTGCTAAAAACGCATTACTTTAAACATGGCTTTCTCAGAGCTTCATCTTAGTTTAATCCTGATGCTCTATATATTCAAATAATTATCATTATCATTCATGGTGGCTCCACAATCCGTACTAAACCCTACTTTCTCTTCTGTTCTTTATCCAGTTTTCAGTGATCTGCGACACCACCACCCGATCAAAGCACCGTGATGTCTCTACATTGATGGATTAAAGGCCAGAAGTCCACATGACCGTCATCATCAAGATCTTCCATGAGAACCCTGAATACCATTAGGACTGATTGAGGTCATTTATGTCAGGTAGAATGCCTAGAGGGGGCTGGCTGGTCTCGTGGCCTTGGGACCCCCTGCAGATTTTAATTTTTTTTTTTCGCCAGCTGCCTGGAGTGTTTTTTTGTTTTTTCTGTCCTCCCTGGCCATTGGACTTTACTTTTATTCTGTTTTAATTAGTGTTCTCTTATTTTAATTTTTACTTTGTCTCTTTTCCCCTCTTTATCATGTAAAGCACTTTGAACTACATTGTATGAAAATGTGCTGTAGAAATAAATGTTGTTGTTTGGGCCTCTCCAGGGTTGTCTGGGCTGTATGCCTTGGGTCACTGAACAGTCACACCAGTCTGAGGTGGCGTGCATTTTGAAGAAGGTTTCATTCAAGGACCTCTCTGTATTGGACTGCAGTCATTCCTCCCTCGGTTCTGACCAGTCATGCTGCCCCAGAATCCATTGCACGATGCTGCTACCACCATACTCTATCATAATGATGGTATTAAGGAGATAAAAAGCAGTGCCTGATCTTTATATTCTGATCAAACAGTACATTTTTGTCTCCTCAGGCTCTGAGAGCTCCATTAATCTATCATCTGTCTTTTACTTAATGGTCTTCTGTCTGGCCACACTACTATAAAAGGTCTTATTGATGGATTGAGAATGTCATCCATCCAACAGGTTCTCCCATCTCAGAAGAAGCTCTGTTAGAGTGACCGTTGTCATCTTGGTCACTTCACTGACCAAGGCCCTTCGTGCCTGGTTACTCAGTTCGACCAGATGGGCAAATTTAGGAGGAGGCCACAGTGCTCCTGGGGACACTCAAAGCTTTAAAAATGGTTTGTTTCCCTTCCCCTGATCTAATGTCTCTCCACATTTTGATCACAGAGGTCTACAGAGAGTTCCTTGGGCTTCATGACTTGATTTTTATCCTGGCATGCAGTGTGAATTGTGGGACCTTCTATAAACAGGTGTCATGGACGGCAGGCCTGGGCTGGCATCCCTGCTGGGGTGGGCCCTGGTTCATTACCTGGCTGGGAAGCCAAAAGAAAGAAAAGGCAGGAGGCTTCCTGTTTTTACCATGCGATTAGCTGGAAGGACAACATTATGGACCAATCGGAGAGGACTCCCTAGACTTCAGTACCCAAATGGACAACTGCAGGGCATGCTGGGAATTGTAGTGTCTTCGAGCAGCCTTTTTGGGCTCCCTGGGTGCCATCAGGGGCTGCTGTGGCGATTTATGCTCCACTTGGGCACTTCCAAGGACACAAGACACCCATATTGCCACCTAAGTGAGTCTTTTTTCGGACTGTGCCCTCGTGACATGGCATCTCTTCAAGATCACAATTCTGTTTGGGCTGCTGTTGGAGGGTGGGAGGTGCTGGAAACCCCTTAGTAGCCTCACGTGAGCTGAACACTCATTGGGCGGCCAATGCCATATCTTCAACTCGTTCAGTTTACCCACCCACTGCACCTGCGTACCTTTTTCTTCCTTCTGGGACTTGAACGACCGGCTGGATGAGAAGATCTGCACCTTGATCTTTTCAGTGGTGGCATTTTACAAATTTGTACTTTCACACACACACACGCTTTTTTACAACCATGGTAAAACAACTTGGGCAAGGTAAGCTTGACATTTCATCCATCATATCAATTTCCAAAATCACTTGAACTCAGTGCAGAGTTTCAAGGGGACGGCTTTGAGCTGCAGCCTACTGCAGTAACACGGAGCCATTGAATGAAATCCTGTCAGCAGAACCGTCTATAAGAAAAGTGAGCTGTACAGAATCACAACTGAGTCATATAACAAGAAAACCGATATTGAGACGAGATTAGTGAGGACTGTAGAGGAAAAACAGTTTTTATTAGGTTAGATTTCATGCTATATGTGCTGCCATCTAAGATTGGCTGAAATCTAAATAATCAATGTGGACATACAGCAGGCGTTAGGCTTTGTGATGCACACGTCTCTGTCATATGCCATTTGGTACGGGATTCGTAAAAGCAGTGTTATCCAAATATCCCCCTGGGGACAAATAAAGTTCTCTCTATCTAATATTTGTGATGCACCATCTGTTGGAATTAAAAATGTAGTGCATTTTGTTTTTACTACAAATGTTTACAATCAAACATCTTTTGGAATAACAGACATACCAACCACGAC
>JANRMT010062827.1:5001663-5015157 GCA_026402145.1 Polypterus bichir lapradei
AAACTCTCTTGTTTTTTTTAGCTGTGTTTTCTTTGGCTGCCATCAGCCTCTTTTGAAACAAACTCCTTCGTCTTGCTGTTAAAAACATCCACATGCCGAGAATGAAGAACACCATTCCGTCGATATGCTCCATTGTTGTGTGTTTGTTTGTGGCGCGTTTACGATGATGTCACGGCAGTAGAGGCGGCACAACTATAACGACACGTGAATAATCCCGCCCACTCTAAAGCGGTACTAAACTGCAGTCGAAACGCAAACTGAGCCGAACTGAGCCGAACCAAGGTGAGCTGTACTGAACCGTGCTGTGCCGTACTATGCAGTGGAAAAGCGCCATAAGAGTATGAGCTGAAGGAAAGATTCACATTTTTTTTTGTCCCACGTAATAAGATTATACTCCTAGTGACAGAGTGTGAGAAAAATGTATTTCCTTTTGATAGTTAGGGATAGTGAATAACTGCATTTAATTAAGATACAGTGTCTGTGTTAGGTGATTGCGAACAGCAATAAATCTAGGAGAATAGAGGATGGCCATCTGAAGGGTGACTATGCTATTATTTTATTGTTTCTTATTGAGACTTCCTGTGTTAATTCAAGTGACATTGTTTTTTTCAGCAGAGTGTAGTCACAAGACCCTAGTGTAGACAGTGACGGTGTGTGGAGTGCTATCCATGGAAGTTCTGCTCAAGCTTTATAACACACTGGTGAGGCCTCAGCTGGAGTCCTTTGTGCAGTTTTGGTCTCCAGGCTACAAAATGGACATCACAGCACTAGAAAAAGTCCAGAGGAGAGCGACTAGGCTGATTACAGGGCTACAGGGGGTGACTAATGAGGAAAATTAAAAGAGCTGAGCCTTTACAGTTTAAGCAAATGGAGATTAAGAGGAACCCTGATTGAAGTGTTTAAAATTATGAAGGGAAATTGTCCAGTGGATCAAGACTGTGACTTTAAAATGTTCATCAAGAAAACGTGGACACAGTTGGAAAACTGCTAAGGGTAAATTTTGCACAAATATTAGGAGGCTTTTCTACAAACAGAGCACCACAGACACGTAGAATTAAGTGACCAAGTAACGTGGCAGACAGTAGGGTGTTTGGAACCTTCAAAACTAGGCCTGATATTATTTTGGAAGAATTAAGTGTACAGGTCTAGCAAGCTTTGTTGGACCGAGTGGCCTGTTCTTGTCTAGATTGTTGCAATGTTTGTCAAATGAGCAGAGAACACAAAAACGATGCATTTAAGCATGCATCTGTCTGACAAAAACCCAAAACGTGTTATGATTTTGTTCTGATTATTTGTTTGATATCATTTTTCTGCCACCAATCTTCCCGTTTTGATTTTTTATGCTCAAAAACCCAGAAAATTAAAAACAAAGTTTTAAAGGGGTACTTATTACTTACAAAATACTTCAAGTATTCAAACAAAATAAGCAAAGAACATTTCGCATGTGTTAACACAAAACATAACTGTTCAAAAATAAGGCAGCACACCTTCCTACGATTTGATTATTAAACAAACTTTCCAAACTAAACTCGAACTGAGCTGGATTGAGTTGTTAGGAAAATTGGTGGATTTTCTAACTTAGCATTCAAAACATTCACTAAAGCAAGACCAGTGACTTTATTGCCAGAAGGTCTCATTTCAGTAGTAATTTAAAAGTGACGGTGAACTGTTTTCTCTTGATTTAGCAGTAAAGCCTAATGGGGTCTGACTGCTCCACCACTGCTTCATTGTTATTATTATATTATTATTTTTTTTTCTCCAGCCGTCTGGAGTTTTTTTTTGTTTTTTCTGTCCACCCTGGCCATCGGACCTTGCTCTTTTTCTATGTTAACTAATGTTGTCTTATTTTAATTTCTTATTTTGTCTTTTATTTTTCTTCACTATGTAAAGCACTTTGAGCTACTTTTTTTGTATGAAAATGTGCTATAGAAGTAAAAGTTGTTGTTGTTAATGGGAATCATCCTACACCGATGATTCTGGTATATATCCACAATCAAATGATGTATGGTAGAGCAATCAGAAAAATAAGAAATGTGTATTGGCTAACTGTAACTTGCACAGTATTTATAGCACTGTGAATGGCAACATCAAAAAGTTTATATAAGCCAACAATATGAATATTTACATAAAATATATGAAAGTAGCATCTCTCACCAGGATCAGTGCCCATCATCATCTGCATCCATTCTCCTGGTGTTACACTTGTTATGTCATCTCCTTCAATCTTGAATGATTCAGGATTTTTTGAAAAAATGACACAGCAGTGCTTTTTCACTCCGAGTGCCATTACATAGCCTTGGTGTGTTTCTGAGTCATCAGTGACATTTAGAACATGCAGTTTATACTCGATGTCACGCTGGCTTGAGCAGTGAGCAAAATGGACAATGGTTAGTTTTTTCATCGTCTCTTCCACAATTTGTTCAAATAATTCTGGCTTAGCATCTTTCCCACATCCTACTACTGCTTTGGTTTTATCATGAATGCCAGCAAAGAAAATCCCGCCATTTGTGTTTCCAAATGCAGAAATATATTTTCGCAGGCTCTCATCAAGCCTGTTTTGAAACTTTTTCCCTTCAAAACATTTGAATTCTACATAGTTACTTTCTCCAAAATCTACAACCTCTCCAACTTTCACATTTTGTTTAGCGCAGAATTGACTTACTTGTGTTAGTATTTTATCTTGTGGGGTGCATAATTTTATTCTCTTAGGAGAGCAAATTTTCCCTGCATTCAAGTGCTTTTGCCGAAAAAATCCAACAAACTCATTTGGTGCAATTCTCAAAGTTGATGTTCCACACCTTTTAAATGCTTGACAGTCAATACTGCAAATCCTGGCTTTGTCACTTCCAGTATCTCTGCTGCCTCCAGTCCAGGATTTCACAAAAATGATGACGCGAGTTCCTTGTTGCAAAAAGGCAAAGTTATCTTGTATCGTTTGGGGGCTAACAAGTTCTCTAAGTCCCTGTTCAATATCCAGTCCCAAACCATCAGATAAAGCGTAATTTTCATTTTTGACACGCATTACAATCAAACCTCCTCCAGAATTCAAATGAGCACAAGCTGCACGTAGAATGTGGTTTCTTTCAATATCATTGTCTTGATTTTTCATTTTCTTTCTACAGTGTTCTCCAAGTAGTACTTCACCAACATTTATTACTCGGTCAGCATACGCAGTCTTTACTAGATGGATGTTATTCAGTTTAGAAAACATTTCGATGCCCTGGAAAAGAAAAAGGGTAAAAATGTGATTTTAAATTTTTGTTTTATGTTCTGTTTGTAAATGATGACATTTTTAACTCCTAATTTTCCACATATATGTCATAGAGAATTGTATATGTACTATTATCTCAATGTAGTGTCCTTCATACAGTACATTTTAATTTCACTAAAACAACCTCAAAATCTGCTGAAAGGAAAAGTTATATGCATATACTTTACCGTCTCAAAAAAGTAGTCAACACATTCTTTTAGAAGTTGAAGACTATGATCTACAAAACAGTTAATGCTTAACATTATCTGTAACAGGATTACTGTCTAATAATTCATAAAATTTTACTTAACTGAACATAAATTTAAAAGAGGATAAAAAAAATTACAGGATTGGTATAAAGATTCAAGACTGATATGAAATGATACCACAAAAACTGTAAAACAAACTATTATCCAGCTTGAAAAGAAATATGGAAACTTGAATTTTATTCATTCAATTTCACACAATTACAAAATGCATAACAGAATAACAAAATTTGTATTTTTTCAACCCTGTAACATTGAAATTTGTGTATACTTTTATTGTGTGATGTTCTTTATGGTGTCAATTTTAAGTAATCATCATTATTTACTTCTCAAGTCATCAGACATTTCCATTGTCTTATTGCTTCTCACTTTCAGTTCAGCCTTAATTGTTACATTGCATTGTTTTATTTTTTTTTTAGTCAAACGCCAATTTGTAGCTTAATTCATTTGGAAAATAAGCTTTTAGATAAAGAGGCAAAGTGTAGTTAATTGCATAAGAAACATCCATCCATCCATTATCCAACCCGCTATATCCTACCTACAGGGTCACGGGGTCTGCTGAAGCCAATCCCAGACAACACTGGGCGCAAGGCAGGAACAAACCCCCAGGCAGGGCACCACCCACCGCAGGGCGTACACACACACACACACACATACGAGGGACAATTTAGGATCACCAATGCACTTAACCTGTATGTCTTTGGACTGTGGGAGGAAAGCCACGCAGACACAGGGAGAACATGCAAACTCCACGCAGGGAGGACCCGTGAAGCGAACCCACAGGTCTCTGTACTGCGAGGCAGCAGCGCTACCCACTGCGCCACCCTCTTATAAAAAACATTAACTGTAAAATGAATCAGCCGATCATGGCTAATACAAAGGCAGCACTGCGTTACCGAACTCGCTTTGCTTTCTCGGGCCCTGTTGGCAACACCGCTTAATAATTAAATAATTATTTTGGAAATTTCCTTCAGTAGGAATGTCCTATCACAGATAACGTTATATAACGTTACACAGCATAACTAAAATTTGTAGCACTTTATCAGAGAAAAACTACCAAAGGCACATATTTGTGCTCATAAATCGTATCACATTCTCCAGAATCGTTCAAGAAAAAAAAATGCTTCTGCAACGTCAACGAAATCTCCCGAATGCGCGGCACGGCTGATTGCCCTCCTAAACGAACTCCGAACGCCCGCAAAGAAGCGCCATATTAAAATTCAAATTTGGCGCCAGGCTGGACGATGATCAAAAAGGAAAGTTTCATTTTACCTGATCACAATGTTCCGATATGCAGTAACGGCAAAATAATACTAAAAGTAAAACTATCACTGTGCACTTAGACACTGCACGTCTGTTTTGTAAATACCGCTAACGTCCCAGTACTGTACCTTTCGCTTTCACTTTAAAGAGAAAAATCGCGAACACATTCAAATTCAAAGATATCCCGCGTAATCCAACACCAATGTGCGATCGGGGGTGGAGTTTCGATCCGAAGAAGGAACTAGATACTAATGTCGCGTTTAAATACAATGAAAAGCTAATAGAGGTGGTTGGGAATTGTAGTCTTTGTAGTCCTGGAAATAGGAAGCGCGCAGAATATGACGTCAGCATCAGGCCCGGACTACAACAGTTGTGATTGGTTATAAGCACTTGCATTAAAATTACATGAAAAACGTTATTGGAAAGGCACGAGCACACGGATCCCGTCGTTAAAGTTTTTGTTTATTTAATTACATTTTATTAAATGCTTTGCACATGACAATAAGTTATACACATGGCCGGCGACACCATTAAGGCGAATTAGGCATTTGTTTAGGACTCAGATCATAAGAGGGGGAAAACCCAGCCGTACGGGTTAGCTACTAAACAGTCGGCTGGCGCACTGATAAGCTTGGCTTAGGGAGTAAAATAAACTAGCAGCGGCACTACTGGCATATTATATGTTATACTGACTGTAACTGCCAAGACAGAAGATTTTTTGTGTATTGAGACCAGTGTGTGAGTTTGAGTGTCTATCTATCTATCTATCTCATAGTGCCTTTATATCTTATCTATTATGCAGTGCCATTCCTATCTATCTATTATATAGCGCCTTTCATATCTATCTATCTATTTATGCATATAACATATATCAGGTCTAAAGTCCTTACCATTTTAGTCCTTTTATACATAAGTATATAATACTGAGTACCAAAAACATTTAAATTAAATGAAGAAAAAAGGCCTTAAAAAGCAATAGTTTTACTTTATTTTTGTTTTGTTGAGATTGTAAAATTACTAATGTAGTTGTATAACTGAATAAATTATATGTGCATAACTGATGATATCCTTATGTAGAGTTTCATCTTATGTATATAAAAGTTAGCTAGTATAAAAATGAACATAATTATATAGCGTTTATCTGAGCTGAAGATAGTTCTTATTTAAACATAAAACTATGTAGTAACTTTCAAGAGTTCTCTCTGACAATTACACAGGTAACATACATTGAAAACATGGTTTTGATTATTTTATGTGATTTTTATATATTTTTAGGCACTGAATGAAAAAATGAATACCATTCTTCAACATTTTTCAAGAAAGCATATTTTTAAGCTGTTAATTATTATTTTGTATTATTTTCACACTGTACTTAATTAAATGTCAATATTTTAATAATTTCTTTGAATTTAATATTTTGTAACATTAAAAGTTATATTTAAAGCAAACAGTTATGTCTTTAACAGTTATTAACTATAGTGAGCACCATTGATTCATTTGGTGAACCTGGAAGTGGTGTGTGTCTGACTGGGTCAACAGTCGGGGTAGACAAGATTCCCATGTGAGTAGAACAGCAGAGCCAGGAACTGGCATTGGGTTCAGAAGGAACTGCCAGCTAGAAATAAAAGCTACAGCTTGGTGCCAAATCATCATTAGACCTCGCTTGGTGGACCCAGATCATGTGCTTTTACCTCATCTTTATATTAGGCTTGGTTTGATAGGTAGATAGCTGTGAAAGGAACTATATATTAGATTTATAGATAGAGGTGAAAGGCAGTATATAATATATAGATAGATGAGAAAGACAATATTGAATAGATAGATAGACAGATAGATAGAGTGAGTTTAGTATAGTCGGCAGGATTTGATAGATAGATAGATAGATAGAGTTTAGTATAGTCAGCAGGGATAGATAGATAGATAGATAGATAGATAGATAGATAGATGGATAGAGTGAGTTTAGTATAGTCGGCAGGATTTGATAGATAGATAGATAGAGTTTAGTATAGTCAGCAGGGATAGATAGATAGATAGATAGATAGATAGATAGATAGATAGATAGATAGATAGATAGATAGATAGATAGAAAAAAACCTTATTTGTCTCCTCTGGGGGGATTTCAATGAAGCAGCTTGTCAAAGCCCTATCATAAGATGGCGACTGTTTTATGAATTGGTGCTGAAAGTTTCTGGGTTTCTCTGAGGCCAAATTGAAGGAGGAGATTTTCACTGAACCTAAAATAGAAAACTGACTTCTGAATTGAAGGATTTGATGGTGCAATGAATGACCTGTAACGTGAGGCTCAGGTATCATTGAAAGAAGTAATTTAGAAGTTTTTAGGTAACAATAATGCTCCAAATTAAAAAGAAACTGTGATAAATATGTTGGTTAAATTTAAAGATCATGAGACTCAAAATTCCCTTTTTGGATTCACATTTGGAATTTTTCCCTGAAAATTATCAAGTGGTGAGTGAAGAGTGTGGTGAAAGATTCCATTAGGATATCAAGGACATGCAAGGAAGGGACCGGGAAGACGTTACGTCAGTATGATAGGGTGCTACAGCTAAATGATTCATAAGGATGCACCAAAAAAAGTGGACAAATGGAGCGTCAACCAAATGAAGTTTTCAATCAAAAAAACTAAAGTGGCCAAAATGAGTGAAGTCATGTGCAAGTCAATGAATATGTGTGTTGTTTTCTTTACATATATGTTAAAAAAATAGATTGATTAAATATTCCCATGTTAAATTGTTTTTGAACAAACAATACTGCATACATCAATTAACTGTGTAGCTCGTTAAATTTGATTTAAATTTCTTTTCAGTTCTGTACCTAAATGTGACATAATGGAAACATTCTAATTATATTTTTTATTGTGTTCGTAACTGCAAATAAAAATAACTATTCACAATTTAAAAAATATTCTGAGTTTAATCTTGCAGCATAATAAAAGATCTATCTATCTAAAAGACTGACCAATGCATGTTGTGGGGTACAGCCCGGACACAGACAGGCAGACATGATGTTGATCACCACACACACGTTTATTTACAATATTATTTACAAATAAGTGCATCAACCCAGTGCCGCAGCACCAATCACCCCTTCAAGTCCAGGCCTTCACACAATGCCTTTTTCTTCTCTGGTCCGCCTTCACTCCTCTCCTCCGAGCTCTGTCCTCTTCCACCAGACTCCAGCCATCAAATGGAGGGAGGCGGCCCCTTTTATGCAAGCCCGGATGGGCTCCAGGTGCTTCCCGACACTCCTCCGCGGACACTCCCCTGTGTGGCGGAAGTGCCAGCTGTGCACCTGGCAGCACTCCAGGTGTCCCCAGTCTTCTTCCCCCCCAGCACTTCCAGGTGTGGCGGAAGTGCTGAGGTCCAGGGCTCGGAAGGCAGCGGGGCGCCCACTGGCAGCAACCACGGGCCCCTATAGGGTGGAGCTTCCAAGCTCCCTACCCGTGGTCTCCAAAGCAACCAGGGCCAGTCGCCCCCACATTGTCTGGGAAAGGCACAAGCCCTCCTCCGGTCCTCCTGGACGTCCTGGCCGGGTCGCCTCCCCAGCCGTCTCTGACAATGTTTAATAGAATCTGTAGCCCCTTAACAGAACACACAAGTATCGCTTGCTGTATATGAAGGAACTCCCACAGTGGTGTAAGAAACACGAGACAGAATGATCACAGCACAAGCTAATCACGTGTGTGAGGCTGACTGTCAACACAAATCAACAGAGTGTATTTGGGGACCTCAGTACCTATGATGTCAGTCACATAATGCCCTAACATCATAAAACGCCCTCCACGTCAGTCAACGTCATGCCAGTTACACTATGGTTAAGATTAGGGCTTTGTTAGGGTTATCTGACTCAAAGGGCGTTTCAAGACTGACATTGTGGGCATCACCTGACCTACAGTTGGGAGGAGGTAGACAAAGCTTGCCCAGAGGAGTGAAGGAAAGACAAAGAAGACAACTGCATTGTGCTGTGGACTGTGTTGTGCTTGAGGGAAATGGGAGAAGGCCTTTCCCACAAGAGAAAAATAAAAATAAAAAAAACATGTGCCTTGAACTTGTGTCCCACATCTGCATGTATTGGGGCTGGGTGGCGGTGCACCCCCTGGTGGTCCACAATATATAGATGTTTGGTTTAGTAAAAGCTGTTCTCTCTAACAAACACATTGCAGGGATTTTGCGCCCCCTGCTGGAGGCAAATTTGCAAAACTCTCAGAATACTCTCCATTTAATTATTGAAGATAAACCTGCAAATAGGTGGACCCTTAAATCTGTGAATTGCAAGGGTCGGCTTGTAAACTAAGTCATTGTAGTCTGTGTAGATGATATTTGGAAATTATGCTCCCTCCAGTCTATTATGCCATTCTCCTAATGCTACTTTAATGCTATTTTTAAATCAAGACTTACTTGCGATGTTTACCCCTAGGTATTTAAACTGATCTGCGATGATAAAAGGGAAGGAGTCCAATCTGTGCTAGAGAATTCACTGGAAAGAGCACACTTTTATTCAAATTAATTTTGAGTCCACATCCATCCATCCATCATCCAACCCGCTATATCCTAACTACAGGCTCAGTCCACATATCTTTTGAAATTCTGTTAGTGCTGTTAGGACTGCAAGCACAGTATTGTGTGGATCTGATATATACATCTGCATATAGTGATATTTTCTGTTCAAGTCCTTCTCTGATAATCCCCTCAGATGCATTTCGAAAGTGAACTGTCAGTGGCTCATTGGCGATTGCAAATAGCAGTGGTGACAGGAAACATCATTGTCTAGTATCACATTTTAGTTTGAAGTAGTCTGAAACACTGTTGTTAATACAAATTGAAGCTTCTGGACTGGTATACAGTAGTTTGATCCTTGCACTTATGTTTGGGCCAAACCCCAATTTGTGCAATGTAGTGAATAGGTGGACCCATTCAATCATATCAAATGTTTTTTGTGCATCCAATAATAATAAGATCTCTGGGCTGTTAGACTTTGTGGCTGAAAATATTACATTAAATAGGCGTTGAAGATTGAAAGCCAGGTGTCTGCCTTTAATAAATCTGGTTTGGTCTTGTGATATTACTGGAGGAAACACTTTGTCAATCCTTCTAGCTAGAACTTTGGAGAGTATCTTAACATCATTATTCAAAAGTGAGATTGGTCTGTATGATGCACGTTGTAATAAGTCTTTATTTTTCATAGGAAAGACGATAATTAATGCTTGGCGAAAAGTTTGAGGTAGAATTTTATTGTCTCTGACTTCCAAAAATGTTGCTAATAAAAGGGCAGCAAACTTAATTGAAAATGTTTTGTAAAGTTTTGCAGGGTAGCAGTCAGGGTTTGCTGCTTTCCCACTGTGTAGTGAGTTTGTAGCATCTTGTAATTCTGAGAGTGCCAGAGGTTTATCCAACTCCTCTGTACTAAGAGTATCTAGCTGTGGTATCTGTAATGTATAAAAATGCATTAGATTGTGTCTTGTGTTCTTTAAACTGAGTAGAATATAAGGACTTGTAGTAGTCTCTAAGTGTGTGCATTATATTTTTATGGTCAATGATTTTGTCTCCATCTGTGTTGGTGATTACTAATATTGCATTGCGAACTTTCTGCTTGTGGATTTGTTCAGCTAACATCTTATTAGCCTTCTCTCCAAGTTCATTTAATGATGTCGCAATTTAAAAATGAGTTGATCCATTTCTTTTGTTGTCAAGAAGTTGAATTCTGAAGGCAAAGCTTGTCATTTAAGCTCCATGATCACAGAGGTGTGGTCAGAGATAAAAATAGTTATCTATAAAGAAATAATCAATTCTTGAGTAACAGTGAGAAGTGGTGAGAAGAAAGAATATGCTCTTGAGTTTGGATTTAGAAATCTCCAGGGGTCTGATAAGTTGTGATCAATTGCAGACTATGTAATTGTCTTTGCAGTGTTAGGTGTTATTGCCCCTGTGGCAGAAGACCTATCCAAGTCTGGATTTAAAACACAATTAAAGTCTCCGGACATTATAATTTTATGAATGTTCGCATTAGGAATGGATGCAAATACATTTTGGATGAAGTCTCTATCATCAGCATTGGTTGCATAGGTATTTACTAAAATCACTGTAGAATTAAATAAATTACCCATGAAGATCGCATATCGCCCTTCAGAATTAGATACTACATCTGATACTACAAATTAAATTGTTCTATGTATAAAAATTCCCAAACCTCTAGTTTTCTTTGTAATGTTGGAGTGGAATATTTGGCCAGTCCAGTCTCTTTGCAACCGAAACTGATCTTTGCTTAATAAGTGGATCTCCTGTAAAAATACTATCTTGGCGTTTAGACCTGTTAGGTGAGAGAATACTTTCTTTCTCTTTAATTCATGATTGAGACCTTTGACATTCCAGCTCACAATGTTCACTGATGGGTCATAAAGACATTGCCTCTTAACTTTTCTTGACATTTTGTAGTCTTAAATTAAGGTAGTACATTATTACATAAAATATCTTTAACCTTAATTTCCATTTTTGCTACGAGTTTTTGCTATGAAGCTTATTGTTGGGTTGACACAATTGTAAGGGTTGAAAGGACAGATTAGAAAAAGTTTGCTCTAATTCTCTACACCCCATTTTGCCTCACCACATGAGGCTAGACCACACTTCACAAACTCCCAGTCCTCTGACATACCGAAGAAACAGAGCACATCGAAAACAAAAAAGTTCCCCAGCAGGAGTGTATAAGGATTAAAGTAGAGATACCTATTGACAATACAATCCAAATACTACAGTATAAACCTAGAATAAAATCTTAAACAGTACTGAAAGAATAAACCCAGGGAATTATGTTAAGCAGATAATGTACAATATTCCACTTTCAATTTAGTAGGATGCAAGAGGCAGTATCTGATTTCGGCTTTCTGTAAGTGCTGTTTAATGCCGTAAAATGTGGCATGTTTAGCAACTGTTAAAAGGTGAGAAATCTGGGAAAATACGAATTTTCAAATATAATCTCCTGTTTCAGTCTGAGAAGCGACATCACTTTTAATTTAGACTGTAGGTTGTCAAACCACACAATGAAACTTCTAGGTTTTGAGGCATTCGATTCACGTATGTAGTAAGACCTCTCCAATTATTTTAGAGAATAGTTCAGCTATGAATTTCACTGGGTTTGGACTTTCATGGCTTTCAGGGAGACCTTCAATTCTGAAATTATTCCTTTTGTATCCATCTTCCAGTGTAGCTAGTCTGTCTTCAACCATTTTACATTCAGAATTTGCAGCGGTTGCTTTTCCATCAGCAGTAGATGCCAGTTGTTCACCTATTTCAATGCAAGTCATGAATGCTTTTGTTAATGTCTTCAAGCTGAGGACCAAGTGCTCTAAACTTATTCTCAAACTTACCCGCATTTTTCGTGTATTTCTTTCCTAAAATATTTGCTCAATTTTTTTTCTAGCAAACCTTTAAAGGTTGCATCAAAGTGATTACTTAAACGTTTCTCCTGGTCTTTAATATCCTGAAGCAGCTTCTTGTTTGTCTTGTTTACGTCCTTTATATCAAGTTATTATAACAAGTGAGAATATTTATATTTTAAGATTGTGGAATTTTTTATTTAATTTAGCAAATATACAGTAAATGTAAGCAAAAAAATAATTTTAAATTAAAATATGAGAAGAAATCAGCATTTTTTTGTAATGCAATGACTTAAATGAAACAGAAAGTGAAAACAGAGTTATATTCTCAGTTGGATTTGTCATATATTAAAATAGCCAAGGAGGCCTTTATAAGATCCAACGAAAGAAAAATGGTATTAAGAAGGGAAAGATTCAGCCACCTTCATCATTCTTGAAACAAGAAAGCAGGATAGGAATGCTATTTGATGCTTTGTTGTTAAGCAAGGCTGAAAATATAGATAATTAAACCTACACATTATTTTTCTAAACTCTATTGCACTTTTTGCCAGAAAATAAGCCAACATATCAGTCTGACAGATGTAGACTTTAAGGAGTCACGTGAATACAGTTTACACATGGAAGAACTGGATTTAGAACTCTGGTGTCTAGTATGGGCCCCAGTACACGCAAAAGCTAACTACACTCAATTACAATTTTTTGAGGGGGTGGGAGAGTTAAAGGATTTATTATTTAAAATATCACATGAATGTATAAAATAGGAGAACTAACTACTTCTATGTAGAAAGACTTAACTACTTTAATTCCCAAGCCATGAAAGATAAGAAATTTCTTGAACATTTGTGACCTATAACCCTTCTCAACTTGGACTATAACATTTTTTTTTTTAATGTTCGTGCACAGGTCTGAATGTTAGGTAACTATAAATCAGTTGGTGGATGACACAACTCTGTTACCAAAAATTGAAAGACAAATAGCAGCTGCCATTAAAACTACTGAAACCTTTTACAAAATGTCTGGATTACAATAATATACAGAAAAACATGAACTTATGGCTGTTCATGAGGGTACAATACATTATATTACACTCCAGTTAAAAAAGAAGTTTAAGATCCATGATTTCAAAGGGTTATTACAATTTTATGAAGAGAGTTGCTTACCAAAATGGAGTAGCTAGACTAACAGGTCCAGCTTGTTCCTTATTGCCCCCAAAGTCACTAAAGAGCTGAATTATGATTTTATTGGAAAAATAAAAACCGTTTATTTTCAATTTAAAAAGTTTTTTTTTTTTAATTATTGTTTATTTGTTGTTAATAATTTAAATCTAT
>JANRMT010062827.1:5024851-5036928 GCA_026402145.1 Polypterus bichir lapradei
ATAGATTTAAATTATTAACAACAAATAAACAATAATTAAAAAAAAAACTTTTTAAATTGAAAATAAACTGTTTTTATTTTTCCAATAAAATCACAATTCAGCGCTTTAGTGACTTTGGGGGCAATAAGGAACAAGCTGGACCTGTTAGTCTAGCTACTCCACTTTGGTAAGCAACTCTCTTCATAAAATTGTAATAACCCTTTGAAATCATGGATCTTAAACTATTTTTTTAACTGGAGTGTAATATAATGTATTGTACCCTCATGAACAGCCATAAGTTCATGTTTTTCTGTATATTATTGTAATCCAGACATTTTGTAAAAGGTTTCAGTGGTTTTAATGGCAGCTGCTATTTGTCTTTCATTTTTAGTAACAGAGTTGTGTCATCCACCAACTGATTTATACTTACTTGGCAACCCCTAACATTCAGACCTGTGCACGAACATTAAAGAAAAAAGTTATAGTCCAAGTTGAGAAGGGTTATAGGTCACAAATGTGCAAGAAATTTCTTATCTTTCATGGCTTGGGAATTAAAGTAGTTAGGAGAACTAACTACTTCTATGTAGAAAGACTTATTTTATACATTCATGTGATATTTTAAATAATAAATCCTTTAACTCTCCCACCCCCTCAAAAACATTGTAATTGAGTGTAGTTAGCCTATGTGTGTACTGGGGCCCATGCTAGACACCAGAGTTCTAAATCCAGTTCTTCCATGTGTAAACTGTATTCACGTGACTCCTTAAAGTCTACATCTGTCAGACTGAAATGTTGGCTTATTTTCTGGCAAAAAGTACAATAGAGTTTAGAAAAATAATGTGTAGGTTTTATTATCTGTATTTTCAGCTTCACTTAACAACAAAGCATCAAATAGCATTCCTAGCCTGCTTTCTTGTTTCAAGAATGATAAATGTGGCTGAATCTTACCCTTCTTAATACCATTTTTCTTTCTTTGGATCTTATAAAGGCCTCTTTTGCTATCTTAATATATGACAAATCCAACTGAGAATATAACTCTGTTTTCACTTTCTGTTTCATTTAAGTCATTGTCTTACAACAGCGGCTGATTTCTTCTTATATTTAATTTAAAAGTATTTTTTTTTTGCTTAAATTTACTGTATATTTGCTAAATTAAATAAAAACTTCCACAATCTTAAAATATAAATATTCTCACCTATTATAATAACTTGATATAAAGAACGTAAACAAGACAAACAAGAAGCTGCTTCAGGATATTAAAGACCAGGAGAAACATTTAAGTAATCGCTTTGAGGCAACCTTTGAAGGTTTGCGAGAAAAAAAATTGAGCAAAAATTTTAGGAAAAAAATACAGAAAAATGCGAGTAAGTGTGAGAATAAGTTTAGAGCACTTGGTCCTCAGCTTGAAGACATTAACAAAAGCATTCATGACTTGCATTGAAATAGGTAAACAACTGGGATCTACCACTGTATGAAATGCAACCACTGCAAATTCCAGATGCAAAATGCTTGAAGACAGATTTGCTGCAGTGGAAGATGGATACAAAAGGAATAATATCAGAATTGAAGGTCTCCCTGAAAACTGTGAAAGTCCAAACCCAGTGAAATTCATAGCTGAACTATTCTCTAAAATAATTGGAAAGGACTTACTGTATATGTGGATCAAATGCCTCAAAACCTAGAAGCCTCATTGTGCAGTTCGACAAATTACAGTCTAAATTAAAAGTGATGTTGTTTCTCAGACTGAAACAAGAGATTATATTTGAAAATAGCCGCATTCGTGTTTTCTCGATTTCTCACCTTCAACAGCTACTACACGTGCTGCATTTTACGACATTAAACAGCATTTACGGAAAGCCAAACAGATACAGCCTCTTGTATCCTGTTAAATTGAAAATGAAGGCAAGTTCTACATTTTTAGATCTCCGGAGGAAGCAAAAAAAGAGCTAGGGAATTGATCCTGACACTGTCTGAAATACGATCGTTGAGTCAAATCATGTCCTGGTAAGGTAAAGAAGATGTAACCTACTATTTGGTCCATTCATAGTGAGGATTTTGTTGTAATTATACATTTCCTTCTCAGCTATTTTTAAGTTTTAATTACAATAATATATTTTTTTCTCACCAAAGAGGACGGTTTAACATCATTCCCTTGGTTTATTGTATTAGGACGGTACTATCATATGTTATCTGCTTATCCATGTCTACTGTTTTAACATCATTCCCTGGATTTATTCTTTCAGGACTGTTTAAGATTTTATTCTAGGTTTATAGTATTTGGACTGTATTGTCAATAGATATCCCTACTGTAATCCTTCTACACCCTTGCTGGGGAGCTTGTATTGTTTTGGATGTGCTCTGTCTCTAAGCATGCCAGAGGACTAGGACTTCATGAGGTCTAGACTCATGTGGGGAGGCAAAATGTGTGAGCGTGGGGCTGGGGGGAGTAGAAAATTAGGGCAAACTATTTCTAGTCTATCCTTTCAACCTTTACAATTGTAAATGCCAACACAACAATTGGTTTCATAGCAATAACTCCTGGCAAAATTGGAAATTAAGGTTAAAGATATCTTTTGTAATAATGTACTACCTTAATTTAAGACTACAAAATTTCAACAAAAGTTCAGAAGAAATGTCTCTATGACCCAACAGTGAACATTGTGAGCTGGAATGTCAAAGGTCTCAATCACGAATTAAAGAGAAAGAAAGTATTCTCATACCTAACAGGGCTAACCTCCAAGATAGTGCTGTCTTTTTACAGGAGATCCACTTATTAAGCAAGGATTGGACTGGTCAAATATTCCACTCCAGCTTTACAAAGTAAACTAGAGGTGTGGGAATTTTTATACATAGAACAATTTTGTTTGTAGTATCAGATGTAGTATCTGATTCTGAAGGACGATATGTGATCTTCATGGGTAATTCATTTAATTGTAAAGTGATTTTGATAAATATCTACACAACTGATGATAGAGACTACATCCAAAATGTATTTGCATCCGTTCCTAATGCGAACATTCATTAAATTATAATGGCTGGAGACTTTAATTGTGTTTTAAATCCAGTCCTAGATAGGTCTTCTGCCACAGAATTGATTATTTCTTTATAGATAACAACTTTTTTTCCCATGATCAAATCTTGCAAGTACAATACTAATGTTATCATTGCGCCCTGCATACTCATCTCACAGCTGCCGTCTTAACCCACTTTAATTAGCTGATGAAAACTGTAAGGAGTTTATATTCAAGCAAACTGATTTTTTTTAGAGATAAGTACATCCTCAGAGGTCTCTGCTGGAATACTCTGGGAAACTCTGAAGGCATTTTTAAGTGGACAGATTATTTCATATCTCTCCCATAAAAATAAATTAGAAACCAAGGAAGCATCACAGTTAATCGGGGAAATTACCAGAATAGATCAAGAACACAGCAGGTTCCCAAATGAGGCACTTTATAGGAAATGACAAGCTTTGCATTCAGAACTCAACCTCTTGACAACAAAAGAAACAGGACAACTCATTTTTAACTCTCAACATCATTGCTATGAACTCGGAGAGAAACCTAATAAGATATTAGCTGAACAAATCCACAAGCAAGAAGTTCACAATGCAATAACAGTAATTACCAACACAGCTGGAGACAAAATCATCCATCCATCCAAAATCATTAACCATAAAAATATAATGCACACAATTTAGAGACTACTACAAGTCCTTAAATTCTACTCAGTTTAAAGAAGACAAGACACAATCTAATGCATTTTGATACATTACAGATACCACAGCTAGATACTTTCAGTACAGAGGAATTGAATAAAGCTCTGACACTCTCAGAATTACAAGACACTATAAACTCACTTGAGAGTTGGAAAGCATTAGGCCCTGATGGCTACCCTGCCAAATTTTATAAAAAAATGTTCAATTAAATTAGTTCCCCTTTTATTAGCAACATTTATGGAAGTCAGAGACAATACAATTCTACCTCATCTTTTTGCCAAGCATTAATTACTTTCTTTCCTATGAAAACAAAGACTTATTACAATGTGCATCATACAGACCAATTTCACTTCTGAATAATGATGTTAAGATACTCTACAAAGCTCTAGTTAGAAGGATTGAAACAGTGTTTCCTTCGCTAATATCACAAGACCAAACCAGATTTATTAAAGGCAGACATTTGGCTTCCAATCTTCAACACCTATTTAATGCAATATATTCACCCACAAAGTCTAACAGCTCGGAGATCTTATTATCGTTGGATGCAAAAAAAGCATTTGATATGGTTGAATGGGACTACCTATTCACTACATTGCACAAATTGGGATTTGGCCCAAACATATGTGCATGTATTAAATTACTGTATACTAGTCCAGAAGCTTCAGTTTGTATTAACAACTGTGTTTCAGATTACTTCAAACCAGAATGTGGTACTAGGAGAGGATGTCCCCTGTCACCATTGCTATTTGCAATCGCCATTAAGCCACCAGCAGTTCACCTTTGAAATGTCTCTGATATATAGGGGATTATCAGATAAGGACTTGAATAGAAAATATTACTATATGCAGATGATACTTTATATATCAAATCCACAGAATACTGTGTCTGCAGTCCTAACAATTCTTGCAGAATTTCAAAAGATTTCGAGAGTGTGGGAGGCATGGTTCCAAGGTACAAGAAGGAATTATATCTTTCATCCGTCCTTTGGCAAGCTCTAATGTTTAATGCAGTTGCCAGAGCTTTATAGTTTACTTTTCTTACAATCTTTGTTTCCAAAATAAGAATATGCATGTGCCCATAATTGGCTACAATGTTTTGCTGGCATAAGGTTAATGGAAATAGCAGACAGTGACTATTGACCATAAACTGACCATCAGGCCACAGGGTACACCTTCTCTCTTAATAGGCAGCCTGAGTTTTCTCCACTTGTCACTCCCCATCTCCCTGTCAGGCTGCTTACAAAGCAGTAATGTTTCTCCCTGTCAGCTGGTTTGCACAGTGCAGATATTTTCAGCTTTGTCAATTCATGGACTTAGTTTTGAGTAAAACATGTATTATGGGATAAACCTCAGAGATCACCGTAACACTCTTCAAACCTTTGGCTACAGACCTGTTACTGAAACACACAGATGATGCTGTAGCAGGTCAGCTCAGGTCAGGTCAGGTTGGGAAGCATGCACTGGTACAGCAACCACCATGCAACAAAACAGCTCAGGGTGCTGGTTGGCAACCCCCAGGCAGACATGCAGTCCAGTATTACCCCTGGAAATGACCCTCTATCTGCTGCAGCCAGGTGTTATGTGGGCACCCTGTTGATCTGGCCCAGCCATTCTCACCTCAACAATGAGGATCGTGTGAGCTGGATCACCTGTGGGGAATCGTGCCACATGGCCATAGTGCCGTAACTGACGCTCCCTCACAATGCAGATAATGTGCCTCATTCGGGACTCCATGAACAACACAAAGTCAAACCAGCAGTACCCAAGAATTCTCCAAAGAGACACACATGAAGGAGTCCTGTCTTCGTCTCAGGTCACTGGATAGCATCTACTGTATATCTCACAAACAGGAAGCACCAGGACTCTGAAGACTTGGACCTTCGTCCTTTTGCAGAGATATTGGGAGCGCCACACACCCCTTTCCAGATACCTGATGAGCCCTCATGCTCTCCCAATCCATCTACTGACTTCATAGGAAAAGTCACCAGAGAATAAATGTCACTGTCAAGGTAGCAGCACTACTAAAATAGTCTCATGATCCTTAAACAAACTAATACAGTACATTTATTTCTTTATAATTTTGAGCATTGTTGTTGCCTAAAAACTTAGGGATGGCTTCTTTGAATGATACCCAAGCCTGTTGTTCTAGGTCGTTCATTGCACCACCAAATCCTACATCAGAAGTCAGTTTACTATTAACTGTATCAGTCCCAGTGAAAATGCCTTCTTGCAATTTAGCCTCAGACAAACCTGGAAACTTTCAGCACCCTTTCATAAAACAGTCTCCATCTTATGATAGGACTTTGACAAACTGCTTCATTGAAATTCCCCCCTGGAGAAAAATAGATAGAGAGATAGATAGATAGATAGATAGATGTGGAAAGGGAATTTATAATAGATAGATAGATAGATAGATAGTGCCTTTATCTATCTATCTATCTATTATATAGTGCCTTTCATATCTATCTATCTATCTATCTATACTGTATATAGTGCCTTTCATATTTTCATATCGATCTTATCTATCAACCTAATAAAGGCACTATCATATTTTCATATCTATCTTATCTAGATAGATATGAAAAGCACTATATGATAGACCGATGGTCTGCATACACAAAGAAAACTACTGACTTGGCAGTGCTGTCATGTGCAGAGCAGTAAATGAAAAAAGTTTCAACGTTGGGAGTTGCTTGTATATACTTGTGCCTTGTCAATAAAGTTTATGATTTGAATGCAAGCGCTCTTAACCAATCACAAGTATTGGAGTCCGCTCTTGATACTGACGTCATATTTCCTCGCTCTCCCTAGTGCAGGAGCTGTAAAGACTACAATTCCCAACCTCCTCTATTTGCATTTCATCAAGCAACTTTGACAAGGAATAACTATTTGTGTTATTAAGAATATTTGATTTCTGCCGTATAGCCCTGTGTATTCTATTGTATGATGGAATTATACTTTTTTAAGGCATGAACTCAACATTTCTTCATTCTCCGAATGGAAACTCCTTCTCCGACTGCACATTAGTGTCCGATTACACAGGGTATCTTTGAATTGGACTACGCCAGCGGTTTTCGCCTTGAAAGTGAAAATGAAAGTTACAGTGATCGGACGTTAGCGGTATTTACAAAACAGACGTGCAGTGTCGTAGTGCATATTGATAGTTTTACTTTTAGTATTGTTTTCCAGTAACTGCATATCGGATCATCGTGATCAGGTAAAATGAAGTTTTCATTTTTAATAAGCTTACGTCTTTTATCGACGCCCAGCCTGGCGCCAAATTTGAATTTAAATCTGGAGCTTCTTGGCGGGCAAGCAGCCGTGCCGAGCATTCGGGAGATTTCGTGGACGTTGCAGCAGCCCTTTTTTTTTTTCCAAACAATTCTTCAGATTTGTATACAGTTTATGAACCCAAATATTTACCTTTGGTAGTTTTCCTCCGATAAAGTGCTACAGATTATTAATACATAACATTATTGTCAGCGGCGACGGGATATCCCCACAGAAGGAACTTTCTTAATAATATTAATACATTTTATTTTTAAACGGTGCTGTCAACAGAGCTCGTGAATGCAAAGCCAGGTCGGTGACGCAGTGCATGGTTTAGTCACGGCACTCGATGACCAGCTGGTTCATTTGTCTGGCAATGTTTCCTAATTCTTTTTATTTTTATACAAATAACTACACCGTGCCTCCTTATTCCATCTAAAAACTTATCTTCAGAAAGATTATGCTACAAAGGCTAAACTGAATTCAGTACCAGAATAAAAGCAGTTATGCTTATCTCTATAGAGTATAAGTTTAAAATGCCCCAAGGTAAGTAATCGTTAACTGCAACTGCAGCGATAAATGTGCAGTAGTATAACATACTTTACTTTAGTGTTACTATCATGTAAAACAACAAAGTAAAAATATACACTGGTATGAAGATTAATGGCCGGAACAACTGAAAAGCAGGGCTGGTCCTACTCTATAACAAAATGCTCTGTAAATTTAAGTACAGTAAATTAGTGGCAGCAAGTACTGTAAATATTACAGTAAGAAACTGAACGTGAAGATAAACACCTACACAGCACCATTAATTTACTGTAAAATAAACCTTTATAAACCACTGACTGGGCAAAAAAAAAAAAAATGCAATTAAAAGTCTCTTAACAGCCGTGGAGTCATTAGTCTACTCTCTTTTAGACATTTAAAGACAATCAGCAGTTCAAAAAAGTCTCACATGTTGTAGTGAGGAGAAGGACGTGTTTGTAATGCAGGATGTACGACAGATTTTATTCCAAACTCTTCTATTTTCAGTTAGAAGTTGGACCTCTTGGGATGCACTGCATTTCCACTCCCATTACAATAATTTACTGTAAACATTGATACGTCTAAGGTATTGCATTGCGTTTAACGGTAAACTACTGTAAACTAACAGCTACTGTTAAATTAATAAAATAATATGTTGGCTGCGAAAAATACCTATAAGATTACAGCAGGTTTCTTTTTTTTAAAGCGTAGTCTTTAGGGCAGTTTTTGTTTCCGCCATCTTGTCAGTTGTAAGCCAATTAATGCATTGAACTGAACAGACCACTTTTGCTTTAATTTTGATGAAATTCCTTTTCATGATTTAAAACTTTTCATTCTTTATTCTGGGCTCACTAAGGGTTCTCGAATTCAGTTCATAGAGACCAACATTTTCACTCCAGGAATTCCTGTTCTTCTCAGTGTTTTTCTGTTATTAAGTCCGATATAATGGAGGGGCAGCACGGTGGAGCACTAGTAGTGTTGTTGCCTTCCAACAAGGAGACCACGGTTAACATCCCAGGTCCTTCTTGCATGGAGTTTTGAAGTTCTCCCTGAGATCGAGTAGGTTTCCTTCAGGTGCTCCGATTTGCTCCCACAGTCCAAAGGCATACAGGACTTACTTTCACCTCTGTAACGTATCCCGTGTTCGCTCCTTCCTCTCCTTTTCACTTGTCCCTGCTTTTATCGCATCCCGCATTGATTATTGTAATTCCCTACTATGGCAGGTGCCCCTTCTAATCTTATATCACAGCTCCAGCTTAGTCAAAACTCAGCAGTAAGAGTCCTTACTCAAACCAGCAGCAGCGAGCTCATCACGCCCATCCTGCTCTGCCTTCACTGGCTCCCTGTGTCTTACAGAATCGAACATAAAATCCTACTTATAACCTACAAAGCCTTAAATAACCTCACGCCAAACTATATCAGTGACCTTCTCCATCACTATGTGCCTGCCCGCCCAATAAGGTCCTCCGATTCAGGCCATCTTGTTGTGCCCCACACTAATCTACACTCCATGGGTGACAGCAGGGCCTTCAGCTGTATAGCGAGTGCCCAGACTCTGGAATGACCTACCAAAATTAATTAGATCAGCTGACTCCATGAATTCTTTTAAAACTCATCTGTTCAGGAAGGCTTTTAGCTCTACTTGACTTTATTACCCTTCTCTCAGTTTACCTCCATGTCAAGATGCTCATGTAACCTGTGCTTGTGTGCGAGACCATCAGTTATGTTGTCTGTTAAAGCCTGTCTTACTCTTCTTTATTCATTTATCTGGTTTAGTACAGTGCTATATACTGTATACCCTGCCGTTCTCTCTTAAACTCTGTGAAGTGCCTTAAGCATGGGAAAGGCGCTATATAAATACAATGTATTATTATTATTATTAGGACAGGTGGGTAGAAGATGGTGTTTGTGTGTGTGTGTGTTCACATTGTGATGGACTGGTGCCCCGTCCAGAGATTGCTCCTGCCTTGGACAGGCTTCAGCTTCCTCAAGTCTCTACTCTGGATAAGCGAGTTTGGAAGGCAGATATAATGGACGAAAAAGGCTCAAATGAGATGCATTTAACTAAGCAATCTTTTGGCTTGTTTTGCATTTTGCTATGCTATTAAGATTCTGAATCTAAAAAAGCAAGTGAATTAACGTTAAGGCAAAACACGTTTGTTCCATTAGTGGCAGTAATTGATTTCTAAATGATTTCTAAATGGCTGGAATGAAAACCTGCAGCCTTTGCAGCCTTCAAGAAGTTTTACACCCCTGCTTTAAGGGGCAGGATTTTAATTTGTGCCCCTCAGACAGTTCAATCAGAATTGAATTGCCATTTAAAATCCACTGTATATAATTACAGCACACAAAATCCTCATGATATGGGAAGTGTTTTTTAGATGCAGTCTAAATACTACATATTGAGAATTTTGATGTCACCCTGAGGAAAGGCTATTTTACCACAGGCAACACTAAAATAACATGGGGCAGAATTCATATTTCAATAAAGCAATTATAGTAATGGCACCAAAATGTAATAGCAAAGAGTGTTTAAATTAGCAGCTGAATAACAAAACATCTGCGGTGGGCTGGTGCCCTGCCCAGGGTTTGTTTCCTGCCTTGTGCCCTGTGTTGGCTGGGATTTGTTCGTGCAGACCCCCGTGACCCTGTAGTTAGGATATAGCAGGTTGGATAGTGGATGGATGGATGGATAACAAAACATTAAATTAATACATATACAAATAGCAGCGGTGACTTGTAAATAATAACCACATGGCTCTGCATCGGTCTGTCGTGGTGAAAAAGGAGCTGAGCTGTAAGGCAAAGCTCTCAATTTACCAGTCGATCTACGTTCCTACCCTCACCTATGGTCATGAGCTATGGGTAGTGACCGAAAGAATGAGATCGTGAATACAAGCAGCTGAAATGAGTTTCCTCCGCAGGGTGTCTGGGCTTTCCCTTAAAAATCTGGTGAGACGCTCAGTCATCCGGGAGGAGCTCAGAGTAGAGCCGCTGCTCCTCCGCATCGAGAGGAGTCAGATGAGGTGGCTCGGGCATCTGATCAGGATGCCTCCTGGATGCTTCCCTGACGAGGTGTTCCGGGCACGTCCAACCAGGAGGAGGCCCCGGGGAAGACCCAGGACACGCTGGAGGGACTATGTCTCCCGGCTGGCCTGGGAATGCCTCGGGATTTCCCCGGAAGAGCTAGAAGTGGTGGCCGGAGAGAGGGAAGTCTGGGCATCTCTGCTCAAGCTGCTGCCCCCGCGACCCGATCTTGGATAAGCGGAAGAGGATGGATGGATGGATAATAACCACATGGAATCATGATATAAAAGAATATCAGGGCTAACCATTTACAATCAGTCCAAAGGGTAGGCACGGTTTGAAGTGGTCACAGAACATAGAGCTGTATCTGTGGTATCTGCACATAATGAATATTTAGGAACAAATGAATATCATTTGACATTTTCATTATTTTTTAATTCATTTGATGCCCGTGAAATGCTGTCACTGATCCTAAATACTTCAAAAATGTCAGTCAGTCATCGTCCAACCCGCTATATCCTAACACAGGGTCACAGGGGTCTGCTGGTGCAAATCCCAGACAGCACAGGGCGCAAGGCAGGAACAAATCCCCAGGCAGGGTGCCAGCCCACTGCAGTACTTCAAAAATGCCCTGGCAATATTCATTAAAACAATTACAGATTCATCAAAATCACCAAATTATTAAAAAACTAATCTTTTCCAGTGAGAACAGTGAAATGAAAGTTCAGGTGTGGTACATTTAGGAGAGCAGCTGTTGAAAAATCTTTGCTTCTTATCTGGTAGCCCACCTCCCCTCAGGCTGAACAAGCACCGTTATGACCATCATGGGCAGAAAACAATGTTAGTACTGAAAAAGAACTTTAAAAAAACCCTACTATGTAAACAACATTATATAAATTATATATATCACTAGTGGGCTAGTGTGTTTTATAATTTCAAATATAATTTTGAAAACTCAATGCTAGATTTGGACGACATTAAAATATGCAGAAAGGCTCAGACCCAGCATTTTTCTTTTCACATTTGTTTTCCAGTTATAAGTCAAAACAAATTGAGTAACATGTCTGTTAAAACTGGTGAGATATTTACATTTCATCTTCTTATTACCTCTTTTCTGTGTCTTACTGTCTTTGGTGAGAAACTGACATTTGGTAACAGAGGTGGGAGATTGCATGTTGCCGTAGTATTAGAACCACATTTCTGTACCTGCTGAAATTGATTTGGTAATTATGAATTGATAATAAGTACAGAGGGAGATTTTGGGAGCATGCGCTGATAGAGTGTTGCCGCACCCACCACGCGATGAACCCCCTGGATTGGGACCCGAGCGTGTTGGAGTGTAAAATGCACTGGAGATTCTCATCTTGAAAGAGAAATAAAAAGAAAAGGAAACATTTTAATAATAACGTAACATGATTGACAATGTAATTGTTTTGTCATTGTCATGAGTGTTGCTGGCATATAAATATATACACATACATACACACACATAAACATATATATAATATACACCCACATATATAATATACATTATATATAATATACACACAGGTATATATACA
>JANRMT010062827.1:5038388-5078701 GCA_026402145.1 Polypterus bichir lapradei
ATACAGTAATTGCTTTGTGAGTGTTATTGAGTGTTGCTGTCATCAAGGATTTGATTATCATTATTTGTTTCAATCAGGGTCGTACTTGTACGATGTGTTGTGTTCAAGTTACGTTCCGTGTTTCTCAATCGTTGTAAAGATGACAGGTTTCATTCATCGATTCGTTTCTTACTGCATCAATAAACAGCTTGTCTTCCTCTTTATCTGAGACCTGACACACTGCATGCACAGGTTTTTTCTTACACTGTCTTCCTTTAGCGGGACATTGACTTTTTCCACCGTGTGCTTTGTTTCCGCAGTAGCTGCACTTATGAATACGCTTGTATGTATCAGACGCTTCATATTTTTTTGCTGCCTTTTCAATTGTGTAATTCGGTTTTTGTTCAGCGCTCTTTGGAACTGTTGCTTTTTGTCTGTGCACTGCGTCAGTTCACGTGAGCCGCTCGGTGGACATGCATCGAAGTTTCCCAGCTGTGCTGGTGCCATGTCGTGCTATGTCCATGGCTGTATCTAATGTTACCTAAGTCCCGGCACTTAAAACTTTCTCTCGCAGTTTCGCTGAGTTTGTGCCAAACACCACCCTGACTATCTCATCTTCCTCTGCATAAGCACAGTCCTTCACCCGTGAATATTTAGTGGCAGTGTTTCTATTGGATTGCCGCTGACGGACGGCCTTATATGGACTGGCACTAAATTACAAACGCCAGCGGCAGCCTGTCTATGAACTTAAATTAAAGTTTAGGTTTACATCGTGCTTTGTTTCCGAAGTAGCAGAACTCATGAATATGGTTGTATGTGTCACTCGCTCGCTTCTTATTGTTTCGCTGCCTTCTCAATTATATAATGCATGTTTTCTTGAGCGCTTTTTGGAGGTCTTCCTGGTTTTCTATGTACTGCGTGATTACGTGGGAGGCGTGATGATGTCACACGAAACTCCGCCCCCACGGCGTTCAAGCTCATCTCCATTACAGTAAATGGAGAAAAACAGCTTCCAGTTATGACCATTACGCGTAGAATTTCGAAATGAAACCTGCCCAACTTTTGTAAGGAAGCTGTAAGGAATTAGCCTGCCAAATTTCAGCCTTCTACCTACACGGGAAGTTGGAGAATTAGTGATGAGTCAGTGAGTGAGTGAGTGAGTGAGGGCTTTGCCTTTTATTAGTATAGATTAGTGAGAAAGACCAAAGAAAAGGGAATTGCATTAATCCAGACGAGAAGTGACCAGGGTATGAACGAGGATAGCAGTGGTGTGGGACGAATACGATTAACGTTACACAAGTGGAAATATGCAGACCGGAAGATGTTATTGATGTGGGACTGAAAGGATAAAGTACTGTCATGGATGACACCTGCGGGGAAGGGGAGACAGAGGAATTATCAATACCAAATACGTTTTGGATAATGTGGATTTTGTACCAATGAGGAGAACCTCAGTTTTGTCACTATTTAATTTAAGAAATTATTTAACTATTTACTTAGCATACCTGATTTGTGTAAAAGTTCACACTAAGTTTAATGCTTCTAAAAGTTCATACTAAGTTTCTACTTGTGCCCATACATGACTTTTTATTTTCTATAAGCACAGCGGGTGACACCTCAGCACCACACTGGAACAGTGTGAGGTTTTTTATGGTGGCTGGAGTGCCAATCCTGCCACCAACCCCCAAGTTCTCCCTGTAAATTGGAGAACCTGCTAGCAGGGCTGGATGAAGATTAACGTCATACCCAGGACAGAGCAATTGAGGGCTCAACGGAGTAGAGTCACTTTTGGCGTTTACGGGATTCGAACCGGTACAGATCCCTAGTCTCAGAGCCACCATTCTGCCTGAGAGCCCAACATGATTTTCAAGCCTTGGTAATAGAAGATTGTGTTCAGTGAACCAACAGCTATGTTTAGATCTAAAAAAGTAATAACTGTAGAGTTTCCTTCATCAGATGGCATTAGAAGGTCATTGACAACACGAGTGGAGTTAATGCTTTTTCTGTACTGGGGCCTTTGCAAAAACATATTGGAATTCTTCAGGTAATTTGTAATACATAAAGTGAGGCTACTACTTTAATTTTAAAAGCTATCTGGGGCATTAATTAAGGGGAATTGGAGGTTAAAATAAACATGTGTAAGAAAGTGTGTTTCTCTGGACATGTCAGTCAAATAAAGCAATGAAAACCATCTCATATGTGAGAACTGAAGTGTTTACACAAGACCAAAAAAGCAGTCCACTCTAAAACAAACTTATTTTTTCCCTTTTCTTCACAGGAAACAAGAATGGCTTCAAACCAGAATGCCATCCAGCTCACAAACACTACATATGCAGATCAAGTAGTGGATATTGGAGAAATAACACTTGGAGAAGAAACTAGGAACAAAATGAAGAATACTCAAGCTCGTGAAAGTGAAAGACGTCAGATTATAAATGCGGCATGTGCTCTTTTGAACTCTGGAGGAGGACTGATACTAATGTGCCCCAAAAATGACAATTACACTTTATCTGATGGATTAGGACTTGATATAGAATTGGGTTTAAGGGAGCTTGTCAGGCCCCAAACAATACAAGATAACTTTACTTATTTACAAGTAGATGTCTACACCATCATTTTTGTCAAATCCTGGTGTGCAGGCCTTATTAGCAGTGGTGGTGTCAAAGCAAGGATTTCAAGTATTGACTGCCAGGCTTATAAGAGATGCGGAACATCAACTTTAAAAATTGCACCAAATGAGTTTTATCATTTTTTTACTGAGAAGAAATTGATGGTGGGAACAGAGCAAGGTTTTTCTCCCAAAAAAATGAAAAAAAGTAACTCACAAGATATACTGATGGTAGTAAAGAATTTCTGCAATCAAAAAAATATTAAAATTTCAGAAGCTGTAGAATTTGGGGAAAGTGAATATACAGAGTTCAAAAGTTTTGAAGGCAGAAGTTTGCAAACTAGGCTTGGCGAAAATCTGGTAAAGTACATATCGGCATTTGGAAACACAAATGGAGGGTTTTTCATTATTGGCATTGACGATAAAACAAAAAAAGTAGTGGGCTGTGGGAAAGGCGTAGATCCAGAATTTTTTAAAATCTTGACGGAAAATACTTTCAAGAAATTAATCACAATCCATTTTGATAATTGCTCTTCTCAAAGGAGTGTAGATTACAATCTGCATATTATAAATGTTATCGATGACTCGGAAACTCACCATGGCTATGTAATGGCGCTCGAAGTTAAAAAGCACTGCTGTGTCATTTTTTCAAAAAATCCCGAATCATTCAAAATTGAGGGAGATGCCATAACAAATATGAAACCAGGAGAATGGTTACAGATGATGATGGGAACTGATCCAGGTGAGAGAAGTTTTTTAATATACATTTTTACATACATAATGTTTGACTTATATAAACAGTGTATAGCCCTTGTATTCTTTGTCACAGTCTGGACTACCTGAAAGCTTTACACATGAATTACATGTTCATCAGAAATATATTGTAAATGACTGAGCTTACAGCAGGTTTTGTGAAATACACTTTATTTATTTTATTAAATTTACTTGCGTCTGGGAGCCCGATCGAATTGGGCTACAAATTCTACGTTTGTGAAATCCATATTTTCTCTGCAAAGAATGTTTTGTTTTTTTAAGTCCTTAAAATGATTTTGTTATCACGGCACTGATTTGTGCTTAAAATAGACCTTTTCGGCCTATGTAATGAAGAGCTGCCTGTTTAAACGGGGCTGCGAGATGTGAACTCGGCTCTTCGGCGCACCTCATTTGATTTTTTCCGGCAAAAAAATTTTCAGAACAAACCGTATTTTACGACTCTAATCAGAGTTGGAGTAATAATTATGTTGGCGTGGTCATTTTAGATCTGAGATCAGCTAAAATTTAAACAATGACCATTGTTCATACCCAGCCGTCATTACTCAGTTTACTAGTAGATGTCAGAAGGACGGATGCCAAAACCGAACTGCCCAAAGATAGATTTCGACATACCAAGCAAATGGCGATACGTTCTAAATTATTTACAGTTCCGGAGCTGTCGAAGGGTTTAAGTCAGTCGACGATGTTAATCCTGGAAAGTACGCCCCACCAAACCAACATTCCAAAAACCAACTGATCTGCTCGAACCAACACCGACTTACTATACTCGGCCGTCCAGCAGCGTCACTGAAGCATTCAAACATTCTTAGCCAATCATGCAATACTGTGTCCGTGTTTGCCATGTTATGTTCTAACTACAAAGGCAGAGTCCCATTGCATGGTTCTAACTTGTATTGAGTCGAGGTATTGACGCAAACACCATACATATGGATAGTATCAAATTATATATAAGGATTAAAAGCATATAACATTCCATACAATCAAGTCAAACTTAACAAAACTAAAATAAAATCAAATCAACCCCTACACCTCCATGAGAAAGAGAAGGAAGGCCAACAACCAGAGCAAATCTGTTAAGAGTATAAAAGAGAAAAAGGGGCCTACCCCCCCCCCCCCAATATAAATGCTTATTCTAAAATATTATTGATTACATCCATAATACATAACTTCAGTTACCCACTGACTTAAAAGAGGTGAGTTCAGATTCTTCTAGTTGAGCAAGATAAGTCTACGTGCCAGTAGTGAAGTAAAGGCCATTACAGTTTGTTTGTCCTTCTCCACTTTATGACCCTCTGTGAGCCCACCACACACAGCTATTGGTGGATTAGGAGGGAGTGGGACACCAAGGCTGTCTGAAAGGCATTTAAAGATTTTGGTCCAGAATGATGTTAATGTATATTATAGAAATGCTGTCTGAGTCCCCAAGACTGATCAATATCTTCTTCTGGAATAGAAATAGGTGGGAGGTGAGGAAAACTGGGCAGATTTCGTTATGCAAAGTTTCTAATTTGGAGACATTGGAAAAATTGTGTTGATAGGAGATTAAATTTGGAGTATAATTGTTCATAGGACAATAGACATTGACATTATTTATATACACATCTCTAAATTATTTAATCCCATACAAACATTAAAATCTGTGTAAGTTCGAGAGGATGGAAAAAGGACACTTTATTTTTAAGAGAATAAACCATCTTTTTGTTGTTTTATAAAGCCGCTTATTCTAGCAAAGATTTTTTGGAGAACCAGCAGTTATCCCAGCAGCATCCATTGCAAGGCAGGAGCAGATCGTGGATGGCATATCAGTTTACTGTAGGGAGCACAGGCAGGCCTAAATTAGATCCACCAGTCAACCTAACCCGTGAGTTTTTGGCCTTGGCAGGAAGCATCAATCAGCTAAAACATGTACTAACTAGACGAGCCCACCCATGCTCAAGTATAATAAGGGAAAAAACATGACGAAAATTAAACATGCACATTTTTAGCTGCTATAATTTAGCATATGTTTCTGTTTCTGTATGCTAAATATTTGCTATATTTCTAGGATTTTAACATCCCTAATATATATACTGTTTATAAATATAAAGATCTTTTTATCTTTTAGAACGTGAAGAGCTTTGTAGAAATTTTGAGAAAGAACTGAGTATGTCCTCGGCACCACCACAATGTAAACCAGTGTACGGCCTGAAAGATACAGCCAGACTGAACATGCTGCAAAATGCACTATACCCAGGTAAAAACCTTTACTAAATTTAAAATGAAACTGTCTAGCACACATCATAATAAATGTCAATCTCATAATGAAGGGCTATGTCAGCACACATCTAAAAAAGTAAAAAAAAAAAAATGAGGGTAAGGGTAATTCCCACATTGAAGAAAGAAGAGAATCGAGAGGGAATGTTTTGGCCTGAAGGTCTCTCCATCCGGTGTGTTGACTGCTGAGTCTGCCTCAGGTTTATGTGGGTGAGTCACGCACCTGATGATGAAGGTGGTACTGCCAAACAATGGCAGTACATGCACACACCTAACTGGATTTAGGGGAATAACATCATTAAGACAGAAATCTGGATTTCTCAGTATTCCATACTTACTGTACATGCGCAAGTAACCTCCTGGAATTCTCTGTTGCCAAAATGCTCTGATGTCATTAATCTGCTCTGAATAGAGTTCATCATTGGTCACTGTGAATCAGAAAATAAGCAAGATGCCTGTAATAATATTCTTATATTTTATAAATATGTTTAGTCAAATTGACGCTTTATTTATATGTTTCTGTTACCAGATTGCAGGCGGCACACTCTTTTCTGCTTGGTTGTGCGACTAAGCCCTGCAAAAGAGAGGCATACTGATACGTGTGTTTCTTGCCATACGCACAGTGTTGCTGGAATAATAATAGCACCAGTATTTTTGCTTCAGTAAGATTAAGTATTGTGTTAGGTTACTTGTTGCTTTAAAAAGTAATTGAGCTATGTAACGCACGTACCCCTTCTGCTCTTGAGATTGTGATGCTGAGCTTCGCACTGTACATTCGGCTCATCAACACAAATTTAGCAATGTCTGAAATACTGAGACTGATTATTTCAGCCAGGAGAAGGAACAATGCAATCATCTGAACATTTGCCACTTGAAATTTATTTTTGGTTCACTTCTACCTGTAGCTGCTGAAAAGTGTGTGTGAAGCTAACACATGTGCGGGCTGACAGAGTGCAGCGGACAAAAGCAGACTACAAAATCCTCGACAGTAACCCAGTTAAGGGTTTATATGGCCACATAATTGGATTATTCGTGGAGAAATCTACCTCTGATAATCAGGATTCTCAGAGAGCAGTAACCTGATTTCTGTATTCAGAATAAAGGTTCACATGGCAGTTTAGAAATCAGATTTCTGTAAATAGTCGGGTTATTCAAGCACATGTAAACGTGCTTTCAGTGTGGGAATATAACCTTTACTCTTTTTTAATATATTACAGATACCATATTCTTATTTCACAACTTTTTTTTTTGCTATTTTTTAAAGCATCTTTGTTCATTTTTCTGTTGCACAAAACATATTCAAATACTGAAAGTTAAATTATCTAAATGTCTGTTTATTGCTTTTGTTTTTTTCCCTTATCATTTAAAGTAAATGAATATGTGATATACAGTTGTGCTTGAAAGTTTGTGAACCCTTTAGAATTTTCTATATTTCTGCATAAATATGACCTAAAACATCATCAGATTTTCACTCAAGTCCTAAAAGTAGATAAAGAGAAACCAGTTAAACAAATGAGACAAAAATATTATACTTGGTCATTTATTTATTAAAGAAAATGATCGAATATTACATATCTGTGAGTGGCAAAAGTATGTGAACCTCTAGGATTAGCAGTTAGTTTGAAGGTGAAATTCGAGTCCGGTGTTTTCAATCAATGGGATGCCAATCAGGTGTGAGTGGGCACCCTGTGTTATTTAAAGAACAGGATCTATCAAAGTCTGCTCTTCACAACACGTTTGTGGAAGTGTATCATGGCACAAACAAAGGAGATTTCTGAGGACCTCAAAAAAGGAGGTGTTGATGCTCATCGGGCTGGGAAAGGTTACAAAACCATCTCTAAAGAGTTTGGACTCCACCAATCCACAGTCAGACAGATTGTGTACAAATGGAGGAAATTCAAGACCATTGTTACCCTCTCCAGGAGTGGTTGACCAACAAACATCACTCCAAGAGTAAGGCGTGTAATAGTCAGTGAGGTCACAAAGGACCCCAGGGTAACTTCTAATTAACTGAAGGCCTCTCTCACATTGGCTAATATTCATGTTCATGAGTCCACCATCAGGAGAACACTGAACAACAATGGTGTGCATGGCAGGGTTGCAAGGAGAAAGCCACTGCTCTCCAAAAATAAACATTGCTGCTCGTCTGCAGTTTGCTGAAGATCACGTGGACAAACCAGAAGGCTATTGGAAGAATGTTTTGTGGACGGATGAGACCAAAATAGAACTTTTTGGTATAAATGAAAAGTGTTATGTTTGGAGAAAGGAAAACACTGCATTCCAGCATAAGAACCTTATCCCATCTGTGGAACATGGTGGTGGTGGTAGTATCATGGTTTGGGCCTGTTTTGCTGCATCTGGGCCAGGATGGCTTGCCTTCATTGATGGAACAATGAATTCTGAATTATATCAGAGAATTCTAAAGAAAAATGTCAGGACATCTGTCCATGAACTGAGTCTCAAGAGAAGGTGGGTCATGCAGCAAGACAACAACCCTAAGCACACAAGTCGTTCTACCAATGTAGTAATGTTTTGGAATGGCCAAGTCAACGTCCTGACCTTAACCCAATCAAAATGTTGTGGAAGGACCTGAAGCGAGCAGTTCATGTGAGGAAATCCACCAACATCCCAGAGTTCAAGCTGTTCTGTACGGAGGAATGGGCTCAAATTCCTCCAAGCCAGTGTGCAGGAATGAGCAAAAGTTACCAGAAACGTTTAGTTGCAGTTATTGCTGCAAAGGGGGAGTCACAGCAGATACTGAAAGCAAAGATTCTCATACTTTTGCCACTCACAAATATGTAATATTCGATCATTTTCCTCAATAAATAAATGACCAAGTATAATATTTTTTTCTCATTTGTTTAACTGGTTTCTTTTTATCTATTTTTAGGACTTAAGTGAAAATCTGATGATGTTTTAGGTCATATTTATGCAGAAATATAGAAAATTCTAAACTGTATTTATCATTATCAGGCCAGAAAACAACAATATACTAAACATACTACTTTTCTCAATATTTCCTTTTGCATAGTTAAGTTTGAAGGGATAGAAAGCATCCCAGCTCCACTATGTTCACGGCTCTTTGAAAAGTATGGGCAGTTTGATGATAACCTGAAGCCAAATGGAGAACAAGGTGTTCTGATTTTCTCTCGGAGTTGGGCAGTCGACATTGAAATGGAGAAGAATGACAACGTTATCTGCGATGCCCTGTTGTTCTGCACAAACAGCTTCCCAGTCTTGTACACCGTAGTGGAGAAGGCCACTGAAGACCTGTTGGAGTTTTCAAGGCAAACTGCATGTCAAATAAAGCAAAAGCTGGTCAATGTTGGGGGATACTCTGAGTGGGTCTGTGTGATACCGCAGCTTTTTGAACTCCAGTCTAAGACTGTGATTTCAAGTGAGACAAACTGTCCTGGTTTAAAGTTGAAGAACCAATATCCAGAAGACTACCGTATTTTTGATGTTAAAGCCATTCTGAGATCTTTAGTGCTTGTTATGCTAAGTTTTAAGTCACCTTTGAGTGACCAACTCGGTTGTGAATTTCTAAATTTGCTCACCATTGAACAATTTGAAATTCTTAATTCAAAGTACAACGTTGAAGACTTTAGGGAAATGTTTGTTCATGGCTTACCAGGAACGGGAAAAACGGTGATTGCAGAGATGCTCATCAGGAGAATCCCAAGAACCTTTCACTGCCGACCAGAGGAAGTCCTTTATATCTGTGAGAATCAACCATTAAGAGAGTACATGCGGTGAGTAAACTGGATTACAAACTTTCCTTTTTTCCCCTGGCTTGCAAAAGTTTACAGTAGTTTTTATGTAAGGGAGAAAAGTCGGGTACTTGATAAATTACCATTTCTCTAAGACAACTGTACATGTATAGAAGGGGAAGAAAATGGAGCTTAGGGAGGAATACAGTAATTCATTTTTTTCAGTTCAGGGAACAGTAGAGGGATATTCTGTACCACCCTTCCTTGTGCAAAGATTTATTTTGTTTAACTGAAAAAAATCCTAAACCACCTTCTATTTAACTAACCCAGTGGGTTATCTCAAATTGGGAAAAACAAAAAATTTGAAAATGTGTTCATAATTGTTTCAGAAGCTGACAAGAATTACACAATGGAATTCTAAAGTAAGCACTCCTGGCCTGTGGGAATCTTTTTATCTATTTTTGCTGTTTTATTCCGTACAAGTAGAATTAAGCCTTGCATATAACACTGCAGGTGAAACTGTGGCACAGTGAGTAGCACTGCTGCCTCGCAGTAAGGAGACCTCTGGGTTCGCTTCCCAGGTCCTCTCTGCGTGGAGTTTGCATGTTCTCCCCGTGTCTGCGTGGGTTTACTCTGGGCGCTCCGGTTTCCTCCCACAGTCCAAAGACATGCAGGTTAGGTCCATTGGTGATCCTAAATTGTCCCCAGTGTGTGCTTGGGGTGTGTGTGTGTGTGTGCCCTGCGGTGGGCTGGCTCCCTGCCTGGGGTTTGTTTCCTGCCTTGTGCTGGCTGGCATTGGCTCCAGTAGACCCCCGTGACCCTGTAGTTAGGGTATAGCGAGTTGGATAATGGATGGATGGATATAACACTGCTTTACTTTATACAGTACAGTGAAATGTATTTCCACTTCAGACTAGTTACCATAATAAAATAGCAGCAATTAAAAAGACAATGAATGCAACCGTGTAACAAATATATACAATAATAGCTGTGCTACCCATCTGAGACAGGTTGAAATTTCAATAATTATCGCAGACCCCTGTGACCCTGTAGTTAGGATATAGTGGGTTGGATAGTGGATGGATGGATGGATCATAGACTGCCGTGGTGATGTTTGCAGTCCACCATGCAATGCATATGACTGTGTTGTATGCTATTTGGTATGGGATTCATGAAAGCAGCTGTTAATTTTTGTGATGCACCATCAGTTGGAATGACAAATGCAATGCATTTTAGCATTTTATTACTGAAAACATTTGTGATGTACCATCTTTTGGAATAACAGAGGATGGACTCACAGACATTTATCCTTTTATTAAGGTGGATGGGTGGTGTTAGGAGAAAAGCTCAAGTATCATGGAGTACACACTCTGCCACGTTTAACCCTAATAATGATTGTTATCGACTAGAGAAGACATGGGGGTAATGTTTAGCAAATCCAGTTTTGACATTTCTGGTGTCAATGTCTGTATTTCTTGCCTTCGATTAAGTGTCATTATTTGGACACAATTAAGGTAGAAATTCTCACTGCATAAAGTAAATTAATAGAAAAATTACAGAAGACAGTTAAGCTAATGCAAAAATATATTTCTTATGAATGTAAATCTTGCACTACTTCTATTTTTTAAATGCAGAATGAAATGCATCCATCCATCCATTATCCAACCCGCTATATCCTAACTACAGGGTCACGGGGGTCTGCTGGAGCCAATCCCAGTCAACACAGGGCGCAAGGCAGGAAACAAACCCCGGGCAGGATGCCAGCCCACCGCAGGGCACACACACACACACACACCAAGCACACATTAGGGACAATTTAGGATTGGCAATGCACCTAACCTGCAAGTCTTTGGACTGTGGGAGGAAACCCACACAGACACGGGGAGAACATGCAATCTCCACTCATGGAGGACCTGGGAAGCGAACTGAAGGTCTCCTTACTGTGAGGCAGCAGCGCTACCCACTGCGCCACCATGCCGCCCGCAGAATGAAATAAGGGGAAAACTGCAAACAATGACATCAATTAGAGATCAAATATTTCAGTGATTTATGAAACTGGTGGGACTAAAAAGCTGCAGTCACACTGGTCCTCCAGTACTGAGATTGGAAACCACTGCTGTATGGCCTAGCTGTGAAAATGACAATTCAAGCATTTTAATATCTCGCTGTGAATTGGGTCCTTTCTCTCCTTTGAATTTTATTCTATTAATTTTGTGCAACAGAGTTATTCTTCTATTATTTTTATCTGTATTTTGATGGCATCACTGGGCTACAGTTTTGTGCATTTTTGGACAGCCTGTGTCATGTTGTCGATAATGATGGCCCCCTTTTGCTGTCACATGACTTATGATGTTGATGTCCTCACTGCAGTGCTATTGAAAGTGGCATCATGCTAATTGTGACGTGTAAGATTTTGGATACGTGTAGCAAACCTGGTTTTGGTGTTCCTTTACTATCCATTTACTTTAGGAATTCAGGACTTCAGGAATATTTTTTTCAACAAAGATTCCATGTTAGCATTTTTTGGTTTTGCGAATTTAAGATTCTTGACCTTTAGGCCTTTGCATGTTTTTCAACCTGACAATCTCAATTTCTCCTGGGGCCTCATGTACAAACGGTGCATATGCACAAAAATGTTGTGTACGCCCGTTTCCACTGTGAAAGAAGAATGAACTGCTTGCAGGCTATTAAGTGTTAAAAGCTGTTTTGCTATAATGGTGGGTTATTCTTGCAGGCGTCTGTCATGAGAGGTTGCAGTAAACTAACATAAGACAACTTCCTTCTTTAGGATCGCATCAGTTAGACACAGGAAAGATGACTTTTCCTTCTTTGGGGCCCCTCTTGACACGTACACAAAAAAGAAGCGGTTGGCCGATTTGATGAAATGCTTAGATGCCGTTTCATAAGTAAGGGGGAGGGAGGAAAATGAATATTAAAAGCTGAATGAAACTGGGAAACTTTGCTCTTCTGGTTTGCAAAGCATGAATGCACATACTCATCTGTGGCTGAATAAAGACTGACTGATTGATTGAACTATTTCTGTCTTCCCGGGGGTTACTTCCACACCACGCTCACTTCACAAAGTATAAAAACGAAACTTGCCATAAATCTATGCACATTCTCACGCCAGCCTCAACTCGGACATACGCACATTTCTGTTTTTGTCCGTACGCCGTGTTTTAGTGTGAATTCGATGCACGGCATTATGCATGACGCCCCTGGTATTCACCGTTTCATTGTCCAGCGGTTTTATCAGGCAGAATATAGGTAGGTGAAGCTCGCTGGAATGTGCTGTTTCTCCAGAGTGAGGAGATATATCGTTGACACATAGGAATCCTCCAGACAATGACGAATTAAAAAGTATTTAAGAAACCCTATGGACAGACAGGGAATTTTGTATATTTCTCCACTCCATCATAAGTCAAGTCAAGTCAAGTTGGGTAGCATGCACTGGTACAGTGTGTTGCCGCACCCACTACATGACGAAACAACTCGGGATCCTGATTGGCCCCCCCTCAGACACACGCGCGGTCCAGTCCCACCCTCCAGAAATGACCCTCTATCTGCCGCAGCCAGGTGTTATGTGGGCTTCCCCTTGGTCTGGTCCAGCCACTCGGGTCCCCAACAATGAGGATCCTATGAGATGATCGCCCTCGGGGAAACGTGCCACATGGCCGTAGTGCCGTAACTGACGCTTCCTCACAATGCAGGTCATGTGCCTCATTCGGGACTCCATGAACAACAAAAACTCAAACCAGTGGGACCCAAGGATTTTCCGGAGAGACACAGTACCAAAGGAGTCCAGTCTTCCTCTCAAGTCACTGGATAGCGTCCATGTCTCGCAACCATAGAGCAAGACAGGAAGCACCGGGACTCTAAAGACTTGGACCTTCGTCCTTTTGCATAGATATCAGGAGCGCCACACACCCCTTTGCAGCGACCTCATGACCCCCCATGCTGTCCCAATCCATCTACTGACTTCATAGTAAGAGTCACCAGAGACATGAATGTCACTGCCAAGGTAAGTAAACCTCTCGATTATGAGGTCGACACTCTCTGCGCAGACAGACACACTGCTGATGGCCGTGCCTAAGAGGTCATTAAAGGCCTGGCTCTTGGTTTTTATCCGGACACTCACAAGCCCAGACCCTCAGAGTCCTCACTCAGCCTGTCAAGTGCCCCGATTGAGTCTCCATTGACTTTGTGAAGATCACAGCATCGTCAGCAAAGTCAAGATCTGTGAATCTTTCTTCACCAACAGATGCCCCCCAGCCACTGGACCCCATGACCTTGCCCAACACTCAGTCCGTACAAACATTGAACAGAGTAGGAGCAGAACACACCGCTGACAGACCCCAGAATCAAATGGGAAAAACACAGGTCTGCCTCCACTCTACACAGCACTCACAGTAAACGGTGGACAGGCCAGCCATGATATCCATCAACCTCGAAGCGAGAAAAAAATTACACGCTAATGATAAAAAAATAAACAAGAATTGTATGTGGGGGACAGAAAAATATGCACATTTTGATTGTAATATTTATTATATTAATATGCATCTTTTTTTTTTTTTAGGAGATTTAAAATCTGCCTCTGTGAGACAAGATCAAAATTTATTGGTTCCTCATCATTTCCTGAAGTAAAACACATTGTTGTGGATGAAGCTCACAATTTCCGTGGAGAAGAGCCAAACTGGTACAGAAAAGCCATTTCCATTATTCACAGAGCATCTGACGCTTGTGGCCCCGGTGTATTCTGGGTCTTCCTGGACTATTTTCAATTGCATCACCCATACTCCAACGGTTTGCCGGGAGTTGAATATCAACGCCCAAAAGCGGATTTAACTTTTTGCGTTCGCAATAGCAAAGCCATTTACAGTGTAATGTATAAGGAGATGACCAAAGTAGTCAACGGCTCCTTTTTGAAAAATCATAAAAACATTCACGCGCTTTGCAGGAAACAAATGAATGCGGCAAAATGTGGACACTCATTTCAGGGAGTGAGTAAAGTGATTCACTTTAAAAATGGTGACGACCTTACGAACGAGATATCTAATGAAATAAAAGCAAAGCTTAAACAAGGTTACACCAACAAGGATTTTGCTATTCTTTGCAACAAACAGGCAGATTATGAGAGATACTATGCCGCACTGGTTCCCCTTTTCAAAAAAGTGAGGCCTCCACCGTCATTTTCACAGGCACATGCGGTTCATGAAAACAAAATTATCCTGGATACGGTTAGAAGGTTCTCAGGCCTTGAAAGAAACATCGTGTTTGTCATTCATCCAGAGGTGCATGAAAAGCACAAGGATCTGCAGGATAACCTTATTCTTAACGCTGTCTCCCGGGCTCGTGTTCAGCTCTTTATATTTACGCCAGACCAACTGGCACAGTCTGCTAATAAGGAAAACGAGCCAATGAAGTTTTAGAAGGTTCCTGCAGAACATCTACACAATTTCATTTCATTGTCTTGTGTCTCTTTGGTGCTCTTCTTAAGCTATCTCATCTGTTTAAATATTCTACATTTTTATATAGATGGCACTTTATCTGGGGGCGGCAGGGTGGCGCAGTATCCAAAGAAATGCAGGTTAGGTGCATTGGAAATCCTAAATTGTCCCTAGTGTGTGCTTGGTGTGTGGGTGTGTGTGCGCCCTGTGGTCAGCTGGCGCCCTGCTCAGGGTTTGTTTCCTGCCTTGCTCCCTGTGTTGGCTGGGATTGGCTCCAGCAGACCCCCGTGACCCTATAGCGGGTTGGATAATGGATGGATGGATGGTACTTTATCTGTTCCAAAGAGGAAATATAGCTTTGTAAACTGAATATCATTCTGTGATTTCAGCATAACTAAGGAAGATACCCCCATGTGTGCATTCATTATGATGGGCTGTATGGGGATGCAACGTCAATATGTGTTTCAGCATGGAAACTGGAAAAGAAGAGCGGCAGTGAATCGTGCTGTTCAGATAACCGAATGAAGGAGACTCTCCATAAACATGAAAATTATCGTTCTCAAGGGCCTTCCAGGTTAGCCACATGTCCTACAGATTAGACTTTGGATTTTAAGGGAGAAGAGTCGTGTTTTTGTGTCTTTTAATAGCAAAAAGTACGCTTTCCAAAAAAATCGGAAATGAGTTGATGCAGCTATTTTTATATAAATTGCTCGAAAATTAGTGTTTCCCCCTGCTTAATGTCACCTGTCCACTCTTCTCCGATTATTTATATTGTGACGTGTGACTCCTTGTCTTGCAACCCAAAACACGCGGCGGAGTCTCAGTACTTTAACAAAAGTAACCTTATTGAACTTGAAACAGGAACAGCACGGTTATTTATTGTAGTAAGACCTGCCGCTCTCCTATACACAGATGCGACAGTCAGAGAGGATAGTGGCCAGGTTAGTGGCAAAGTAATCCTGTTTCCTGCAGTTATAATGTTCCTTGCATCAGCCATCAACTGCAACCGCTTACAGCGTGTTGTGGGGTTCAAAATCTGTACATTTTGGTTTAATTTTCCATTATATTTTCTTCAAGACAAGACAACAGATGAACTACATTTAGGACAAATCAAAGCAGGTTTTCTTCCCTTACACCTCACTTTTGAAACAGCTGTTCCAACATAGAAAGGAAGAAATGATGGTGGCTCAATTACTTTATAACCTGGGAAAGGAAGACTGAGACGATCCCTAATTATTTTACAGCCTGGGAAAGGAAAATCTGCCGACACCTCAGAGAACATAAAAGGTTTAATTGTTTGGGAAAACGAACAGAGAATTAATTCTTCATATTGACAGCCAGCCAATTAGAATATCTATCAATCACATCTTCCAAAACCACAAGGTACAATTTTAGAATAAATATGCCTCGTCTGAAGAGTGGGGAAGTAAGGACATAAGGAAGGAGGGAGGAAGAAGAACGGACGAAGACGTCACTGGTCGTCAGAAAAGCATCATGAACATCAATTGCTAAATCAAACGCCGCCCTGGGATATTCATCCTTGTCATCTGTAACTTTTTCGTAAGTTTTTTCCAAAGACTATATATATCCAGACTTTCCTATCAGTACCTATTTTCTATTATTCTTTGTTCCAGTGGTATTATTATTATTCTTGTAATAATTACCATGCTGCTTTTAACTTTCTATGCTTTGTCTTAATGTCTAGAGTGATTGAAATAATAAGTTTGATTTCTTTGAGCACCTGGTGCGGCCGGAGGTTTGCCATTAACTCTGTGCTGCGAGATTTATTAAGGCTGAGAGTGAGAGCTCCACTCAATAGTAGGGAACAGTACATAAAGAAGGTATTCTTGGCTGATAAATGGCTTATAGTCCAGAGTGCTGAGTCTTTGTATGTTTAAATGTATTTTTGTAGACCAAAAGTAATATTTAGGTCTGAGATATCACTAAAACATCGTATGTTGTTCGTGCCGATAATAAGTAAGTCTCTTGAAGTGCTGAGTGACAGGCTAGGTTATTCCTAAAGCACTTGTGTGGTTTAAAGTGCTAAAGGTTAATCAGCGTGTGTGTCATTCATGGGGCACTGTTGTGGTTAGGGTCTGTGTATATGTGTATAGCTATGTGTGTGTGTGTGTTCATCTTAAAGTGCAACAGTAGAACATCCCGATAACGAACTTGATGAGAACACTTACCCTTGAGAGAACAGGTAAAGGGCAGGTAGAGGGAAATACTACGATAATACACAGCGCGAACACGATCGGCTTGGATTTGCTTTTGCTGTGAGTCAGGTGTATTACGTTAGGCTGGTGATCTCAATGGAAAATCATCTTGTGTGAAAATGCCAAAATGAAAAAAAAAAAATAGAAAAATCATTCTGAAACAATCACATGAAAAAGTGCAATGATATATATATATATATATATATATATATATATATATATATATATATATATATAAATAAATCATTAACCAGATTAAAAGAGGCATCCTCTTTAATAAAACCCCTGTGTGTGTCCAGGTGTCTGTGTGTCTTCTGGTGAAGTGCGCATGCGTGGGGCCACACGGCACATGTTCAGTCTCTTCCTGTGCATTCCCTGTGTGTGCAGAGAGAGAGACACACACAGGTGCGTGTGCGAGAGAGACAGACACATACACAGAGGCGCACGCAAGACAGACAGACAGACACACATGCAGGCACGCGTGAGACAGACACACACACACACGCACATGAGACAGACAGACAGACGGACGGAGGCACGCGCCAGACAGACAGACACACACACACACACAGGTGCGCTCCAGACAGACAGACAGACAGACAGAAACACACACAGGCGCGTGCACGCGAGAGAGACAGACAGACAGACACACACACAGACAGACACAGAGGCGCGCGTTTAAGAGAGACACACACACGCGAGAGAAGGACACACACACGCAGGCCTGCAAAACAGACACACACACACAGGTGCGCGCGTGCATTGTTGCAATGTTACTTTTCTTGGTTGTTTATTAAATTATGGATTTTTCAAATGTTAATTTTTTTCCCTGTGCTTAAAACTCATTAAAAAAAAGTGTTTTTAGCGGGTGCGTCGTGAGGCTATAGCGCGAACACTTGCAGTGTTAGTTTTCTCTGTTGTTCAAGGTTTTCTTAGTGTTATTCAATGTTTTTACATTTAGTTTACTATTGTGCTGTGCATTCAATGGTATAATGAACTATATTTGTGCTTAAAAACTAAAAAAAATATACATTTACATACAGTTCATACGGTCTGGAACGGATTAATTGTATTTGCATACAATCCTATGGGGGAAATTACTTCGGTTCACGAGCAAATCGGGTTACATGGTTGTGAACTGAGGTTCCACTGTATTACTGTCGGACAAAATTACAGGCATTTTATGGAAATACAAACCAGTATTACTGAGAGAGAAAATTAAAGGCACACAATACAGTGACGCATATTACAGCTACATGCAAGGTCCCTTGCCATTTAATATAGACTTTTCCTATTAATGTTTATGCACTACTGTTCTAGCACCTGTTATTGTAACGGGCTTAATGTCTAGTTTAAAATAAATAATAAGCAAATTTGAAATGTGCCATTCTGGAAATGTCCTGCTATGAAATATAAACAGTGTATTTGCGTTTACCAAAAATGACCAAAGTTCAGCAGCTCTAGTTTGCAAATGAGATTCAGCAATAGCTTGACACATTGAAGTGATTCCACAGACAAAATGTTAGTTTTAAAAACTTTAGTAAAAAGTCCAAGTTAAATTGATGTAGCAAAGAAAAGAAAAGTTCTTGTTGAAGAAAAGTTCTATTTAAAGCCTGTAAATCTTGTTTCATTTCTTTAAGTTTGCTTATACGGTTTCTAAACGGTCAGATAACTGCACGCTTATTCCATTTTCATATCCTAAGTGGCCCTTTCAGTCCCTGCTAGCTGTTAGCCTATTCCATAACACGCTGGCTCAGTTAACACACTGTACTGCAGATTATAGCAAGAAACTTCTAACTCATATTAACTTACAGTGGATAAAAGACAATATCACATTCTAATAGCTATGAAAGAAAATTCTATTCTATTCTACTTAAGCAAACACTAATATGAGTTTAACTCAAAGCTTTAACTTTCTAACATTGGCTATTAAGAACAGCTTTAAAAATAAGTTAACCTGTCTACTATATAATGAAACGCTAAGGTCAGTGTGTCCAGTCCCTCGGAGCGATCTGATTGGTCAGTTTGGCTTTTGGTGTCACAAAGAAGGAGGAAGTGCGAGTGTGAGACGCATGAGGAGGAGTAAAGGCGCGTAAGGCAGGCTGAGAGAGTCGCCATTGTAGAAAAGCAGACAGGAGATGTGAGGAAGGCCGAGACTCTGAGAAATGGGTTTACAGTAACACGGCTAAGAGACGTTCATACATGCGAATACGGAGGAAAGGCACTGAAGGTACGCATAGGGCAAGAGACCGCCAATATGGTTTGAATTATTCTGTTACCTGTCTGCGACGGGTGGTGCGGTTAGTTGTTAATTAAAGTCGAATCCAAAGTACACTACTGAGACTGAGTAAACACTGATGTAGCATTTCATGATAACTAGCAGTATTAGTATTTAGTGCTCTCAAATATTTTGTTCTGTTTTACAGTTATTTTATAAGATGTATTCATTTATGTAATTCAGTTCTAAACAAAAACGCTGGCTGTATTTTGCTTTGAAATGAAAACTAATCTGATATGTTTAAAGAATTAGAATGTGAGACAAAGCCATGCACTACATAATAAATGCCACAAGTTTTTTCAAATGGTTTTATCTTGTATCTCTGTTTATTTAAACTTTAACGCCATAGAAATCCATCCATCCATCCATCCATTTTCCAACCCGCTATATCCTAACTACAGGGTCACGGGGGTCTGCACGAACAAATCCCAGCCAACACAGGGCACAAGGCAGGAAACAAACCCCGGGCAGGGTGCCAGCCCACTGCAGGGCACACACCAAGCACACACACACTAGGGACAACTTAGAATCGCCAATCCACCTAACCTGCATGTCTCTGGACTGTGGAAGGAGGAAACCCATGCAGACACGGGGAGAACGTGCAAACTCCACGCATGGAGGACCCGGGAAGCGAACCCACAGCTCTCCTTACTGCGAGGCCACCGTGCCGCCCTGGCCAGAGAAATATATAACATATATTGGAAATGAACAAAATGATGAGCTAATTAAAAAATAAAGGGTTCAGTTTTAATGATGAAAGACCTGTGAGGCCGGCTGTGGCCCTGTTGTTAGAATATTTTAATGTCACCAAACAACTACAAACTCATTCAAGAGCTTAAGGCACAACTGAGGAGATCAGAGCAGGTGTCTCAGCTTGTCGCTCCTGTCCAGTTTCCTGGCATCTTGAACAACTTTCTCCATTTATGTAAGTTTAATTCAAGGGAACATTTTCAGGAAGAGACTCCTGTAAGAATGAGATAAAAACAACCACATTTTAACAACATTAAGAATTAAGAAGGTCTAATACCACCTATTAAAATCTCTTTTATGGCAACAGTTTATGTCTGATGTCTGCTGTTGAACGTTATCCAGTTACACTCAGAGGACCTCTTAACATGAATTATTCATGAGGTGACAAATTCAATTCAGGGTCCTGAGGAGTGCTGGGGTTAAGGCAGGAGCCCATCATGGCCAGGTCATCAACCCAACTCAGGGTACATTCATCATCATCCATGAGGATAACGCTGGAGGACCTCGCCAGGCTAGCACAAATCCAATATGTCCAGCCATCCGGTTGCAGGTTGCACTCTTCTCCTGGTTTCTTCTATCCTCCCAAATATGTTTATGAAAAAGCCCAGGAGATTAAAATTCTTTACAACTTCTATTCTATCACTTTCCAACTCAAAATCTTTTGTGTCTTTTTCACGTTCATACTCTTCACTTTGTTTATGTTCAGTTCTAATTCCATGTGATGACTTTCGACTTTTACTTTTCTCTGTCCTCTTTGCTGCTGGTAACGAGCGCGGTGTCATCTGTTTATATTTCACCTGCCAACTTTGAAACCGATGCCCCGCTCTACCAAATTTGCTTTCCTGCAGATGGCTTTGCCATAAAGGTTGAACAGGTAAGGAGACAAGATCATCATTACACCTCATATGTTCTGCTTTCTTCCAGTTTATCTTCAGTCCTCTGTCTTCTTCATTCTTCCAACTTCCTCACCACTTGTTCTTTTCTGGTGCTACACAACACAATGTCCTCAGCACTCAGCCTGCACCGGGGAGGTTGGTCTTTTATCCCACGACTCAACACAGCCATCAGCAGGTCAAAGAGGTGAGGACTTCAGGAAGATCCCCCCCGTGCAGATCTCCTGTTACTTTAAAATGAATTCTACAACAACAACATGATGACATGGCTGAAAACTTAAGGAAGGTTTTGCACAAATGTTAGGAAGTTTTTCTTTATGTAGCGGACACAAAGAATAAATGAGCGAGTAGTGTGGCAGAGAGCAGGACCTTCAAATCTCAATTTGATGTTACATTCTAGGTAAGTAGGATAGACGAGCAGGTTGTGCTGAATGGCCTGTTCTCGTCACACTTGTTCTGATTAAAGTAATTAATATAAAATGTTCAAAATAATTAAAGGACCACTTTGAAAACCCATCAGATCTCAATGGGGAAAAAACTCTCTCTACTGCATTGGACTGATATGGTGATGTGTGAGGAACAAAAGGATGGAAATGAAAATGATCAACCAACACAGGGACACCTCAAAAATCAAAGGGAAAAATGATGTGGCAGGCAGGCGAGTCCATTTTGGCCGAAATTTCATTGCAGCAACTCCAAATCGTACTCAGTAGTTTGTATGCCGCCCATACACCCTAACAATGTCCTTAATGAGATGACGGATGGTGTCTTGTGGGATCTCCTCCCAAATCTGGACCATGGCATCACTGAACTCCTGGACAGTCTGAGGCATCAGACAGAGCGAAACATAATGTCCCACCCAGAGGTGTTTCATATTGGATTGAGGTCAGGCGGTTGAGGGGGGTCGGGGTTGATAGGCAGTCAATGGTATCAATTTCTTCATCCTCTCGCCACATGAGGCCGGGCATTGTCATGCACCAGGGGGAACCAGCATAGGGTCTGACAATGGGGCCAAGGATTTAATCCCGATACCTAATAACAGTCAAGGTGCCCACTGTTGTCTAGCCTGTAGAGGTCTGTGTGTCCCTCCATGGATATGTCTCCCCAGACCATCACTGACCCCACACTAAACCAGTCATGCTGAGGCAGGAGAACAATCTCCATGGCTTCTCCAGACCCTTTCACGTCTGTCACATGTGCTCAGGGTGAACCTGCTCTCATCTGTGAAAAGCACAGGGCGCCAGTGGTGGACCTGCCAAATCTGGTATTCTATAGCAAATGCCATTCGAGCTCCACAGTGCCCACTAGAGGACTTTGGGCCTTTAGGCCACCCTCATGAAGTCTGTTTCTGATTGACTGCTCATAGACATTCACACCAGTGGCCTGCCTGCCTGCTGGAGGTCATTTTGTAGGCTCTGCCAGTGCTCATCCTGGTCCTCCTTGCCCAAAGGAACAGATGCCGGTGGGTCCTGCTGATGGGTTAAGGACTTTCTACGAGCAGCCCTGTCTAGCTCTCCTAGAGGAACTGCCTGTCTGCCTCCTGGAATCTCCCCCATGCCCTTGAGACTGTGCTGGGAGACACAGCAGACCTTCTGACAATGCCTCGTGGTATTGATGTGCCTGCCATCCTGGAGAAGTTGGACTACCTGTGCCAGCTTTGTAGGGTCCAGGTATGACCTCATGCTACCAGTAATGACACTGACCCTAGCCAAATGCAATACGAGTGACAAAATAGATGAGGAGGGAAAAATGTCCGTGACCCTCCATCTGTTAACCCATTCATTTCTGTTTTGGGGGTCGTCTCATTGTTGCCCCCCCTCTAGTGCACCAAAGCAGCTGAAACTGATGAACAAGCCCCTCTGCTACTGAACTGAGCAGACCAACAGCCCACAAGTGTCACTGACTTGATGCTACACTCAGTTTACAAAGTGGTCCTTTCATTTTTTTGAGCAGTATAGTTACAGAAAAGGGAGAAAATCTCAAGGCCAAGTCTCAAGTAAGAAATCAGAAGAAAAGACCAACAAGAACCAAAAAGCAAAATACTTTTAGGGAGAGTGACCTAAACAAAAGAGGATTCTTAATAGTTAATCACAGTTAAAAAGTCAAAGGCCTCAACAAACAATAAATGTTTATAAAGAAAAGGCCAACAAAAAATTAAAAAACAAACAAAAATGATGTTCTAAACAGCTAATAATGAGCTAAATAGTTAAATTGCAATTAGATAACCTCAGGCTTTACCTTTAAATTAAGATACAAAAGATGGCAACCCTCAGAGTAGGGAGTCTTAAGCCCAGTTTGGATTAGTTTGACACCAGGGGGTGAAGTAAAGTTATTTTTTACACCTTTCGTAATTTTAGTCCCGTCTGAATTGTTCATGTTGGTAACTTTTTAGCATTCACCTCTCAGTAAAGAGAAATTGGAAAAAAAAAATGGATGAAATCCTGGGAAAGGCAATTCAGAGAGAGAGAGAGAGACAGAGACCCCCTTCTAGGTAGGTTGGATATGCTATGGGCGTCAAAATAATGGGGTCAATACAACAAACCACACAGAACACAAGCGATCCTCTCTTCACAGAGCTTGTTGGCCAATCTATCATGCCCACCTCAGAAGTACAAATGACTTTGTTTTTGCACAGCTCCACACCGAGTGACCAGGTGACAGCTCTCAAAGCAAAAATGCAACAATAGATGATACCAATCACGAAATACAAAACTGTCACATACGAGGATACTGATTTCTTCAAATACATCAAAAACGATGTAGAAATAAATTAACGAATAAATGAAAAACAACAGTGGGAACAACAGATCACACAAGTCCAAGAGATCTGTCAAGGACTGGATAAATGAGGCCTGTAATGTTGTGCTCTGTCTCTCTCTGTCCATGCTGCCTACTTGTGCCATTCAATCCAAGGGCCAAGAGCAGAGACCAGTCAACATACTAAGACGGAGAGACTCCTGGTGGTCTGTTATCCAGGTTTTATAATTTTGTAACATTCACTGTGAGTTGTTTATTATTTCTGTTATACATTAAAACATTTATACCTTTCCTGGTCATCTATCTAATTTGTTGTGACCAAAGATTTAAAAGAAAGGGGGGCGTATTGAACGATAATAGCGTTGATCCTGACAGCGTGATAAGAGCATTGGATTTGGGGGCAATCTGTTAACCTCCTTAGCCTTACATTTTTTTCTCAAAAAAACACACAAAAAGTGTTGCATTTTTTGCCTCAAAAAATTACATGTTTTTTTCTGTACTGTAACACGTGCAAAACACTAAACATGCACAGTCAGAAGAGTGAAAAGTATAATAATGATGCCAGTGACGTGCGGCGAGGTTCATGGCTGGTGAGGCACTGACTCCTTCACAGTGAGATTTACAAATATATGAACCCAAAAGAGTCGCTTATTCACTATTCAATGAGCAGCCAGCACATTGACTACTGGTTTATGTTTCATATCTCATCAGCATTCTTTACACACACACAGGTAAGGCGCATATTTGGCTAACAAAGAATGTTACGTTTATAGCGACGACAGAGAGAGTGCATTTGCTCCGCACGCTCCATGTGTTCAATATAGGATGGTCCAGATCTAATTATGCAATTTTCATTATGCTATAACTTATTAAGTTGTATTTGCCATTGCAATTCCACAATTCACACTCATGCAATACAAATGAAAGTATAGAGTGGTGAACAACAAAAACGGATTTCAAGTTTGACCTTAATTGAAATATTTAATTGTCTTTTAAGAGCTGTTAATTCTGATGCTTCAATCCATTTTAATACAGACTGTTCAACAAACGGATAACAAGAAAAACAAACGAATATTGTATTCAAGGTCAAAATTAAGTTTTTAAATATTGGATTGTGTTTTTCTTAGTCTGATCCCATTTTTTTTATAAAATCGAAAACCGTTTATGATCTTACCTTTATTTGTAAATGAAGTACGTGCGCCAATTCTACTCTACGAAAATCTCTGTCACTTTCTTGTAAAAGTCCTCTTTATTTTCCTTTAGTTTTAAAAGTCTCACCGCCTCAGTGGTGATTATCGCCAAGAAGAACAGCAGCAGCGAGCACCTGTTGGGCTCAAATGCATCCCCTTCAGGGCGGCACGGTACTGTCTGCCTCACCTTCTGCCTTTTCACTGTGGCTTTATGTCCAATCAGCAATGTCACACACATTCATTAAAGATATTAGTCAGACTGTGGAAAGTCAGGGTGTATAATAAACATGACTGCAGACCTTATATTGGCAACATACAGAGAGACAGCAACAGTCCTGCGCCAATTGCAGGCATCAACCTGTGTGAGGAGAGCGCAGTCTGAGGTGAGGTGAGGCTCGTCGCTGTCGCACCTCACATTTCTCCCCAGTTCTTGAACAGGAAATGCACAAAATCAGCGATTTGGACTATAAAAATAATCAACATTATTGGAATCAGAGAGAGATTCTCAGAGAGAGAATAAATATTTTATGAGTCTCATACCTTTACATTCCTGTAGCATTCATCTTTTTTGTCTTCTTCCTGGCACACTCCTTTATCGCTATCGACTTCTGTTTGAACATATCTAAGTAATAAACATTTTCATGGAGTTACTCCATGAAGTGAACATTTAAATTTGATATCAACCAATAATTCCCATCATTAGTTTGAGTACCGTGCTGAATTCTTGAAATATCAAACAGACTATAATGTGTTTTATCAAAATGATTTTCTAAGTCTTTTAAAGTGAATAATAAGTGTGTCTGCTCATAACGTACTACAAAATAGATAGGTGGGAAAGCCATTATGTAACACAAGATACACATGAAGGCACTATATAATCAAGAGATGTACATGCAGGCAGATAGATAGATAGATGTGAAAGGCACTATATAATAGGTTTAATGATTACATTTTCAAGAAAAGCCACCTTGAAATTAAAACGTTGAAAATGTGACCAAATGACTAAAGATAAGCACTTGGTGTATTTCGAATAGGAAGCCTTGACGTTGACAAGTCACCTTTGTAGTGTGGTGGTCTGATTTCTGACTCTCCGACTGGACTGGAGGAGTATTTCTGAAGAACTCTCATCATTCTGATTTCTGGGATACAAACAGAAAGCAAAATTTAATCAAATTTGTCAGAATTCTTGAAAGATGTCCCATGTCACTCTTTTGCAAGTTTTCAGATGTCATTTTAAAGAGTTTTATACACATGCAATAGGAGTGAAAGACACAGAGAAAAGACAGTAAAACAATGTTATTATTATTTTCTCAGTTTAATAAAGTGTATTATTATTACATGACTTACTTTTTTGTGCAGACTCTAGCTTTGTAAACCACAATGACCAAAACTGTGAGGAGGAGTGAAACTGCGATAGGGAGAAATATGTAGACATAAAAATATAAACCTGCAATAAAAGAGAAAAAACAAACTTACAAGCCTGAAATTTCATTGTCGATTGTTTCCTGAATGTTTGTGTTGTTTGTGCAGCCACTGCAATGAGTGGATGCAGGATTCTGTAATGATGCTTCCTTGGCCATTTTTTCATGCAGGAATTAAGAAGTGAAAATACATTTAATTAATCTGTGCCTTCTTCATAACAAAAAGAGTGAATGAAAGACAAGCTAGCTTTGATTTCTGTCTGTGTTGTTCATTTGTTGTTCTGCATCTGCATGTTGTCCGTATGTCCATCTTCTGTCTTACGGATTAAAGGTATAGTTTTGTTTATTGCACTGAGTGTGTTTGGCTTATTTGTTGCATGATCTCCTACTTCCAGTGAACTTGACTTGTGTGCACCTCTATTAACTGATGAACTCTTTCGAAAATTGCAGTTCATCTCTACAAAGTTTTGTCGTCGAGCTTGGACATCTTTTTCTCAATTCTGACCAGTCTCCCTGTCTCTGCACCCCCACAACATGATGTTTCCAGCACCACACTTCACCGTCAGGGTGGTGTTAGGCAGGCGGTCTCCACCACACACAGCCCCTGGAGTTTTGCTCAGAGAGTTCGATTTTTTATCCCATCAGACCAGAGAGTTTTTATCCTCCTGCTCTCAGAGTTCTTTTTAATCCTTTTCTTAATTAATGGCTGCCATCTGGCCACTCTGTTATAAAATATAGGCTGATGGAGTGCTGCTGAGATGGCTGTCATTCTGAACGGATCTCCTATGTCAGCAGAGGACTTCTAAAGCTCTCTTAGAGTGACCATTGTGTTCTTGTTCATCTCTCTGACCAAGACCCTTCTTGCCTCATTGCTCAAGTTTGGCTGGATGGCCAACTCTAGGAAGGGTTTAGGTGGTTCCAAACTTTTTTAGTTTCACAATTCTTGAGACCAAGGATGGTCTTGGGGACACGCTAGGCTTTACAAATGGTTGATCTCCTTGGCCTGATCTGAGCCTCACCATGAAGGTCTACAGAGAGTTAGTTGGCTTAGATTCTATCCTGAGTGTGAGCTGTGGGAAAATCTGTACACAGGGACACGTGTGCCTTTCTAGATGTTGTCCAATCAACTCAGTTGGCCAAAGCTGGTCTCCAGTCATGTTCTAGAAACATCTCACAGAGAATTAAAGCAAACAGGAGGTACCTGACCACAGTCTGGAGAAAAGGGTCCGAGTACTTCTAAGATGAGAGATTTCAGTTTTTGATTTTTGATAAGTTTACACACCTTTCTGAAAACATGCGTTCACTTTGTCGTTATGGGTTATTGAGTGTAGCTCATTGGGTGAAAATGTCAAATTATCCATTTAAAATAAAATTTATAACACAATAAAGTATGTCCTAAAGTGAAGGGATCTAAAAACTTTCTGAATCCACTGTACAAAAAATGTATCATCATCATTATCATCATCATCATTATTAGGGTTTTTATTGGGGTGGAGTTTTTTCCAGTCTTCTTAGAGGGGGGGGTTTAGGGGCTGTCAAAGCACAGGGCCTGTTAAAGCCCGTTGCGGCACTCCTTGTGTGATTTTGGTCTGTATAAAAAAATTTTATTATTAGGCCTGTTATTATTATTTTTGCATGTTATTAATTTTATTAAAATCAAATAACATTATTATTATTATTATAATTATTATTGTTTACCTCCTCTACTAATAGTTTCACTCCTGTCTGAGTCTGTATCTTTCAAGCACGTTTTAACTCTAAACCACTAGGTGGCAGCAGCGTATGGTGGCATTCTAGACTCACCTTCATTGTCCCCCTTTTATAAATGTAATATTTCCTAGAGAATAAAAATAAGAATGATCTTACTTCCACCTCTGTTGCCCTTTCCTGGGGGGTACCACGGGGCTCCATCCTGGGACCTCTTCTGTTCTCCTTGTACCTGCTGCCACTCGGCGCTATTTTCCGTAAACACGGTATTTCCTTTCATCTTTATGTGGACGACTGTCAGGTTTATTTCCTTCTGAAGTGCCCTGCTCCATGTTCTGTCCAGCCCCTGCTTGATTGCCTTATTGACATAAGGAGTTGGATGGCATTAAATTTTCTCAATTTTAATGAGAACAAGACAGAAGTCCTGCATCAACCTTTCCACTGTGGCTGAATTTGAGAAATCCATGATCACAAATCTAGGTGTGAAGATGGATTCCACTTTAAAATGCAGTGGTAAAATCTCACTGCTTCTTCCAGTCTGTTTTTTCTAAACGCAACTTTGAAACAGTGACACGCGCTTTTATAAGCTCTTGTCTAGATGACTGCAATGCACTTTTTTTTGGAATTAGCCAGGCCTCCATCGCTCGCCTACAGCTGGCGCTGCTCGATTTCTAACTGGCACAAGAAAGCATGAGCACATTACCCCGATTTTGGCTTCTCTTCACTGGCTTCCAGTTCATTTTTGAATCCATTTTAAGATCTTTGTATTTATTTTGAAATCCTTTAATGATTGTGCCCCATTTTATTTGTCAGAACCACTGCACCCTTATGTCCCGTCTCACCCTCTCAGGTCAGCAGACCAAATGCTTTTACATGTTCCTAAGACACGATGCAAACTCCAAGGTGATCGGGCTTTTTCAGTTGCAGCTTCAAAACTCAGGAACAATTTACCATTTCACGCTAGACAAGCTCCTTCACTTGCTGTCTTTAAATCTTATTTAAAAACACACTTTTATTCCCTGGCCTTTAATCCAGTATGCTATGTTGACTGTCTGTGTACTTTTTAATTACGAGTTTCTTCAGCTCTTATGTGTTTCTGTTTCTTTTACCCTTTAGTTATCGTGTGTCTGATATGCTGGGTTTTATTGTACAGCACTTTGGTCGGCCTTGATGTTGTTTTTAAAGTGCTTTATAGATAAATAAATAATAATAATAATCCATCCATTATCCAACCCGCTACAGTATATCCTAACTACAGGGTCATGGGGGTCCGCTGGAGCCAATCCCAGCCAACACAGGGCGCAAGGCAGGAAACAAACCCCGGGCAGGGCGCCAATAATAATAATAATAATAATAATTCATAATAATTCTTTGCATTTATATTGTGCTTTTCTCACTACTCAAAGCGCTCAGCAATTGCAGGTTAAGGGCCTCGTTCAAGGGCCCAACAGAGCAGAGTCCCTTTTGGCATTTACGGGATTCGAACTGGCAACCTTCTGATTGCCAGTGCAGATCCTTAGCCTCAGATAATAAATAAATAAAATAAATAATAAAAGGAATTTTAGGAATGATTGTGTTTTCATAAAGTCGTGCATGTGACTCATCCAGTAATCCGTCTATGCATCTTCCAAACCTTCTTTTACAAGGTCACTGGTGTCCCTTCCATATGTGGTCCCAGTCTTGCTCTTAATGCTGCTGTGACAGACTCTGTGTACCTCTGACCACGTTCATGACCTCACAAAGTATCAGAAATGTGAACACAAAGCCTACCGTTACCAGGCAAGGTGAATGACCACTCAGCAGTCCCATAAACATTTGTGGCCGAGCAGATGATTCCTCTGTTGATGTGCAGAGCTCCCTCTAGTATTCCAATGGACGAGGTTCCCCGTTGCTCGATGCTGCTGTTGAGGACTTTGCTATCTGATGAGTGCCATTTGATGTCGGCCTGTGGGTTGGCATCTACAATACACTGACAAAATGTCCAGCTGCTGTTGGTGATGCACATGGTATTGTTAAGAATTATTGGTTTATCTGGAAGAAGGAAATGCAAAAAGGTTCAACTGCACACTTAGCTTCTGTTAAGTAATCCAATAAGAGTGTCGGGAGTATATATTTAATTAAATACAATTGAAAATAACAAACAGAAAATGCATCTGCAGGTATTGTAGGATTATGCAATAAGGTGAGCAAAATCATTACAAATAATCACAAGAAGTTCATAAATGAATGAGCCACTTGCCATGTTGATGTTTAAGCAAATATTCATCAAACCAATCAACATGCTGTTACACATTAGCACTAGAAGTTCACCTTCCAGGGTCTCCTGAGGTAAGTAGTACCACCCCGGGATGACAGAGGGTGCTGCCGCTAACAGACTTGTTTCCTTCTTCCTGCACAGCCTGGAGAAGCCGCCCCTTGAGGGCACCAAACTGAAAGAAGCCCCGTCCCTTCTAGTCAGCACCATATAAAAGCAGAGCGACCAATAAAAATTTGATTCTGTTTTGCTGCTTTCCTCTTTTAACTTTATGATTTTTTGTCATCAGTGTTTTTCTCATTTGACTATAAAGTCATTTGTCGTATAAGTGATTTTATGGAAATAAAAAAAATTCAGGTGAAATCCACACTATCACTCCATTCCTTACTCTTTTTGTATGTATTATCGTGAATTTGGAGTCTCAAAGCACTTAAATCCCTAAACATTCCAATAATGTCCACTAGAGGGGTATATCTGTGTCAAACCCTGCCTAGTAATAAGGGCAAGTAACAAATCTTTATAAAATAAAAAGGTTAATTTCACAAAAAAAGCTCTGTAAATACTTAAAGCTCCATAGAGCACAAAAGGTAAAAAGGAGTAGCCAGCCAAGGCAAAGAAGTCCCAAAACTGAAATCCAAGGAAAGGTCAAAAGCAGAGCAAATGGGTCAAAAATCCAGAAACTCACAAAAAGTACTAAAAAGGTACAAGTAAGCTCACAATTCCCAGGCACATTCAAAATGAACCACCAGGAACCGTGGAGGACCCTCTGGATTTATAGTGGGGCTGGGGAGTTCCTAGTGGTGAATGGCAGATGGCCTACTCTTGGGGGACCACCCAGAAAACACATGGAACATAATACACACACCTTACATACACAAACAAACAGTAACACAACCATAAACAACATGAATCAAAAATTCAAAAATGAACAAAAGGGACATAAAAACAGGACTCTGGATCCCAGACAGGGGAGGAACCTCGGCTGAGACATGACATGCAGTGACATGTAAATACTTACATGTGATATTCAGTGTGACAGATGTCTCTACTTGTTTCCCACCCTGATATTCGGCTTTGCATGTCAAACTCCCTCCATGCTGCTTTGCTTCTGGGATGAGAGTAACAAATGAAACTAATTTCCATTGAGCTTCTGTGATTGCCTTGTGCTGGACGTTGCTTTTGATCTTGTTGGAATTCCAGATGATTTTAGGGGGATGAGCTGGACAGGTGTGGATTACTAAGCATAAGACAACAGCAGGAACACCGGCCTCCAGAGTACTGGGGACTGACAGGTCAGGTTTATCTGGGTGATCTAGAATGAAGAAAATAAACAATTCAAATATTTTGTTTGGAAGTTTGCGCTTATGATAGAGATATTTATGTAGAAATGGAAAGAAATGCATTTCATCCGACCAGACGATCCCAGTTATTCAGTGTGGACTGATTGTGTGCAGTTGCAACCTTTTCAGTGCTCCAAGCTCTCCCCACCTGGAAATCGATGCACACTAGTGGACGTCTCGGCCAACTGACACTCCCCACTAAAACAGATGACTGATATGCAGTCCGGGTGGGATTTGCATATGGTGGTCAGCAGGGTCACTGGTCCTACCTCTTGTTAATACAAAAAATAACACTCTGCGCACAGGGAATTCTTTTTTCAACTGGCACATTATAGCCTGACGTTTGAAAGACTTGTCAAGCTGAACAGGAGTGTGGTGCATTCTGGGAAAGCTGAAAAGCAAAGCAGGACTGTAGCAGCCATTATGTTTCCAGCTTAGAGCAGCTTCTGATTTTCTTGGAAAAATGTCCTTTGCTGAGTGACATCTTAAGGTGTTTTCACTCCTAGTTCATTTGCTGCGGTTTTCTTGAATGCTGGTGCGATTTCCCTGAAATTCCAGTTTATTTAGATAGAGGTGAACATGCAAATAATTACACTCTGGTGAGAACCAAAACAACTCCACTGAGACCCTTTGGAAAAGATAGTGTCAGTTTTGTACTGGACCGGCCCCTAGCTGTATTCAAGATGAAGCTCAGGAAGGCTCAACAGCTTTGTCCTTGCATTTGTGATTTTGGCTTCTCATTTTTCAATACATCATTCTTGTTTAGATTTCTTGGTATTGACCCATACTTTGTAAAAAGGTATGTGTCTAGATTTTGTTTCAAAACTGAATGTCTCCTCCTTGATAAATCTTTAAATATTAAGGAACTCGTCTCATTTTGTATTGGATTAGATGTTTCGTGTTTTCCTCTTTTCCATTTTTATGAAATATTTGAGACTTTCATTATTTAAGAGCCTTAGATCTATCTTGGACCTGTACTGAGTTCTGGTTTGGCTACCTGGGGTGAGGCCAATCTTGGGGTCAGATTCAATGAAATCCTGGTCTGACTGGTGATTTCTGAAGGCCTATGCACTCTTTTTTTGTGCTTCGTGTGTGTACAGCTACCATTAAAACAGCCACCATAGGAATTAGAAAGACGAGAAGATGGAGCCAATTAACATGAAATCTACAACTCAATAAAGTGTACAGAAAGTGAAGACATCGGAATACTTTCTGAATCCAATTTCAATAAAATGTGTTATTATTATTGTAAATAAAATGTGTTATTATTATTATTAATTTCCCCATTAATCTAACAGTTTGTTCCTGTAGTTTCACTCATGTCTCAGTTTGTATCTTTCGAGATGTTTTAACTCTAAATCTCTAGGTGGCAGCAGCGTATGGTGGCTTTAGGCATCTTAGAGTGCCTTTCACAAATGTAATATTTCCTTGAGAATAAAGATAAAAAAAGAAATTTTCGCAATTACCAGGTTTTTATGAAGTCCTGGGTGTGACTCATCACACAATCTATCTATGATTTTTCCAAACCTTCTTTTACAAGGTCAGTGGTGTCCCATGCCTACCTGGATCCAATCTTGCTCTTAACGTTGCTGTTATAGACTCTAAATAGCCCTGACCCCTTTCATGACCTCACAAATTTCAAGTTGTTTGAAATAACATTGTTAACACAAACAGAGACTTCTGGACTGGTATACAGTAGTCTGATCCACATCCATATGTTCAGGCCAAGCCCAAATTTGTGCAATGTGATGAATAGGTAGTCCCATTCAATCATGTCAAATGCTTTTTCTGCATCCAAAAATAATAAGGTCTCTGGTGTGTTAGATTTTATGGATGAGTATATGACATTAAATAAACATCAAAGATTGGAAGCCAACTGTCTGCCTTTAATAAATCCTGTTTGGTTTTGTGATATTACAGAGGGAAGCACTTTGTCAATCCTTCTAGACGGGACTTTGAAGAGTATCTTAAGATCATTATTTAGAAGTGAGATTGGTCTGTATGATGCACATTGCAATAAGTCCTTAATTTTCTTTGGAACGACAGCAACTAGCTTCTGTAAGCATTGCAAATAGTAGTGGAGCTAACTTATTTGAAATATTTCTTATAAAATTCCACTGGGTATCCATCAGGGTCTCCCACCCTGGAGTGAGTTTATAGCATCTAATGATTCTGAGAGCCTCAGATGCTTACCCAGTTCCTCTGCACTGACAGTATTTTTAATATGTCAAAAAAAACTCATTCAATTGTGTCTCATCATCTTTAAACTGGGTAGAAAATAAGGACTTTTAGTACTCTTTAATTGTGTGTGATCTTTATGCTCAATGATTTCATGTTCATCTGTGTGGGTGTGTTGTTCATTTCTGTTATTACGCTGCAAACGTACTGTTTGTGGATTTGTTGAGCTAAGATCGTAAAGTCACAATTTAAAGATGAACTGCTTCATTTCTTTAGTGGTCAAGAGGTTACATTCTAATAGCAAATCCTGTCTTTTCCTATAAATTGCCTCATTTGGAGACCTGGCATGTTCGTGATCTTTTCTGGTAATTTCACTGATTAGCTCAGATGCCTTCTTGTTTTCCAATTTATTTTTGTAGGAGCCAATATGAAATAATTTGTCCTCTTAAAAAAGCCTTCAGAGATTCCCAGAGTGTTCCTGCAGAGACCTCGGAGGGTGCATTTGTCACTAAAACAGAATCATTTGCTTGGAGATTAATTCTGTATACTGCTCATAAGTTAATGACAGGGGATTAAGAGATGCCAGCTACATGATGAGTGTGTAGGGCACAGTGATTTAAGCTCCAAAATCAGAGGAGCTTCATTAAAGATGGCAGACAAATGCTCAGTTCAGACGTCTGTGTGGACAGGGCATACGGGCCAACATGATAATAGGCTCTGTAGTCACAATACTTGGCAACAATATGAAATCAAGGTTAAAGCTATTGTATAAAACATACTAATTCTTTCCTAAGTTAACAAAATGTCCTCAAAACTTCAGGACCAGTGTCTCTCTGACCAAAAGTGAATTTTGTCAGAAGATATTTCAAAGGTTTCAATCACGAATCAAAGCGAAAAAAAGTATTGTCTCACCTAACAGGTGTAAATGGCAAGATAGTATTTTTACAGGAGACTCACTTCATGAGTAAGGACCGTTTTCAGTTACAATGACCTCACAAATTATCAGAAATGTGAACACAAAGCCTACCATTACAAGGGAAGGTGAATGACCACTCAGCAGTTCCATAAACATTTGTGGCTGAGCAGATGATTCCTCTGTTGATGTGCAGAGCTCCCTCTAGTGTTCCAATGGACGAGGTTCCCTGTTGCTCGATGCTGCTGTTGAGGACTTTGCTATCTGACGAGTGCCATTTGATGTCGGCATGTGGGTTGGCATCCACAATACACTGACAAAATGTCCAGCTGCTGTTGGTGATGCACATGGTATTGTTAAGAATTATTGGTTTATCTGGAAGAAAGAAATGCAAAAAGGTTCAACTGCACACCTAGCTTCTGTTAAGTAATCCAATAAGAGTGTTGGGAGTATATATTTAATAACATACAATTGAAGATAACAGAAAGTGCATCTGCAGGTATTGTTGGATTAAGCAATAAGGTGAGCAAAATCAATACAAATAAGCACAAGGAGACCTTCATAAATGAATGAGTCACTTGCCAAGGGCATATTTTAGCAAACATTCATCAAACCAATCGACATGTCCTGTATAAACATCAAAATAGTTAACAGAACCTTCTCTGGGACGTTGGAGGAATATGAACAAACTTGGCAAAAACCCCAGACAGCCATAGTGAGAATGTGCAAGAACATGCAAATGCCACAAAGTAATTGGTCTGGAAATCAAACCCTAACATTCTGGACCTGTGAGGGGGCAGTGCCACCTACTGTGCCACCATGTCTCGTAAACAAAAGTAATAACCAAAATGAGGATTTCTGTGGAATGGCCACCTATATACATTCAGATGGTATCCAAAGCTGGACACATAGTTAAGAGGAGTCCACATGGCTCTACTTATCTGAGGAGGGATTCACCCTGTGACCAAAATCTGTCTTCTTCAAGTCACGGTCCTGCCTAAGAGTTGAATCAGTGCTGAAAATGTCAGTATGAAACCTCCAGATATATAAGCCTTCTCAGTTATTTACTCAATTTATTTTTGTTTATCACAGCATATACTGTATATTTTCTTATATGTAGTTGTCTTGAGGCATACAAACACCCCATCCAGAGTTCCTCCTAGCCGTGCACTTGATTTTGACTGGATGGACTCAGAAATGGAAAAGCAGGGCAGTTAAACTGGAGTAGAGTGGAGTGTTATTGTTGAGAACTGACATCTTAGAAAATACTGAACATGTCTTGATATTACAAAGTTCTTAGTGGAAACTACGCATGATAATATTAGTTTATTGATAGTTAGAACTTTACTTGTCCCATGGGGGATATTTGGCTTTTTACAGAACAACTATACTATAAAGAAGGAAAACCTCTGAATTGGACAAAGATGAAAAATTCAGAGTATAAAGGTGAATTGCCATTGGTATTGTCATGCATTTGTGTCTGAGAGTCACTCTCTGAGTTCCTCCCAGATATGTAGTTCCACCTCGGGCTGAGAGGGGGCACTGCAGCTAACTATGTTGTCTTGCTTTTCACCCACAATACTGAAAAACCACCCAGTGAGGACAACTGACTCCACCCCGTCCACTCCCCGGGGCATAAAACCCAACTGCCTGGAAGGAGGCGTCACTTCATGACCGAGTAACATAAGAGATGGAGCTCCTCTATTACCTATCACAGCAAAATTACTTTGCCCCCATTCTTTCAGGAGGTTATCATTTCTTGTACTTTTGATGCCATCATCTGTTTGTTTTCCTTGATTTCAGTTGAAGTAAACAGGGTTGGTCAGGTTGTCGCCCCAATATTTATTTTGCTGAGACTTGTCTTTCCCTCAGATGACCACAGTATGAAGGAGCCCCAGGAGTTTCCTGACACACTTCTGCTAAATAATTTGTTGGCAGAAATTTCTCAATATTAGTCTGTCATGGAGAGAATGTGCAGCTTTTTTCATAATGGCTGTGAATTTCATCTTCATTCTGTGCTCCACTCCTAGACCCCAGGGAGTCCAGAGTGCGCCCCATGACTGAGTCTTCCTTGTTAATCAGCTCACTGATTCGGTTGGCCTCCCTCTTGGAGTGATGTTGACCTCAGTAGTGTTTCTTCACACACTTCTGCTGAATGAATTGTTGGCTGAAAATCCTCAATGCTGGCGTGTCATGGAGGGGATGTGCAGCTTTGTTCATAATGGCACTCAGTTTTGAGTTGATTTGAGTTGATTCTCTATGACCTCCAGCGGGTCCAGAGGGTGTACCATAACTGAGCCTGTCTTCTTACTAAACGTATTGCTTTGGTGGGCCAAAATTTTCATTTTATCAGCCCAGCAAACTATAGCATAGAAAATCGCACTGACCATGTCTTGCTCAACATTTCAAATTGGATTTAATAATTTTTCATATATCTAGGAAAAAACTATTTTCAGCATTATTTTGCAGTTATTTTACAATGGCATTATGTTTATCTTATGAGCGCTACCATCTTGTGGGATCTGTTTTTGGGATGTGTTTCCCGGTTGCTGTGGTGGAATGTTCAATGCATCACAATGTCTGATATCACCAATGCGACACATGAAATACTGGAGCGACACTCCTTTCACTCTCCATCATTTGGATAACAGTCAACTAACAAGCCAAACACTGCTTTGTGTGTTTATCTTTACTTCTCCAGTTTCAAACTTCCAGTGTTACACTGCTGACTGCAAATTCACAGTAACAACCCCTTTTATTGATCGTGACCCTGTCTCATTTCCTGCTCTCTTGAGTTTAAAATTTTCTCTCTGTTCATGCTCTGGACAGAACTATGGACCATGGAGCATGAGTTCTACAATAATATTGCTGTTAAAAAATTGAGGTGAAATTTATGCTATCACTCCATTCCTTACTCTCTCTCTCTATATGTATTGTCATGAACTTGGAATTCCAAGGCATTTAAGTCCTTAAACATTCCAAGAAAGTCCACTATAGGGGGATTTCCCTGTCAAACCCTGGCTACTAATAAGGCTAAGCACCAAATCTTTATGAAATAAAAAGGTTCATTTCACAAAAAGCTCTGTAAATACTTGAAGCTCTGTAGAGTACAAAAGGAGGCAAAAAGGAGTTGCCAGCCAAGGCGAACAAGTCCTAAAAGTGAAATTCAAGGCAAGGTCAAAAACAGAGCCATTGGGTCGAAAATCCAGAAATTCACAAAAGCACAGAAAAAGGCACAAGTAAACTCAACACTCATAAGTGCATTCGAGATAAACCGTCAGGAACTGCGGGAGACCATCTGGATTTATAGGGCAGTGGGAAGTTTCTGGTGATGATTGGCAGGTGGCCCACTCATGGAAGACCACCCACAGAGCAAATGGAACATAACACAGGCAACTTACATACATAAACACAATCACAAACAAAGACAAATGTGCATTAACAACACACATCAAATATCAAAAATGAACAAAAGAGACATAAAAACAGGAATCTGAACCTCGGACAGGAGAGGAACCCCACCTGAGAGAGAACATCCTGTATAAATACTTACACATGATATTCAGTGTGACAGACGTCTCCACTTGTTTCCCACCCTGATATTCGGCTTTGCATGTCAAACTCCCTCCATGCTGCTTTGCATCTGGGATGAGAGTAACAAACGAAATTAATTTCCATTGAGCTTCTGTGATTGCCTTGTGCTGGACGTTGCTTTTGATCTTGTTGGAATTCCAGATTATTTTAGGGGGATGAGCTGGACAGGTGTGGATTACTAAGCATAAGACAACAGCAGGAACACCGGCCTCCAGAGTACTGGGGACTGACAGGTCAGGTTCATCTGGATGATCTAGAATGAGGAAAATAAACAATTCAAATATTTTGTTTGGAAGTTTGTGCTTATGATAGAGACATTTATGTAGAAATGGAAAGAAACAGGTGATTCTCTTGCAGAAGTGCAAAAGATAAAAGATTCTCCATCTTAAAATTCTTTCTACATTGGTTCATATTCTAAATGAGTGAAGCACAATTGGGTTATTAGTATATTGCCGATAATTTGCATTTATTGGGGCACTAAGCAGGGAATATAAAGAAGTACTGCAGGATTTTACTTCTATTGCGGACCAAGCCTGTGTATGTTCATCTATTTGTGTCCAGGTTTTTCTAGCTTGTATGTTTGCTGCCCAGTAATAAAACTAATTGTCAGGTAGAGCCATGCCGCCTTCTGCCTTAGGTCTTTGTAGGGTCGCTCTTTGGATATGTGGATGTTTTGAGTTCCAAATAAATGAGGTTATGGTTGAATCTAATTGCTTAAAAAATGATTTATTGATGTATATTTGGATGTTTTGAAATAAAAAAGAAGCTTAGGAAGAATATTCATCTTAACAGTGTTAATTCTTCCAGGTAGAGTGAGATGAAGGGTTGACCATGTATGCAAGTCTTGCTTAATTTTTTCCGTACAGACGGCAAAATTTCAACCCTCTTTCAACCCTCGCAAACATATGCAGTTTTTAATATCTGGAAAAGATTTGGAATTAAATTGCTTAGAGATCTTTATATAGACAACATCTTTGCATCCTATGAACAACTACATTCCAAATTTAACTTTCCAGCTACACATTTCTTTCACTATCTTCAAATTAGGAACTTTGTTAAACAGAACCTACCTGATTTTCCTCATCTTGCACCCTCCTCCATGCCGGAAAAAATATTCCTTAATTTCAACTTAGACTTAGACTCCATCTCTGCAATATATAAAATTATTTTGCAGTCCCTCCCTTTTAAAGATCCAAGAGGACAATGGGGAAAAAATCTCTTAATCAATATATCAGAAAAGGAGTGAAAAATAGCAATGCAGAGAATTCACTCAAGCTCCATATGCGCAAAGCATACCATTTTAGGAAGTCACTGAGCACTGGAGAGATTCCGAAGGACTGGAAAATGGCAAATATCATTCCATTATATAAAAAGGGTGACAAGGCAGATCCAAGCAACTATAGGCCAGTAAGCTTAACATGCATGACAGGAAAATTAATGGAAGGAATTATTAAGGATAAGATTGAGCAACACATGGCAAGGACAGGAGTCATTAGGAACAGTCAGCATGGGTTCAGAAGAGGGAGGTCGTGCTTTACTAACATGTTGGAATTCTATGAGGAGGCAACAAAAGCATACGATCAAAGTGGAGCAGATGAGATTATTTATCTGGACTTTCAGAAAGCATTTGATAAGGTGCCACATGAGAGGTTGGGCATCAAGTTAAAAGAAGTGGGAGTTCAGGGTGATGTTTTTAGATGGGTGCAGAATTGGCTCAGACACAGGAAGCAGAGGGTGATGGTGCGAGGAACCTCATCAGAACTGGCCGATGTTAAGAGTGGTGACCAGCAGGGGTCAGTGTTAGGGCTGCTGCTATTTTTAATATATATATATATAAATGACTAGCAGAATACCCGCGCTTCGCAGCGGAGAAGTACTGTGTTAAAGAAGTTATGAAAAAGAAAAGGAAAAATTTTAAAAATAACGTAACTTGATTGTTAATGTACAGTAATTGTTTTGTCATTGATATGAGTGTTGTTGTCATATCTATCTATATATATATATATATATATAGCAGAATACCCGCGCTTCGCAACGGAGAAGTAGTGTGT
>JANRMT010062827.1:5079101-5094885 GCA_026402145.1 Polypterus bichir lapradei
AGGATTACACTGAGTATGGCTTTACCAAAACAATTATTGATGGCGAATCGATTATTCATAAAGCTTGAATTGGTGATCTGTTTTTGTGTGTTAACCTCATATTTTTTCATACTTCTTCTCAAACCAAGGTGGTGCGAGGCTAAAATGAATTGGGATGCGCTGATCAATGTTATCGGTGTACCAGGAAATCATGCATTGACAAAAGTTCCCCTTTGATTGTAATGCAAAGTGTGATTAAATGCATTATTTTTTAACGCGTTATGGAGCACATGCATCGAAGCTTCTCAGCTGTGCTTGTGCTAAGAAAATTAAACATTTTAAAAATAACGTAACACGATTGTCAATGTAACCTTTTGTAAGTAGTGCCTGGAGGATTCAGTGTGGAGAAAGTCTAGAGACAGAGTGTGTATTAACTTGTGGATTTCTCTGTATTTGGTGGCAGTGTGACGAAGTTGCTTCGGAAGACGGCGTTAGCCGCGGAGCTTAGCTCAGAGCGAAATGAGGTAAATGGGAGGGGAGATGATGACGTGACTCCCCCACCCGCCTTAACTGTCAATCCCCCACAAACACAGTCTCTCAGAATTTGCATAAGCACACCCCTTCAGCTGCAATTTTAACTTAGTTACAAAGCGATCAAAACTCTCGTTTATATCCTGCGTCCTCTCATTAAACTTGTATCCCGCATTACCCGTGGGCACGAAAAGCACCAGCGGCAGCCTGTCTATTAAGTTAATTTAAAGTTTAGGTTTATACCTCGCTTTGTTTCCGAAGTAGCTGTACTGATGAATATGGTAGTATGTCACTCGCTCGCTTCTTAATGTTTCGCTGCCTTCTCAATTATATAATGCATGTTTTGTTCAGCGTATTTTGGAGCTCTTCCTGGTTTTCTACATAGTGCGTTGACAGTCAGTTCACGTGATTACGTGGGCGGCGTAATGATGTCACACGAAACTCCGCCCCCACGGCGGTCAAGCTCAACTCCATTACAGTAAATGGAGAAAAATACCTTCCAGTTATGACCATCACGCATAGAATTTCGAAATGAAACCTACCCAACTTTTGTAAGGAAGCTGTAAGGAATAATCCTGCCAAATTTCAGCCTTCTACCTACACGGGAAGTTGGAGAATTAGTGATGAGTCAGTCAGTCAGTGAGTGAGTCAGTGAGGGCTTTGCCTTTTATTAGTATAGATTTAGATAGGAATACAAGTAACAAGCTGGTTAAGTTTGCAGATGATACCAAGATAGGTGGATTAGCAGATAATTTGGAATCCGTTATATCATCACAGAAGGACTTGGATAGCATACAGGCTTGGGCAGATTTGTGGCAGATGAAATTTAATGTCAGTAAATGTAAAGTATTACACATAGGAAGTAAAAATATTGGGTTTGAATACACAATGGGCGGTCGGAAAATCGAGAGTCCACCTTATGAGAAGGATTTAGGAGTCATAGTGGACTCTAAGATATCAACTTCCCGACAGTGTTCAGAAGCCATTAAGAAGGCTAACAGAATGTCAGGTTATATAGCGCCTTGATGTGTGGAGTACAAGTCACAGGAGGTTCTGCTCAACCTTTATAACACACTGGTGAGGCCTCATCTGGAGTACTGGGTGCAGTTTTGGTCTCCAGGCTACAAAAAGGACATAACAGCGCTAGAAAAGGTCCAGAGAAGAGCGACTAGGCTGATTCCAGGGCTACAGGAGATGAGTTAGGAGGAAAGATTAAAAGAGCTGAGCCTTTACAGTTTAAGCAAAAGAAGATTAAGAGGTGACATGATTGAAGTGTTTAAAATTATGAAGGGAATTAGTGCAGTGGATCGAGACTTGTATTTTAAAATGAGTTCATCAAGAACACGGGGACACAGTTGGAAACTTGTTAAGGGGAAGTTTCGCACAAACATTAGGAAGTTTTTCTTTACACAAAGAATGATAGACACTTGGAATAAGCTACCAAGTAGTTTGGTAGACAGTAAGACGTTAGGGACTTTCAAAACTCGACTTAATGTTTTCTTGGAGGAAGCAAGTGGATAGGACTGGCGAGCTTTGTTGGGCTGAATGGCCTGTTCTCGTCTAGAATGTTCTAATGTTCTAATTATACAACTCAAAATTATCTATCGAGCACATCTGTCTCGCCTAAAACTTTCCAAAATGTTTCCAGGGCAAAATCCAACCTGCGAACGCTGCAATCAAGACCCAGCCTCCCTGGGTCACATGTTTGGGGCCTGCACTAAATTAACATCATTTTGGCCTTTCAGACAGCCTTGGACTCACAATCCCTGCTAACCCATTAACAGCTGTGTTTAAAGTGGAGAAGGACAAACAAACTGTGATCGCCTTTACTACACTTTTGGCAGACTTATTTTGCTAAACTGGAAGAATCCTAACTCTCCTGTTTTAAGTCAGTGGGAAACCGATGTTTTATACTATTTGAAATGGCATGAGGTTCCTGAGAAGCATGACGACTGAACCAATTTTAATTTTGAGTTTATGCGGAGGCATGCCAATGGGAGTAAGACTGTTAAGAAATTCTTCGGGGAATGCAAGTTGATCTGCAGGATCGTCTGTGACGATGGAGTCAACGCTGGTGAAAGTAAAGGAACAAATGGGCAAATGAACAGTCAACATGGCTCACAGCTGTATGTGGACTGTAGCACAGACCAAAGTGAGTGAGAACGCGTTTGTTGACATTTTGGGGGCGGGCACATGAGCAAGAAGTTCGCATGCCTCAAGAGTGAAGTTGGAAGCCTGCGGAGGGTGAGAGTTAGCGGGCAGGGCCTTGTTGTGCCTTCCCCATGATGTGGGAGGAGGGTTAGAGTGGGCGTTCGTGGCTCTTTCGTGCGTAACCCATGGCTGGGGCTCTGTTAGAGTTGGCGGGTGGGGCTCTGTGAATTGGTGGTCGTGGCTCTCTGTCTTCCGTGCGCTGAAAAGTCAACGTGGCTCAGAGGTACATGTGGACTTTTGAACGGACGAAAGCAACTGAGGCTGTGTTTGGCGAGTTGTTGCGTGCGGGCACATGCGAAGAGGTGCACATGCCTCGAGAGCGACACTGGACGCGGGAGGACGGTTACAGTTGCCGTGTGTGGCTCTGTCGTGCGTATCCCATGACGCGGTAAGAGGGTTAGAGTTGGCGGGTGTTGCTCTGTCGAGCGTATCCCTTAGTCCTAGAATTGGCAGGCGGGGCTCTGTGAGTTGGCGGGCATGGCTCTCTGTCTTGCTTGCACTCGCTGTCTTCCGTGCCCTTAGTGAATTATACATATAGATAAGCAAAAAGACAACATTAACAAGCATGTGATTAAAGAAGACAGCTTGGGCAGCAGCTCAACTCTCGGAGGCAAAAAGAGTTAGAGGAGAAACCAAAGGTCATCTTTTTGTTGTCAAGAGTGTCAAATAAAAATTATTTGGTTTATTTGATGTTTATTTGAACAAAACAACCAACTTCAGTTTATTTAGGAAGGTGTTATAGTGCAGTCCTGAGCCAGATTTGTTTGTTTTTTGTTCAATCTGTTAGTTAAATATCCATCCATCCATTAACCAACCCGCTATATCCTAACTACAGGGTCATGGGGGTCTGCTGGAGCCAATCCCAGCCAACACAGGGCGCAAAGGCAGGAACAACACACACACACACACACACGCCAAGCACACACTAGGGCCAATTTAGAATCGCCAATCCACCTAACCTGCATGCCTTTGGACTGTGGGAGGAAACAAACGCAGACACGGGGAGAACATGAAAACCCAGGTCTCCTTACTGCGAGGCATGTTTAAATATAATTTTTCATGTTAAGTAAATAATTCTGTATTTATTTCTGTTTTGTCTTTGTATGTATGTCATATATTGTTATTGATATAATGTTTATTAACTATACACTTAGCGTCTTATGCTGCCTGCCCTGCTGCCTGTATGTGGAGCCGAAGAAGGCAGGGCCACTTAATTAAACAGCGGGGATGCTGACCGGCCCCCAGCCGTATTCAAGCTGAAGATGAGGAAAGCTTAACAGCTTTGTCCTTGCATTTGTGATTTTGGCTTCTGATTTTTCAATACATGATTCTTGTTTAGATTTCTTGGTATTGACCCATACTTGGTAAAAAGTTATGTGTCTGGATTTTGTTTCAAAACCGATTGTCTCCTTCTTGATATATCTTTAAATATTAAGGAACTCGTCTCGTTTTGTATTGGATTAGATGTTTCATGTTTTCCTCTTCTCCATTTTTATGAAATATTTGAGACTTTCATTATTTAAGAGCCTTAGATGCATCTTGGGCCTGTGCTGAGTTCTGGTTTGGCTACCTGGGGTGAGGCCAATCCTGGGGTCAGAGTTAATGAAATCCTGGTCTGACTGGTGATTTCTGAAGGCCTATGCACTCTGTTGAGGACCGAAACAACTTTACTGAGTCCCTTTGGAAAGGGTAGAGTCAATTTTGAACTGGACCGGCCCCAGCTCTATTCAAGCTGAAGCTCAGCAAGGCTCAACAGCTTTTACCTTGCATTTGTGATTTTGGCTTCTGATTATTTAATGCATAATTCTTGTTTGGATTTCTTGGTATTGACCCATATTTTGTAACAAGTTTGGCGTCTGGATTGTGTTTCAAAACCATCTTTAAATATGAAGGAACTTGTCCTGTTTTGTATTGGATTAGATGTTTCATATTTTCCTTTTCTCCATTTTTGTGAAAGCTTTGAGAATTTTATTTTTTAAAGAGCCTTGGATCCATCTTGGACCTGGTAGGCTTGGAAGTCAGCCTGTTGAGTTCCAGTTTGGCTAAGATTCAATGAAATCCTGGTGTGACTGGTGATTTTTGAAGGTCTGCTCACTCTTTTTTTGTGCTTCATGTGTGTACAGCTGCCATTTAAACAGTCACAGTAGGAATTAGAAAGACCAAAGATGGAGCCAATTAACAAGAAACCTTCAACTCAATAATAAAGTGTGCAGAAAGTGAAGAGGTCTGATTACTTTCTGAATCCAATGTAAATCAAAGTGAATTGTGATCCTCACTATATACGTAACACCAATCCAGTAGTGACAGGGACAGCCATAAGTATATAACATTTACCCATTGCATCACAATCTCCATAGTGTTAGTTAGTTGTAGTGACAGGAGCTCAGGAGATGCAGAGAGAGATTAGGACTCGGAGAAACACAAAGTGGCAAAATAGGCAGCACTGCCACCTGACAGCTTAGGTCAGAGTTTGGCCACAATAATTATTTCAGCACAGTTTGCAAAAGCTTCTTCAGGGACACTTTCAAGACCATTGAATAATTTTAATCTGCTCAAAACTAGTTCAGTTTCTCCTTCTCCATTGACTTTGATGCATTTTTGCCCGCTCGCTGAAACTCCTGGACGTTTCCACAATTTTTCCCAAACATGAGTGGAAGTGAATTCAGCGGGGTCTGTTCATTGCTAAAATGTGGTCAGAAGAATGAATGTGTGGAGTCTGCATGTTCTCCCTGAGTTCATGTAGATTTCTTCCTACATTCACATGACATGCTTTCATACTGGTAAATTTAAATTTCTAGACAGGCAGTGTATATATAGTATTTTTCATATACTACCATCCAAGCTGGTCACTGAACGTCAGTTTTCTTGAGTGTTGGAAAGTCTATTGCCAATAGATAGATAGGAAAGGTACTGTATAATAGATAGATGTGAAAGGCACTATATATAATAAGATAGAAAGACATGAAAGACATCATATGATAAATAAATAGATATGAAGGACACTATATGATAGATAGATTGAATGATTGATTGCAGGGTTTCAGCAGCAGCCAAAAATGCATAAATATACATTTAACAACAATTATAATAATCTTCAGATAATAATTTACAAATACACCTTTATCAAGAATTATCTCCAATCCCTATCTATATACTCTAGATAGGGCACGCTTAGTTTTCATTTTCCCATATTTATATAAAACTTTTCCTTTATTGTGTTTGTGGTTGATAATGAACGCCAGATTAAAATAGTGAGGGTGTGTCTGAAACAGTAGGGGGGTATAAGTGACCCCCCCCCAGATATGGGCCCAAGTTGTGCTTACTGTGTAGAGTCTGCATGTTCTCCCCGGGTTTGTAAAGATTTCCTCCCACATTCCCTTGATTTGCTGTCATACTGGCAAATCTAAATTTCCAGATGGATCGTGTACATGAGTTTATCCTGCCATGGGAATCTTCTTCCCATGTTTTGTAATTTTTATCATTAAAGTTTTGACATACATGTTATTGGAGATCCTATGTGTACCTGCGGTGAAGGTTAAAAATCTGAATAAGTAATAATGAAAATAGAAAAGAAATCAGTTATGGCTTATAATCGCAATAGCTTGGAATTTACAAAATTTGGAATCCTCACCTTGAACTTTGACCAAGACCTGATTGTTTAAAAAGCTGAAGTGTTGCTCATTCACTGTCATTCTAAAGGAGAGAAGGCCAGCATGATTGGACTGAATGTTGTCAATCTGCAGAGAGCAGTTTTTCTGAGTAATGTTGCCGACCACCTTGAAATGGTCATTTAATTGGAGTGAGCTGACAACGTCTTCCTCTCCTCTTCTCCAAGTGGCTATTAGCCTTTCCACTCGATTAGAGGGTTCAGGATATGTTACTTTACATGGGATGACCACACAAGAACCTTGGATGGCTTTGATCATTGAAGGAATCTGCTGAACTTCCCATTTCTGGCAAAGGATACTAAAATAGAGAACTGAAGAAAGAACACAGTCAAAAATTGGGAGAAAACATACTGTACTATTTCTATCTGCATAATGTCATTTTCTTAAACTTGTGTCATAGGCTGATCCTTTTGGACGTGAAACCAGAGGTTAGATGTTAGGCATCTCACCTGAGGAAGGGGACTTCTTAAAGATGAGAATGGTCAGATGCGAGAGCAAAGACACACTTAGCTTAATTTGTGTCAGAAGTGGAGACGCCACATATCAGCCTGCCTGCTTAACGTAAACTGCATTTTTATGTATATGTCATGATAATGATGTCCCGTATATACTTGCGTTTAAGTTCTCCTGTGGATAAGTTGGGGCTTCATTTTACTGTATAATTTCTGGTATTTTATAATATCGTATGCTGAAAACTCACGCTATTGGTCCAAGAGATTACGATATGCTAACACCCACCTGAGAGAGTAACCACGGAGCACACAGCCTTTTGTTTTCTATGTATTGTGCCTACGTGACCACACAGTAATACCCAAACTATTCCGAAGTGACATACACCTTTTATTATAAGAGCATCCCTTACCTATGATGGTGCGTTGGATCAGAAGAAAATATGAAGCTGGTTTTAAATTGAAAGTCATTGAAGTGGCAAAAGAAATTGGTTACTGCGCTGCTGCAACAAAATTCGATGTGTCTGAGAAACTGATGTGTGATTGGAGGAGGCAAGAAGATGTAAAAAAAAATGTAAGGGTAGCATTTTCGAACGGGCATATAAGTCGGGGTCTGATTTTATGATCGATTTTTCGGGTTTCAAGAACTGACTTACACGTTAGGTTTTTATGGTAATGATATTATGATAAAAACAAGTACTTAGAAAAAAGAAACCAGTTATTGTACTGTACTTACCACAGGCCAGAACAGATAAAATCCTGGGGAAGACCTGTTAAAAAAACAAGTTCTGGCCAGCTGGCCTGAGGGAATACAGGTGGCTGAGATGAATGAGCAGGGCATGGAAATGACACAAAGTTATGGCTATGCAGGTCTGGAATGAACCAGGGGAGTCGCAAATGCACTACAATATCCCATTGGTCTGGGAGGTGCGTCAAGGAGGCTGGGGTAGCAGAAAGACAGGCTAACAAAGAACTTCATGTACTTTCTCAGGGGCCATCGTCAGACAGACTATGCTGTCTGCTTCTATCATGCCATCTGAGGGCCATGCTAGGCCACATTGTAACAGAGACCAATCAACATAATAAGAAAGACAGCCACCTGGTAGTCTATTGTCTAGGTTGTATTAATGTGTAACAGTCATTGTAATTTGTTTATTATTTGGGCCATATTAACTACTTTGTAATACATGAATAAATGCATAGTTTTCCTTTCTCTCTGTTCTGTACTCAGGCTAATTGCCTGGGGCTATTGGATGTTTCGAGCTGCAATAGTGATCAATCCAGACAGTGTCGTGAGATCGTGAAATTCTGTAAGGGTCTGCGTAATAAAGTATTTGAAAGGGAACATCGGGTCATCCTAAGACTCCAGTTGTAATTTGAACCAGCACACAATTTAGATGTTATTTTTGACATTAGCATGTCACTTAAAACACACATTACAAAATTATTTAAAGCATTTTTTTTTTCATTCACAATTTTGTAAGATTAAGATGTTTTCTAACTATGCAGGATACTGAGATGAAATCGTGCGTTTATTTCTAGTAGGATAGAAAACTGCAGTGTGTTATTAACTGGCTGTTCAAGCCATGTTTTAAACAGCTTTCAGTTAATTGAAAATGCAGCTTCAAGAATTATTACAAGAACCAGAAAATATGAACACATAACTTCAGTCCTCAAGTCCTTACACTGGTTACCAGTTAAATTTAGAGCAGATTTAAAAATCCTCCTTTTAACTTATAAAGCTTTATTTGCCGGCCTGCTTACTTATCTGAGTTTATCATTAGCTACAAACATGAATGCACATTGAGATCTCAAGAGGACAGCCTACTTAAGAGTCCACGGATTAATAAAATAACGGATTAATAGTCACTGGGCCCTGAAGCTGTTGAATGATCTGCCTGCTAATATAAGACATGACAATCACATCAATCTCAGCTTTTAAATCAGGCTAAAGACTCCTGACTTTAGTCTGGCATACCCTGACTAGAGCTGCTGATTAGCTCTGCATACTGAATTTGTGTTTTGTTAGTCATTTGTTCAGAAATATAATTATCACAATATTTATAAACCATTACTAACTGTCCTCTGATCTGCTTCTCTTCTTGTTATCTGGATGTGACACTTGGTGCCAAGGCTCTCCTGCCAGGCTGTTCTCCTGCATTTGAAAACGTCACCTCACATAAAGAAGTGTTGGAGTCATCAGACGGAAAGATTCTGTCATCAGATTGGACGGTCAGTACAGACTCCGCTATGGAAAACCCAGGAGGGGGTAGGCAGCCATTTGGCCGAGGTCTTAACCATGTGACTTTATTTTTGACTTTCTCTTTTACAGTTGTAATCTCCTCCATTGTCAGCTGGCGATAGTTCATCAATTAAATAATGGACAGCTGTTGTTGTTTTTTTCATTTATGTTTAATCAGTTTCTAACTTGTTCTCAGGGAGTTTTAGTAAAATCTGCATTTATATGTATGCCAGTTCTGGTATTTAGTAATTAGTATCATCTGCACTTGTATTTTAACTGAGAATTGTTCACAGCACTCTGTGTCTGGACTCGGTAAAGAGCACAGACAGACTTCCAAAATCTTGTGGAAAGAAAAGTGAAGGCTGTCATGGTGGGGGTCCAACTCTATATTAATGCCCAGAGTTTTGGAATGGGATGTCCAACAAGCTCATATACGGGTGTTGGTGAGATGCCCACAAACCTTTGGTCACAGAGTGTATCTTACCTCGATCTCGATACGCCTGTCTTCCATTGGAGTACATGTCCTGTACCCATTCATAGGCTACAAACTGTCACGAAACGACAAATGTTTGTGACAATAATGGCAATGTGAACCAATAAACATAACTATTACAGAATCTGTCCTTATAAGTAGCTTCCACGGTCTCAAGTGCGTTTTCCGGATTTTAAAAAAAGGACATTACCTTTTATATAAAAACCTTGAAAAAGAAGTCTGTTGAGAAGCACCATGTTCTTCAAACAAGACACTTTTCGAAAGAATAATACCTATTGGAAAAGAAGGATCTTTAATAAATTCATACAAATTAACCCAATATATAGTTTAGCTGTACTTACAATGTAAAAAAATAAAATGCAGAGTTAGTCTTGAATTTGAAATATTATGACCCATGGATAACAGAGTAATTGGACGTCCTGTTACCTCTTGTGTAAGTTGCTTTGGATAAAAGCATCTTCCAAGAAAATAAATGTAAATGTAAAATGCTTAAACTTAAATGACAAACAGACTGACTTTTCATTCCCAAAATACTGTAAGCATGGAGGTTCCAAGCAGAGACATGCCTGTGGGTCAATGATTTCAAAACGACTGTCGCTGCACACAATAACTCAGGTCAAGTTCAGGTTTCTTTGATTTGTTGTATCCTGTCAGCCAGCCTACAAGACATCAAATATTTCTGATTTGTCCAGATATCAAAAACCTGTTTAAAGCCCAAAGGACCCTTACCAGAATTAAACAAAACAAAATTAAATTAAATAAAAGTTAAATGAATCGCCTTCAGAGTGAAGAGAGGCCTTACATGTGTTTAAAATAAATGGCTGTTCTCAAAACATAAAGGGTCAGCTGTTGGGCAGGAGTTACAAAATCTAAAAGCTTAGGGCCGACACAAGCTGAGAACTGGAGGAGCCCTCAGTTGCTGAAGTGTCTAAAAAATTTGACACATAATGCAAAAAGCACAGATGTCACTTTTGCAAAATGTGAAAGAATTATTTTAAGGTTTGTACGGCTGAAGAAGCTAAGTGGATGACTTCTGCAAATGACATGATACTTTGATGAAAAACAGTAAGTTTGACAGTGCAGAGATAAGATGCCATCCTCTGCAAAAAAAGTTAAGACGCAGCTGTAAATGGATAAAGCCACATTTGCAGGAATGCATTTACACCAACAAGTGTTCAGTGTGATAATTTCTTCTTCTTCTTCTTTCGGCTGTTCCTACTAGGTGCTGCCACAGCAGATCATCTTCTTCCATATTTTTTTGTCCTCTGTATCTTGCTCTGTCACACCCATCACCTGCATGTCCTCTCTCACCACATCCATAAACCTCCTCTTAGGCCTTCCTCTTCTCCTCTTCCTTGGCAGCTCTATCCTTAGCACCCTTCTCCCAATATACCCCTCATCTCTCCTCTGCACATATCCAAACCAACGCAATCTCGCCTCTCTGACTTTGTCTCCCAACTGTCCAACTTGAGCTGACCCTCTAATGTCCTCATTTCTAATCCTGTTCATCCTCGTCACACCCAATGCAAATCTTAGCATCTTTAACTCTGTCACCTCCAGCACCGTCTCCAGCCCATATAACATAGCTGGTCTCACTATCGTCCTGTATAATGACAACACTTGAAACACATACAGGCAGGGGTCAGACTTAGAAATTCGGGGCGTTATGTATAATAATATGCGCGAAGAAAGCAGGTGGCTCGTCATAGCTAACCTCTGCCACTTGCTCTCCCTGGAAATGGGTGCCAGTGTACAGTGCTGATGAGTTCTGTGCTTGTAGGTTGGGTTAATAATAATAATAACATTAATAATAATAATAATTAATTTACATTTATATAGCAGCCACAGTTACAGCTAACATACAGTAGCCGAATGAGAGATAAACTCAATAGCGGGCACATTTATGTAACAATGAATGATTCACAGTCGTACTTCTAACGGAATTGTTACAGTTACCTAAACTAGCCAGAACTATTCCTCTCTTTCCGTGTCCCCGATTGTCATCCAGAGGGTCCCTCTTCGTGATCTTCCGTTACTTTCTGTGAAGCTCTAACTGCTTACAACGCCCCGGGAGTCTCCGCGTGGCTCCGCCTACCTTCCTGATAGAATACTGATCTCCGTTCGCCTGTGGGCATTTTGCTGTCAATCACCTGCCCAGCCCCGCCTATCTTTGGGGTGGATATGCGGGCTGTTGCGATACCGCCGCATATTAACAGACAGAAACCCAGATCATCAGGTTCTTAGAGCTCCCCAAAGCTCCATGCACCTTCAGGAGTACCGTCAGACTTTACCGTTAATGTAAAATCATCGCTTTTGTATCTTTTACAGTCGCAACAATACTTTTCCACATAATGAGTAGCACGGCACAATGGTAGCGCTGTTTAAGGACACTGGGGTTCATGTCCTTGGTGGTATTAGTCATACTATGGTGGTCTGTATATTCTCACCCTGTGATAGGCTGGTGCCCCGTCTGTGGATTGTTCCTACCTTGCCACAGATGCTTGTTGGCATTAAATCAAGATGCCCGAAACCCTGCTCTGGATGGATGGACAATTATTAATATTTAAGCATGTTGCATTATTATAAGATGATACAGATAATGTGCATATTGGTAAGTTATGTGGCTGCATGCCTTGCTACTATTCTGTGTTCTGTGTCCTCGGGTATACAGAATACAGGGCACGTCAAAGTCGATTTCTGCACTCAAAGGGTCTGTTTAAGTTTGATTAAAATTATCCAGGTGTCCATTTCCAAACCAGGTAGAGACTGGGAGCGGCTTTGATCCAGGCCACCAAAGTATACGGCTTGCATTTTACAATTTTAATATTTTACTACAAGTTCAACAGTTTTGCTATCAGCCATCACTAAGCTTATTTAAGAAACTTTTGGTTATTTTTTCATGCCATTTTCTGGAACATATAGTCGCAATTTCTATAGCCCAGACTCGTAGTGTGGCATAGTGGGTGAAGGCTTTGGATCTCAAGCTCTGATGGTGTAGGGTCAAATCCCACTACTGATTCCAGTGTGTGACCCTGAGCAAGTTACCTGCTGTGATCTGGTATTGTAGGTGCCTTGGATAAAGGCATCAGCCAAATATGTAATTGGACATTTCAATTACATCGTCTCAGCAGAAACAGCAAGAATCAAACATCAAGTGAGAAAATGTTTGGATTTATGGAAAACCAGAGAAAGTTTACTAAGAGCAAAAATGTTTGTTGGATGGCTGCTTTCCATCCTCAGAATTCATTCAAGCTCTCAAGATTTATGATTAAAAAACACACCTTTCAGATGAAAGCATTTTTTCCAAAACCACTGTCTTAAAAACAAAGGTGGTAGAACAGAGCAATGCCATCTGGGAATCATTTTTAGCTAGCAAATGAACCGTCCATGTGAAGGTTCCAGAAAGAACCTTCAATTATTTAGATCTGAGACAGGCCCCATAAATAAGATTAGAATAGATTTGTGAAATGAAGTCAGATAGAACTTCATTTGCACCCAAAAGGAAATTTAGCTTTTTTTAAGAAGCTCTAGATAGATGGCATTGTTTCAGAATTCCTAATTTTAAATGGACTCTCACCGCCACATCACACAGACGGTTCAGGTTTTCTTGCGCTTTAACCAGCCTACTAAATATTAAAGATTTCGGTTTTGTCCACATATTAGACTTTTGACAGCCAACAGAACTGATTTCATATGCAAAGACCCTGAATGAAATGGTTCCTTACCAAAAGCAGGTCTACGAAGAAGCACACAACCCAGTAAAGTACCAGGATTTTAAAGAGTGCACTTGAAAGTTGTCAAAGAGAAGGACCAGCCGGTGTAAAACAGAAAGGTAAGTTGAACTATGAATTACAGACTCCCTAATATGACTACATACAGTCCGCACCCGTATGTAACACGGCCACTTTAAAAAGTCGCGTCGAAATTTTTTCAGTACAGGATTGTTATTACCTGATCGTTCAGGACAGACGAAAGCGCCCAGTCATCTGTGGCTAAATCGAAGTCAATGACGAAATCTCTTTTTGCCCAAAGTTATTTCTACGACTTTTCAGTCTCCACCCACTTCTGGAGGAGGCTGGCGGTGTGAACGTCTTTGCAGTGACTCCGCTAAGCTGCGCTGCGTTTTTATTACATTGAGCTCGCTTCATGAATATTCAAGTTCGAGGTGTTCATTTTAGTTTAGAGGGATGAAAATACTATCATTTTTTATTTAAATTGTTGTATCAATTTGTTTATTACGATGATTTTTAATCGTATGTTTCAATGAGCAGCACAGCTGAGTTACATACCTGGTTTCCGGTTGGTGCCCCACGCTTAGACAGTTTATTCTGGAATTTCTCCAGTACCCCAGTGCCATCCAGCATCCCAAACATGCATGTTAAATTCATTCTGAATTGGACTGTGAGGGTGGATGCGGCGCTGTGCCTTGTGCTCGTTGTTACAGTTTGGATCCTTGTGACCCTAAAATCGATGAGGCGGTTTTGAGAAAGGGATTTATATGATACTAGTGAAACACGCAGACCTACACTCTTTAAAATGGCACGGGGTCTTTCCACATTAAGTTGGTATTTGTGTTTTGAAAAACATCCTCATATATGTATAAAAAGCAATCTTACATGTACGGTGGGCTACAGGACACTAACAGATTAAGAAAACCTGATGTTACTGGACTATACAGCAGTCCTTTTAAAATCACGAGTCGTTGCTATTTTACAAATCTATCACCATCTAGTCAAAGTTATTTACTTTGTTATGAATCTAAATAACTTAAAGGTTCTTTCTGGAACTTTTGTGGATGGTCTTTTGGAGCCAAAATTGGCTGCCCTATGGCATCGCTTTGAAGAGCCACTGTGGCACTTTTAATATTAACAGCATACAGTGCTGAAATACAATTTGCATTTTATTACCTAAAAGTTTTTGACTCTCCAGTACATTTCATATCAAAAGTTTTCTCTTAAGACCAAGATCAGGGTAGTAGTATCTGAGTCACATTACATAATCACATGACAGATGGACAGATATTAGCATTATATATACATATACACATATATATACTCAGCAAAAAAAGAAACGTCCCTTTTTCAGGACTGTGTATTTCAACAATAATGTTTTAAAAATCCAAATAACTTTACAGATCTTCATTGTAAATTGTTTAAACAATGTTTTCCATGCATGTTCAATTAACCATAATCAATTAATTAACATGCACCTGTGGAATGGTCGTTAAGACCTTAACAGCTTACAGAAAGTAGGCATTTAAGGTCACAGTTCTAAAAACGCAGGACACTAAAGAGACTTGTCTACCGACTGTGAAAAACACCCAAAGAAAGATGCCCAGGGTCCCTGCTCATCTGCGTGAACGTGCATTAGGCATGCTGCAGGGAGGCATGAGGACTGCTGATGTGGCTAGGGCAATAAATTGCCATGTCCGCACTGTGAGACGCCTAAGACAGCGCTACAGGGAGACAGGAAGGACAGCTGATCATCCTCGCAGTGGAAGACCACGTGTAACAACACCTGCACAGGATCGGTACATCCGAATATCACACCTCCGTGACAGGTACAGGATGGCCACAACAACTGCCCGAGTCACACCAGGAACACACAATCCCTCCATCAGTGCTCAGACTGTCCGCAATAGGCTGAGAGAGGCTGGACTGAGGGCTTGCAGGCCTGTTGTAAGGCAGGTCCTTACCAGACATCACCAGCAACAACGCCGCCTATGGGCACAAACCCACCTTCGCTGGACCAGACAGGAGTGGCAAAAAGTGCATGAGTTTCTGCATGACAGCAATGTCAGTGTTCTGCCATGGCCAGCGAAGAGCCCGGATCTCAATCCCATTGAGCACGTCTGGGACCTGTTGGATCGCAGGGTGAGGGCTAGGGCCATTCCCCCCAGAAATGTCCAGGAACTTGCAGGTGCCTTGGTGGAAGAGTGGGGTAACATCTCACAGCAAGAACTGACAAATCTGGTCCAGTCCATGAGGAGGAGATGCACTGCAGTACTTCAAGCAGCTGGTGGCCACACCAGATACTGACTGGTACTTTTGATTTTGAGCCTCCCTTCATTTAGGGACACATTGTGAAACATTTTTAGTTTATGTCTTATGGTGTTGACTCTTTTAGTGTTCATACAAATATTTACACATTAAGTCTACTGAAAGTAAAAACAGTTGAAAGGCAGGGGACGTTTCTTTTTTTGCTGAGTATA
>JANRMT010062827.1:5120583-5133025 GCA_026402145.1 Polypterus bichir lapradei
CCCGCTATATCCTAACTACAGGGTCACAGGGGTCTGCTGGAGTCAATCCCAGCCAACACAGGGCACAAGGCAGGAAACAAACCCCGGGCAGGGTGCCAGCCCACTGCAGGGCACACACCCCCCCTCCCACAACAAGCACACAGTAGGGACAATTTAGGATCGCCAATCCACCTAACCTGCATGTCTTTGGACTGTGGGAGGAAACCCACGCAGACACGGGGAGAACATGCAAACTCCACGCAGGCAGGACCAGGGAAGCAAACCCAGGCCTCCTTACTGCGAGGCAGCAGCGCTACCCACTGCGCCACCGTGCCGCCACATATTAATAAATAATGAGGAATAATAATAATAATAATACATTGTATTAGAGCACCTTTCCCATTAATTATGTATTATGTAGTGATGTATTATTATTATTATTATTTAGCGCCTTTTTCATACTCAAGGTGCTTCACAGAGTCTCAGAAAGAACAGCAGGGTAGATGTAACATTGGATACAAACATTTTCTGCATAGAACAATAAATAAGTAAATACAGAATATATAAAGCATTAAATAGAATAAATGAAAGAATAAACCAGTGTATAATACTAAATTCAGTACTAAAAGAAATGTCTGAACAGATCACATAGTCAGTGATATAACACAGAGACAACTTATCCTGAGCTTCTGGGCAGAGAGATGAACTAAACGTAACATTCTGGCCCTTCTTTCAGTTCAAAGCCTTCCTGAACAGATGAGTTGGAAGTTTTGTTTTTTAAAAGAATGAATGGAGTCGGCTGATCTCATTCATTTAGGGAGGTCATTCCAAAGTCTGGGCACTATATGGAGCTGAAGGCCCTGCTGTCACCCACAGAGTGCAGGTTAGCGTGGGACACACAACAAGATGGCCAGAATCAGAGCACTTTAGTGGGCAAACAGGAGCCACAGTCATGAGGAAGGGGCACTGATGTAGTCTGGTGTGAGGCCATTTCAAGCTTTGTAAGTTAATTAATAGAATTTTATACTCAATCCTGTAAGACACAGGGAGCCAGTGAAGGTGAAGCAGGATGGGTGTGATGGGCAATCGATATCAGTGCGGCAGTGGACACTCGACAAGTCTTTATTGCTGTATTTAGGTAGACATTTTGGTATTGACTTGATTCTGTTACATAGAATTGCATTTTTTCGTGTAAAAAAAGAGGTCAGCGTTTTTCGCTCGCTTTTCCGGGGGTAAACATAACATGAAGGATGGTTTCTGTTCTGCTGTGTACCTGGCGTGACAATGGAATGATCTCAGATAGGCAGTTAAACCGAAAAGGAGTGAAGGCATTGAGTTTTCTGACTGTATGTACATATTTATGTATATTAAAACGTAGGTCCTGCGGTGGGCTGGTGCCCTGCCCGGTGTTTGTTTCCTGCCTTGTGCCCTGTGTTGGCTGGGATTGGCTCCAGCAGACCCCCGTGACCCTGTAGTTAGAATATAGCGGGTTAGATAATGGATGAATGGATGAAAACGTAGGTCATTGTCTATGTCATATCATATAGAAAATCAAAGAAATGTAACCATGAAGGCTTTTTTTTGTTGCATGTATTATGAACTTTTTCTTTATTTTTGTGTAAACTGTTTGCTTAGAATTTCACTAAAACTTTTAAAACGTGGACTGTGGATTTGTGTTGTACACGAGTTATGCTAATTGCTCGAGTCTTTATAGTAGGAGTATTTGGATAATTTTTTATTAAATCCTCAACAAACACAGCTACACTGATGTTCTGACTTCCATCCATCATCTTCTTCTCCCAAACTGAGCTCTTCAGTTCCCTTTTCAAAGCCGCTTTCGAGAAACTAAAGTCAATAGACAAGACCAACAGACACACAAACAAGGAAAAGCAGGAGGGCTGCAAAACACCGAGTGATGTCAAAGAGCTTCAGTGCAATTTGTCAACCAGTCACCTTTTAATTGGGGGGTCCTGCGCGTCATCATTCGGATAGAACTTGCTGTCATTTGTTGAAGATTTGGTCTTCGGATTTCTGGGTAAAAAAAAAAAAAAAAACAAAATTGGGAAAGACTGAAATCGGGCTGAACTGGGAGCGGGTGACAGGTGCCACATGTCATTTCAACAATGGAGTAAGCGTTTGAGAAAGGCCTCACAGTGAAAGCTACCGAGATGTCACTATGTGACTCACCTGCTTGTGCGGGTCCGCACTTTGTGACACGTAAACACCAGAGCTGTGGCCAGGAGCACTGCAATGAGGGGCACAGCAATGAGGAGAGACAAATGGACACCTGCAGACAAAATACAACACATGAGACTGAAATGTGAATGCCCGTCCATCCATTTGTATTCATAAGGTGCCAGGGTTTATCCTGGTGGCACTAAACATGCAGAAGAAGCCAAACCCACGTCAGGCCATGACAGCGCAGAGCAGGGGCATTTCTAGGACTTACAAGAATCAACTTAGACCCTTTTTTGAGTTTCATATGTGCTTTTAGATGTATAGGGATTCAATGACCAGCTTGATTTTTGGGTCAATGTGTATGTGTGACATAATAAAACCAATCAGTAGGGGTCCCCTTGGGGTTTTGAGTGCATCTTTAACACATTCAGATATGCTTTGATTATGGGTTAGATAATTTATAATGGAGACAAAAAGCTCGGAGGTTTGCCACAATCGATGGCCAAACTGATCAGGGGCTTCAGCCTAGGAAGACCTAAAAACACCACTAGTGTGTCTCACATACACCCACCCTAAGCTAAAGTACAGTCATCAGTCAACCCGATCCAAAGATATTTAGGAGAACGCTGGAGTGCCTGGAGGAAAACACGGGGAGAAGGTGCGGTGTCACAGTGGTAGAGACCAGGAGGCAGTTCAAGGGACGGTGAGGATGGCAGAGCCAACCGCTACTGCCCTGAGCCTCCATGATCTAAATGTGTTATACTGAATTTATTCCAGTCTGGTTTCCGCACTGGTCAGAGTATAGAAGCGGCACTAACGCGGGTTGTAAACGACATTCTGATATCCTCTGATGAAGAAAACTCCACTGTAATTATGTTGCTAGACTTCAGTGCAGCGTTTGACACCATTGACCGTTCTATTGTACTGCACAGGCTACAAAATGACGTTGGGCTCACTTGGTTTAGTTCTTATTTATCAAATCGATTCCAATACGTACAGAAATATGCAGACAGGACTCCATCATTACACACAGAAGTTCAATATGGTGTCCCGCAGGGCTCAGTACTCGGCCCTTTACTGTTTTCACTTTACACTGGGGTCTCTCATTAGGAAACATCATGTTCATTTTCACTCGTATGAGGATGACACCCAGTTCTACTTTTCTTTTAGATCAAATGAAGTTTCTCCGATGTTGTCTTTAATTAGTTGTGTTAGTGAATTAAAGGAGCGGATGGATGAGAGCTACTTGTCTTTAAACACCAATAGAACAGAGATGTTAATTATTGGAGGGAATGACGCTGATCGCAACAATATTTTGTTAATATTTAACTCGGTTGGAATCGCCATTAATATTACAGAATCAGCCCACAATCTAGGAGTTATCTTTGACTCTAGCATGTCATTTAAAGTGCATATTACAAAGTTCTCCAAATCAGGTTTCTTCCATCTTAAAAATGTTGGGAAATTAAGTTAACAGGATTCTGAGAAATGAATTCATGCATTTATTTCTAGTAGGATTGACTTAGAGAATAATGGGGATTGTGGAAGAGAAGTGAAAAAGAGAGTGCAAGCAGGGTGGAATAGGTGAAGAGTGTCAGGAGTGATTTGTGACAGACGGGTATCATCAAGAGTGAAAGAGAAGGTCTACAGGATGGTAGTGAGACCAGCTATGGGCAGGAGATGGTGGCACAGGAGACAGAGCTGGAGGTGGCAGAGTTAAAGATGCTAAGATTTGCATTGGGTGTGACGAGGATGGACAAGATTAGGAAGGAGGACATTAGAGGGTCAGCTCAAGTTGGACGGTTGGGAGACAAAGTCAGAGAGGCGAGATTGTGCTGGTTTGGACATGTGCAGAGGAGAGATGAGGGGTATATTGGGAGAAGGGTGCTAAGGATAGAGCTGCCAGTAAGAGGAGAAAAGGAAGACCTAAGAGAAGGTTTATGGATGTGGAGAGAGAGAGGACACGCAGGTGATGGGTGTGTCAGAGCAAGATGACGAGGACAGAAAGATATGGAAGAAGATGATCCGCTGTGGCGACCCCTAATGGGAGCAGCCGAAAGAAGAAGAAGATTTCTAGTAGGATTGACTGCTGCAATGCAGTGTTCAGTGGATGTTCAAACTGTTCTTTATTCAGCCTCCAGTTAATCTAAAATGCTGCTGCAAGAATTATTACAAGAACAAGAAAATACGAACACATAACTCCAGTTCTTAAATCCTTAGACTGGCTCCTGGTTAAGTTTAGGGCAGATTTCAAAATCCTCCTTTTAATTTATAAAGCCTTAAATGGACACGGTGCAGCTTACTTGTCTGAACTTATCATGACTTATAAACCTGAACGCACATTAAGATCTCAAGATGCCAGTCTGCTTAGGATTCCAAGGATTAATAAAATAACAGTGGGAGGTCGAGCTTTTAGTTACAGGGGGCCCCTAACCTGTGGAGTGGTCTGCCTGCTACTATAGACAGAGTATTGACATAAAACTTGGGTTGAAACAATTGGCAGCTTTAGGCCAGAAGACTTGTTTTTCAAAATTTCTATTGGCATGGTCAGAACCATCCAGACATGTCTGCTTCCCAGCATAAATTCTTAAAAAATATGTTTGTATATATGTCAAGTCAAGTCAATTTTACTTATAAAGCGTTTACCAAAGTGGTGTACAGTAAATAACAGCAATAATAGACAATAAATAACATATAGTATAACAGAAAAACATTCCATAATTACAATCAACATGTACAAAGTACCATGGCTATCCAATACATAAAATACATACCAGCAACCCTTTAAATTATAATTCAAAGCCAGAGAAAAAAAGATGTTTTCAATCTGGATTTTTAAATGTTCAAATTCGGAGCAGATCTAAAGTGCAGCAGCAGGCTGATCCAGAGCCGTGGAGCTGCCACTGCAAACACAAGATCACCGCTCTGCTTCAGCCTCGTCTGAGGTACCACCAGTAGCAACTGGTCAGACGATCTTAAAGACCGAGACGGGCCATATGGTTTAAGAAGATTCATAAGTTATACAGGTGCTAAACTGTTTAAAAATTTATATACAAGCAATAAAAGCTTCAAATCAATTCTAAAACTAACAGGTAGCCAGTGAAGAGAGGCCAGTATCGGAGTCATTTGTTGTGTTTTGCGCCCCAGAGACCTGTAATCTTTTTTTATTCAGTTGTAATAAATCCTTCAGTCCCTTTTATTTTTTTTTTAGTTTCTTTGACATTTGTTGGGTTTGGGGGGCTGCAAGAGAGTCGCCGCCCACATGTCCCTCGTAGAACACAATACATATTTTTAATGCATGTGTTTTAATCTATAATAAAATTAAGATTACTTGAAAAATGTATATTGTGACAACTTTCCTGGGCAGCAATGCACTACAAAAGAGTTTGGGACAAAAACTGACCTGGCAAATGTGCTCACATTCAAGGTATCACCTGACCTCTTCTGCTAGATATTCACGTTACATGTTTGCTGTAACACCCGCCTCTCTCCATCATTGATTGGCCAATGATCCTGTCTTCAATTCAGAAATGTTCAATCCCGTGTGGTTTCAGTTTCCGATTTAACAGCATAGCCATATCTTGTTTAATGATGGCATACTGTTCCAACCAAAGCATTGGTAATTAATATCGTTGCTAAGAGAGTTGACGTATGTCAGGGGGCGGGGTCTCTGTGTATCACGTCATTTTCACCGCACTGACTTTGGATACAAGGCAGAACATCGGAATCGCTGCATTCTGTGTGTAGTGTGCAGTGAAAACCTAGCCATGTGGCAGCAGAACACACAGATGTTCCTTTGTTTCATTTTCACAGCGATGACCCATAACGTATACACCTGACCTTAAGTAACCTACCAAAAGCTAACCTAACCTAACATTAGCATAACACATTTATCGTATAAATGGATAATAATTATTGAAATACAGTAATAATAAGTCATCCATTTATCCATTATCCAACCCGCTATATCCCAACTACAGGGTCACAGGGGTCTGCTGGAGCCAATCGCAGCCAACACAGGGCGCAAGGCAGGAAACAAACCCCGGGCAGGGCGCCAACCCACTGCAGGGCGCACACACACACACGCACACCCACACACCAAGCACACACTAGGGATAATTAAGGATCGCCAATGTACCTAACCTGCATGTCTTTGGACTGTGAGAGGAAACCCACGCAGACACGGGGAGGACATGCAAACTCCACGCAGGGAAGACTCAGGATGCGAAGCCAGGTCTCCTATCTGCAAGCCAGCAGCACAACCCACTGTGCCACTGTTCCGCCCATAATAAGACATGAAAAACAAAATGAATAGTGTCATAGCACCGCTTATCACTGCATTTGGACGTAATTCGATTTTATATATTGTATCTCTGCCATTAAAGTGCAATGGCATGACGTTGGTAACACTGTCGTGAATATATTTGAGCAAAAATGCTCACGAGTAACGTGAGAAATGTTTTTTTTTCCATGGATGCTTTTCACATCGTTTACATTGTGAAACATCGGTCACTATTTTCTTGTATTCCATAATAATTGTTATTCTTTCTCTTTCGCATGAAAGCATTAGATTTAAAAGTTTTTCTCAGTGGTCACTACAAACTGCAATGGGATAAGTAACGCATATAATTTCTGAATGGAGTATTCATTTCATCCTGTCTGGAAGCGTTTTCATGCATTAATTCCGTTCACACCTGCCTGCCGTTATTATTTAATTAAAAATATCTAGTGAAAAAAAATATCACCCGACTCATTTCCTATTGCGTGTAGACATTTTGATGAGCCACCAGATGTGTTCTGATAGTATCATACCACTTTGCCAATTATAATGGCAATCTTGTCAATCACAATCCTAAGGATGCATCGTAGGCAGAAGAAAACTTGACACTCCATAGCAGTTGAAGCCTGCAAATACTCAACTTCATCTGCAGGGATCAAGAAATAACACACTCAGACTGAGGACCTCTGTAATGTTCATTTTGACTTTAAGTATTTTGGCTTTGTCAATCAGTTGCGTTGGATTTTTTGTAGCACTGCCACATCGTCCATTCTTTTCTGTTACCATTCTGCTCTGATGTATGAGAGAGTTGGCAACGCTTAATGACAGCTCATTACTGTGATTGCTCACAGTTCGGATATTGGGGACTCAAGGGACACCGGTGTTGGTGCCACCAGAAGCCCTTTAAAAGGACTATAGAGTAGCAAGAAGAAGGAGATAGACAGGTACGTAGATTCATTTCAGCATCACGGTTTCAAAAAGGAAATATTGTCTTGTGCATTGTGCAACAATGTCTCCTGCTGATAAAAGACTTGGCAGACCATTGATGGAGAGTTTGAGGTGATAAATGTGACCACATCAGGTAGCACATTTAGTAATCAGCTGCAGGAGCATGAGAAGGACCCTGTCTGGATGGCATTGAACGGGAGCACCAGAATGCTAAACCCGGTAAGGCAGCAGCAGATTTTCATGTCGAGGAGAGTGCCGGGTAGAGATGCTCCCACCTTCTTCACCGGCCTTTTCACATTCCATGTTTGCCACCATTAACTGTTAAACTGGACTTTTCTTGGTTTTGTCTGAACTGTCTGTTTCTGTAGATCCCCTGTAAAATTCACTGAGCTACGAACTCAAAGGGATTTTTGTTAAGAGATTTGTGGGGACCGTTTTGCTGAATATGTAATTTATGTCATCTTTGTTCATATTTTATTAGAATGCTTAAAACATTAATTAGCTTTTTGCTTTTTTTATTTTTGTTTGGATATTATCAAGAGATAAGGATGAAGAACAAAGGACGAGTACAGTGAGGGTGTTGTCCTTCTTTCGAGCTTTCAAGGTGAAGAATTGTAACATGTCACCCTTCGACATTTGACTGTACTTTTTCACTGCGACCTGCTTCCTCTTTTTGAATCCTGTTTCCTGTTTATTTTTTATTTATTATTTGTTTGTTTAAACACACCTGGTGAACACTTGGCCATTGTAATATTTAAAATAGGCCTGAATCGTCCCACAAGATAGATATACTCCAGCCAGAGGGATTCAAATGTCTCTTTTGTTTCAGTTGTGTTCATTGTTTATGTTCGCATTGTTGATTATTTAGTTTCTTTATTTTACTAAGTATATGTTACTATCTGATATGTGTTCTGTGGGTGGTTCCCTGAGAGGCAGGACCACCTGCCTGTCACTCTTCACACCTATAAAGGCTGGGAAAAACTCACAGTCCCTTGCGGTTCATTGTGAATGTACTTGTGGAGTTTGTGAGTTCTCCTGTGTCTATTGCTCTTTTTTCATTGGATTTTGTGACCTTTCACTTTGCCTTTTGACCATTTTGTGATTTTCGTATTCCCTTTTGCTTATTTTTGAAGGCATTACCTTCTGGGTTTTTGTGCTTTTGGGAGTTTTGCTGTCTTCAGAGCGTTTTTGTAAAATTAACCTTTTTTTATTTATGAAGGTTTGTTGTCCTTTTTTGTGACTAGCTGGGGTTTGATGGTTTACCTCCTCTATTGGATATTTTGAGTATTTTTGGGGACTTTGCATGGAAACTCTCTAACTCATAACGTAAAGTCTCTTTTGGATTTCACATGAAATGAAATGCTGATTGAGAAAAATATTGAAAATAAGCTTCAAGCCAACCTTCAACAGGCATTATGATGAGCTGACTAACAGTTCCATAGTCGTTTGTGGCTGTGCAAAGGATTGTTCCACCAACTTGTAGAGCTCCCTCGAATGTTCCCACGGACACGGTCCCCCATCTCTCGATGTTGCTGCTGGACACTTCGCTATCTGACAAGTGCCATTTGATGTCAGCAGCCGGGTTGGAATCCACAAAACACTGACAAAACACCCAGCTGCTGTTGGCGATGCATGTGGTGTTATTCAGAATTATTGGTTTATCTGAAATAAATAATTAGAAGGAAATGATAAATTTCTGTCGACTCTCATTTTATTGTTACAAAGTCACCACAATTTCATATATAACGTGGCAATTCAGTTGACAAAAAAAATTAAATAACTAGCTTATCTTGGCATGCCTACCTGATGCCATCTTAACTGTGCAGGGAGGAAGTCAGTGACTTACACTTGTAATGATGAAACAAATACAATGTGGGGCTATTGGTAACTTCTCTGGTTAAAGTTGATGTTACTTATGGTACACGGGAAGAGGAAGCCGGAGAGCTTCAGTTTCAGTTTTTACAGACGGCAGCAAAAAACAATGTCATGAAACTCAACGGGTTAGACACCTGCCTACTTCTCATCTGAATTTCTTGGTCAGCAAGGCCAGTGACCCCTCAGAGAAGGAGAAGCATACTTCTGGAGGGGTCACTTAACATTGTGGATCCGGAAGCTTGGATGGTAGTTTGGCAACAAGACAATGAATGGAGGCAATTCCTCCAAACATATCATGCCAATCTCTATTTACCAATTGGTAAATTATAGTTATGAATCTAGGGGAAGAAAAACTTTCTAATGTTTGGGCAACATTTTCCCATCAAGGGATGCCATTAAAAATTATATTTTTTAAAATGTTGCATACCCCATACAGTTTGTAATAGCGGCTGAGACCAAATGTTTTTAAGAAGAAACTAAATATTAATTATTTAAACTCAATGGAGTTAGATAGATAGATAGATAGATAGATACTTTATTAATCCCAAGGGGAAATTCACATAATCCAGCAGCAGTATACTGATACAAAGAAACAATATTAAATTAAATAGTAATAAAAATGAAAAAAAAAAAAAAAAAAAAAATAGGTGATAGGTGATGAGTGCTTTACAGTGCCAAATGATGTGAAAATAGTCCATGAAAAATGAAAAAAAAATTCTCACCTAACTCATCTTATATATAAACGTCTAAGTGTGGAAGTGTGTGTGTCTGTCTGGCCCGGAAGTGCGAGGCTACATCATGAAGCTCAAAGAAAGCGACTCTCTTAGCCGCTAATACACAAGCGAGGCGACCACTTCGGCAAAACAAAAACCACTGAGGAACAAAGACCTCAGTTAGCCACTAATGCACAATCAATGCAATTGATTGATTGAAGTGCCAGAATCCACAGTTTCTAGGAGCCTGGGCTTTTTACAGAGCAGGCTTACACAGCTAGTATCTCATAATCATTATGTCTGAAATCCATTTGTATGGATAAAATGTGTAAAAGGTGTGTCTGTTTTGCTAAAATATTATTAACTAGATAGCCGACGCCCACCGAAGTATACGGCGGTGTAAGAATAGGAACGGAAAATGGTGCATTGCCTTCGTCAACCGTTTGTGTCAAGAAATAACCCACTGATAGGAACAGGCAGTTGCCGGATGCCGGAATAGAGATGATGTTGTTCAAAAATCTGTTGACAGAGAAGATACTGTCGTTCATTTTATAACAAAGGCTTAGGAAACAACCGTCGCAGCATAATGAAAATAGCAAGGTGTATGGCAGGCCGCAGGCAGTGTGGGGAAGGGTTTGGAAGAGGACGAATAGGAATCGAGAAATGCCGTGTCAGCTGTGTGTGGGCGGGACCGGTTTTGAAGAGGAAGGAACGCGGTAGTTCGAAGGAGGAATAGGAATTGAGAAAAGCGGTGTGGGGGTGTATGGGAGGTCGCTGGCAGCGTGGGGAAGAGTTTGGATGAGGACAAGTAGGAATCGAGAAATGGCATGTCGGCTGCGTGTGGGCAGGACCGGTTTTGAAGTGGAAGCAGGACGAACCAGAAGAGAAATATATATAAGAAATATTCAGTAAAATTCCTGTTCTTGCCATATGCTGCTCAATCGTATTCTTAATAAGTCCTTCCATTAAAGTACCTTTGATGCACATTATGCTTACTGGCCTATAGTTGCTTGGATCTACCTGGTCACCCTTTTTTCTATAATCTATACTAATAAAAGGCAAAGCCCTCACTGGCTGACTGACTGACTGACTCACTCACTCACTCACTCACTCACTCATCACTAATTCTCCAACTTCCCGTGTAGGTAGAAGGCTGAAATTTGGCAGGCTTATTTCTTACAGCTTACTTACAAAAGTTAAGCAGGTTTCATTTCGAAATTCTACACGTAACGGTCATAATGGTCGATAACGGTCGACAACGTTCGCCATGTTGAACTTTCTTATTTATGGCCCCATCTTCACGAAATTTGGTCGGTGGCTTCCCTGCGCTAACCAAAACCGATGTACGTACTTATTTCAGTGGTATGATGCCACTGTCGGCCGCCATATTGAAGTTTCCAATGTCACTAATTCTCCAACTTCCCATGTAGGTAGAAGGCTGAAATTTGGTACTTGTTTCGGTGGTATGATGCCACTGTCGGCCGCCATATTGAACTTTTCAACGGTCTTTGTTACTTATGGGCCCATCTTCAAGAAATTTGGTACACGGGTTCCCAACGCTAACTGAATCCTACTTACGTACATATATGCGTCCATAGCCTGCAGCTCGGTCACCGTGTGAGGCGGCGTTGGGTCCCCCATCCCAACTCCTCCCACGTTGTTGGCGGCCTGCCTATATAAGGCCATCCGTCACTTTGGTCTCTACATTCCCTTCCCTGCTTCGCCACGGGATTCACGTCTCCCTGCTGATAACTACAGCCTTTTTATTTAATCCACGGCTTCTCCTCTATTTTATTGTTCGTTTATTACGATTATAGTTATTGTGTGGGTATTTTAGACTTACTTTACATTGTTCAGGTACCCATTTCCTTTATCATTCCAACCGTACCCCCATTAACATGTCTATCGAGGTGATCACCATCGATCAAAGAACTGTCACTTACTGAGTGGTTTCCATGCCCGGAGATGGCACCTGCCTTTTCCATTCTCTTTGTTACATATTGCACGGCCATATCAGGCTCACTCTTTATATCCGGAGGAACATTGTGTCTTATGTATTGAATGACTGGGACAGGTTCAAGGTGTGGACTGATGACGGTACAAGAGATAATTATACTACACGGTAGCACTAGAAGAGTGAAATGCTTAAGCCCTTCACCTATGGTTCTGCATGTGAGTTGATGGCTGCTGCTGAATTGTTCGGTTGTCGCTTTCAAGTGTACCGAAATGGCCAAATATTTTACACCTTTCAACAACCGCCAAAGCCTCTTAAACATCTTAGATTCACAGGTGACGATTTCAGTAGTGGACACTTTGATGTTTATGAATGTTTAAACTCTCAAAAGCTGGATGTGAAGTTATCAATGAAACTGGTTGTATACTTACAACGCTTGACAGATGCCGAATGTCTCTTTAACACAAGTCCTACAAATACTGTCGTAATTGAAACAAACCATGAAACTCAAACTGA
>JANRMT010062827.1:5171107-5184633 GCA_026402145.1 Polypterus bichir lapradei
TTTTTTTTTTTTTGTGAATTCTGTATGTAATAAACTTAATAAGTTATAGCGTTATGAATATTACATAATTAGATCTGGACCACCCTATATCTATCTATCTATCTGTCTATTATATAGTTCCCTTCCCATTTATCTATTATATAGTGCCTTTCAAAACTATCAATCTATCTATTATATAGTGCCTTCCTCATCTATCTATCTGTCTATTTATCTATCTATCATATACTGCCTTTCATATCTATCTATCTATCTATCTAGGGCCTCTCAAATCTGTTTATCTATCATATACGTAGTATTATTGTATAGCAGACCCACACAGATAAGAAAATGTGATATTATAAGATGAGATCTATAAGGTCTTTTGAAGACCTGGACTTGGCTGTCCAAGTGGCTTCACCATCACAGTAAGTCTATGGTCTGCAGTCCAGGGATGGACCTTTTTGGACCTTTTGGTTCTTCTATGCTCAGGTTCTTGTGCTGCTGTCTCTTTTCTTAGCAAAATGAATAGAATGGCAGAATTTACTCCCATGGATTTTTGACCCAAAGCATGAGGGCCTCTTTGTGAGGAAGGCCACAATCTAAATATGGGGCTCAGTGATGTCAGATACAGTAAGCTGACACTACAGTAGATCATCTTTTTTTAGGACATGATATGAAAAACAAAAAAGTGAAAACAACTTACACCGCTTGAGCAATTTCTATTCCTCCACCTTAAAATATCTAATAAACCACTGAGAGCTCAGAAAAAGGAAGTTGAGCAGCTGTGGCCATGAACCCTTCAAGTTCAGAGCGACCCAAAATGAAACAAAACATCTTCCCAGTTTAGGGGGCAGGAGACATGTGGCTGGGCAATCAAGAGAAACACATTCTGCCAACAAATGCAATCAGGGCATATCACGCCACGCGTAATGCCACTTTTCTTACCATTAATGGGTGGGCATTGGCCCAGATACATATGTATCCTTCCCAGAATGCCCTGCAGTAGACTCTTAAACCAAATACCCACTTGTACTTGAGCAGAATGGTGACAGAATGGCAGCTTTCAAGTGTGATGTTCTCTCCACAGGACGGGTTAATAAAGCATAACTCACCTACGGTGGTCATTTGTTACATCACTGTCCATCAAACACCCTTTAAAAAAAATATAGAAGATGTTATCCTTATATGGTGCCATCCAGAGCAGTGGCTCTCAAAGTGTTTCGGACTGAGGGTCACAATGTCAAAATCAAAGATATGGAGGACCACCTCTGGCCAACAGCCACTTATTACCATCAATTTTGCATGACACTGATCTCATTCTTTATTCTGTAAGGTACTTGTGTGAAAAATATGGTAATGACCCAACGAGTTGGCACACAGACACAAAAAGTGAGTTAGCAGGCCTGAGCGGGGCAGTTTATTTGGAGAGCACCTCCTTCATTTGAATGCCTGTGTTATGTCTGCTGCTCTGTTTTTAGAAGGCACCATAAGAAAGACAACAGAAACTCAGCACAAATGAAACTCGGCCGAACTCGTACTGCTCCTCAGGTGCTTTCAATATTGCAAGCAAATTCTTGTTCTGTTACTCTATGAGCGACCATACTCAGGGCTGTCGTAATGCATGGGCACGTTGGGAAGTTGCCTGGGGGACCCACGAACATAGCGGCCCATGTATTTTCTGATGCCTATGTGTGTTTCTGTTTTGCTATCAAGACAAGGGAAACAGGGCCAGTGACGTGCGGTGAGGTTCATGGCTGGTGAGTCACTGACTCATTCAGAGTGAGATTTACAAAATAGATGAACCCCAAAGAGTCGCTTATTCACTATTCAGTTGGTAGCCTGCACACTGACTACTGGTGATGTTTTTCTGTCCACCCTGGCCATCGGACCTTACTTATTCTATGTTAATTAATGTTGACTTATGTTTATTTTTTATTGTGTCTTCTATTTTTCTATTCTTCATTTTGTAAAGCACTTTGAGCTACATTTTTTTGTATGAAAACGTGCTATATAAATAAATGTTGTTCTTTACACACACATACAGCAGGTAAGGCGCATATCTGAAAAAGAAAGAACGACAAGAGCGCATTTGCTCCTCGTCCTCCATGTGTTCTAAATTTGCGGTTGCAATTCCACAATTCATACTCATTAACTACAGATGAATGTATAGAGTGGTGTACAAAAAAACGGATTTCAATTTTGACCTTAATTGAAATATTTAATTGTTTTTTAAAGCTTTTAATTCTGATGCTTGAATCAATTTTAATACAGACTGTTCAATAAAAGGATAACAAGAAAAAACTAAACAATATTTTATTTAAGGTCAAAATTCAGTTTTTAAATATTGGGTTGTTTTTTCTAAGTTTGATCCCATTTTTTATAAAATTGAAAACCGTTTATGGTCTTTACCTTTATTTATAAATGAAGTCAATGCGCCTATCCTTCTCCACGAAAATCCCCGTCACTTTCTTGTAAAGGTCCTCCTTATTTTCCTTTAGTTTTAAAAATCGTGATCTTCTATTGTGGCAGTCAGTCGGAACAAAAAAATAAAAATAAACGGCCCGCCGCAGTGCACTTGATTTTCTGATGTCGCTAACTTATCGGCGCCTCTGAGTAGAAGAACAGCAGACACGAGCAGCTGTTGGGCTCACATGTGCCCCCTTCAGGATGGCACGGTACTGTCGGCTTCACTCATCTTGTGCCTTTTCACTGCGGTTTTATGTCCGACCAGCAACACTAAATATGTCACACACATTCATTAACGATATTAGCCAGACTGTGGGAAGTCAGGGTGTATAATAAATGTGTCTGCAAACCTTATATTGGTGACATACAGAGAGACAGCGACAGGCACGCGACAATTGACGGCATCACTCCTGTGTGTGAGGAGAGCGCAGTCCGAGGTGAGGTGAGACTCGTTGCTGCCGCACCTCGCGTTTCTCCCAACTATTTGAACAGGAAATGTGCCAATTCAGTGATTTGGACTATAAAAATCAGAATTATTGGAATCATCAAGAAAACAAATTTGTAGCACAGACCAGTGGACACATTTATTTTATGTTATTATTATTAGTTTTTTTACTTTTCATAATGACAGGAGAGGCACTGCCTCACCTGCCTCCCCTGACTGCAGGTCCCTGCCCAGTGCTCTATTTTGCCCGGGGGCCTATGATGCTGTTAAGATATCCCTGACCATAATGGCTCCTGTTTTATTGGTTTTACCCACAAGTCTTTGCCTCCTACCTGCTGTGTTCTCTCAGATTTACTGTCCCTGTTTGAATCTCTTGACCATCTGTGTTAGAAGACTAACATTCAAACCCTGCTGGACTTATGTTTCAACGTCCCAGGTGGTGCATAATAAGGCCTTGAAGATGGCATTATGAGACAAAGAGTTTGAAAATGAATACATCAGAAGCAGCATGCGTCAGCATCCACATGGAATTAAAGGGACTGCTTTTGAGGTAAACATCAAGGTGGATTTAATAAAAATATTTGGACATGAGCATCAGTAAGTTTAGCACCCCTACGAACCAAGTTACCCGAACTCTTCAATAACATTTCAGGAATATTTACTGCTCTGATGCTGGTCTTTCTGATCATAAAATAGGTCGTTACAATAGCAGCTGATGAGAAGAATTCATAATGAATTGCAGAATTACAGTATTTGAGGTATTTGAGTGCACCGTTTGGCTCAAAAACTAATCAACACATCATCATCTCATAAGAGACTTAGGTTTTGAGTTCGGTATTTTTCTGTCCAGCCATTTTAGCTCTTAGACCAGGGGTCTCAAACTCCGGTCCTGGAGGGCCACAGTGGCTACAGGTTTTCATTCTAACCCTTTTCTTAATTAGTCCCATCCATCCATTATCCAACCCACTATATCCTAACTACAGGGTCATGGGAGTCTGCTGGAGCCATTCCCAGCCAACACAGGGTGCAAGGCAGGAAACAAACCCCGGGCAGGGCGACAGCCCACCGCAGGGCACACACACACACGGGACAATTTAGGATCGCCAATGCACCTAACCTGCATGTCCTTGGACTGTGGGAGGAAACTGGAGCACCCGGAGGAAACCCACACAGACACAGGGAGAACATGCAAACTCCACGCAGGGAGGACCCAGTAAGGGAACCCAGGTCTCCTTACTGCGAGGCAGCAGCGCTACCCACTGCTCCACCGTGCCGCCCACTTAATTAGTTTTTGCTGCTAATTAATTCCTTTTCCTTTCATTTTAATTGACTTGCTTTTTTGTTCTCCTGAATTTCTTCACAGTTCCTCTGAATTGCTTCACTTTTTTCCTTAAACAGAACTGAAACATGAAGTGAGTGAGCCAACAGAAGACCAACTAAGTCAGGGCCTCAAACTCCAACCAATTTCACTCCAACCAGTTGCTTACTGAGGTGCCAATTCTTGTTGTTAATTAAACCCGTTCTTTAATTCCGTGGCTTGTTGCTGCTCTCATTGTGTAATGGCAGACATTTCCGAAATTATTGATTTTCTCTTTTCTAAGAGCACAGGGGACCTGAGCAGATCAGCATTCCTGGGACCTTCATTGTTCTTTATTCTCAGATATTGTATGATGGACACCAGTTGTTTTAGCTCATTTTGTATCTCATTTTTGTTTGGCTGCTAATTAAGGAAAAAAGAAAAGAATTAAGGGGTCTGAGTCTTCAAGAGCAAGTCAAGTAAAATTAATCGAAAAGAAGTTAATTAGCAGCAAAAACAGGACACTAATTAAGAAAAGGGTTAGAATGAAAACCAGCAGCCACTGGGGCCCACCAGCTCTGAAGTTTGAGATCACGGCCATAGACCGTCCTCAAGAAACTGTGACACACAGACACCCCCATCACTGAGATATCGATGTTCTCGGTATCAGGGGACCCTGAAACGTCGAGAAACGTAAAAAATTTTTGACGAATCTTAAGCTTTCACTCCTCCCCCATAGACAATAGGTTACGGTGGGGGAGAGCGCAAAGCAAAAAGGGTCTCAAATAGTTAGGCTGGACACTAGAGGGAGACTGCGAGTTTGTGGAAATGTGGAAAGAGAGAAAGGGAAGGAGCAGTCACTGGAGTCATACGGGACTGGGATCAGGCAGGAGTGATGTAGAAGTAAAAGATGTCGTTGTCTGCAAGAAAGTCTAGACTCATTCCATGTGGCTTTGTCATCAAGGAAGTCCTTCTAAGAAAAATGACTTGGTCAGCCCACAGAGCACCTGGCACCTGCTCATGGACCACACTTGGAGAACCGCTGACCTCGAAAGCTAACAGTAGGGCATGAAGAGGCTAAGCTGAGCAGAACGGTGGAGATGGCACCAGGCAATGGCAAGAAGAACATTGGATAAAGTTCTCCTAAAGAAAACATTCACACATAAAGAGATGGCTGAACTTTGAAGTCACTGAATCCTGATTTCAAATGTAGAGGCACATGAGGGTCCAGCGTTTTTCTTGTCCACATTACAGCAGTTTCATTTCTATTGATTTTCATTTTTACTGATTTATTTTTGGATTTTAACCCTTTCAGCCCTGGATTTTCTGTTTTTATGGGAGAAATTATTTTGTGAGATATTCTACCTTTGAGGTGTCTAGGAAGCTCAAAAATGGAAAAAACAAAAAAATGATCACTATTATTATACAATAGCTGCCTAATACTCTGTCTTCTTGAGGAAATAAAATTGAAGGTGGTGCACACAGTCCAGAAGCGTCCATTTTCACTTCCGTGTTTCGCGAACTGTATGCCAGTCTCTCCAGTCATGCCAGATTCTAACAAATGTACCTGTGCTTTACAAAAATGTCTACATATATATGTACTGGTAATAGGATTTCAGGGCCGAAAGGGTTAAGATGAGATTACCTGGTATGCTGGGTGTATTGGTAAAAGGGTGCTAAGGATAGAGCTGCCAGGCAAGAGGAGAAGAGGAAGTCCTAAGAGGAGGTTTATGGACATGCAGGTGATGGGTGTGACAGAGCAAGATGCCGAGGACAGGAAGAGATGGAACAAGACGAGGTGACCCTTAATGGAGGTACCCAAAAGATGAAGAAGATTACCTTTCAGGCTCAAACTCTGAATGATCAGTCCTTGGAGGTGCACCATTCTTGTCATGATGGAAGCCGTAGAGATGGACTCACGTCTGTTAAGAAGGAAACATTATTTATATTCAGTCAACAGAGTTACATTTATTTCAAGATACAGTATGGTTCAAACTATGAGATGGTGTGCACCTGGATGCTGCAGATTTTTTTATTGTATTTTTGCTTTTGTAGTTTACGTTACCAAGAAGTGAAAGTGTGGTGGTGCAGCGGCTAACATTGCAACCTCAGACCACAGGTGGTTGGCTTTGAGTTGCTGACTGGTCAAATTCACAGAGGAGGACAATTCAGTATTGTCATGGTGTCCGTGTGAGTTTTCCCTGAATTCTCCAGTTTCCAAAATATCTCAGTGACCTACAGATCAAGGAGATGGGTGCCACTAAAATGCTCCAGGTGTGAGCATGTGTGTGCCCCCTGACAGACTGGCATCCCTTCACCTGCTTTACTCCTAATGCTACTCCTTCAGTTTGGTTTATTTTTGCCCAGTGCTGCAGATACAAACTTTACAGGTGACACAATGAGAACACATAAAGACGCAGATTTGTTTAAACAGACAGGAGAACAAAGCAGTTTAAATGGAGCCCCAGCAATAGGTGTGAGCATCAATCAAGTGTGGTCAGCTAACATCACCTGTGAGAAGGTCGGAACTTTGACAATCGAGAAGATGAGATTCAGTCCATCAAGCTTCTTTGTTTAGCTAATAGCAAAGAGACGGGTGGATCTTCCATTAGGGAGCACTGTGTGTACCCCCAGGGACCTTTTTATCAAGACCCCCACCAAGCCTGATGAAACGATTGAGTATCCGCAAGCAAAATGTTCATGGTGGACCCCACCCCCACGGCTCAATGAAACGATTGAGTCTCATGCAGAAATCAAGAGAGAGAAAAATACAACACTGTATTAAACGAACGGGCATCCAAGCGGCTGCCTGCTGAGGAGATAAGTCAACTAGGGGCTCGTGGGGGGGTCTTAATCCGACTTTGGGTTAAAATGTCCCAATCATCATGTCCAGATGTTTCTGTAAAAGTCTTTCAACATTTCTGTTTCTGCTCTTGAATTTATTCCAGATTCCTACAACTGAGGGTCCAGCTCAGATATTAGGGTGTAGAATTCCATGATCAATGGAAAGGAATTTGCATTGTTGGCTACTTTGGAATCGTTAAACATTTGTACTCCTTAGTTATGAAGTCAGCAATAATGGCATAAGGACAAATAAATAAAACTTGTAGAAATACGCCTGCCCACCAAAGACGGCACCTTTAATTCATGGCACGCGTTACTACAAACTCCCTGAAATGGGGACATTGGGACGTTAGAAATCCAAAGAGACGTCCTGTCAGATTACAGCAATGGAATACAAAAGAACAACCTTCAGCTTGGCTAAAGGAGTCTAAATGGGTCTAAACAAACAAACAAATTGATTGATTGATTGGTTGACTGGTTGATTGATGAAACATCATTTGTGAAAATGAATGGATTTAGGTCCAATTCAAGACATTGGTGAGAAAGCAGAGCTAAACTCAGGACCACCAAATCCCAGACCTTGGAGTCCATTAGCCTGTAGTGGTCTGGTGCCGCACAGATTCACACCGTCGAAGGGACGGTGATTTATCGTATATACTTGCGGATAAGTTTTCCCACGGGCTTGATTTTATTGTGTAATTTCTGGTATTTTATAATGTTGGTCGTGTATGTCGAAAGTGGAAAACTCACGCTATTGGTCCAAGACATTATGATATGTTAATGCCCACCTGAGAGAGTAACCACGGAGCACACGGCCTTTTTGTGCCTACGTGACCACACAGTAATACCCGAACTATTCCGGAGCCACATTTGCACTGTTTTGTGTTTTTTGTTTCATCACCACCTTATACACCTTTTATCGTAAGAGCATTCCTTATCTACGATGGAGCGTTCGATCAGAAGAAAATATTTAAAAGTCATTGAAATAGCGAATAAAATTGGTAACTGCGTTGCTGCGACAAAATTTGATGCATCTGAGAAACTGGTGCAGGATTGGAGGAGGCAAGAAGATGTAAAAAAATAAAATAAAATACAAATTTAAGTGTCGTATTTTTGAACGGGCATATAAGTCGGGCTCTGATTTTATGATCGATTTTCCAGGTTTCAAGACCTGACTTATATGCGAGTATATACGGTATTTATTTTTTGGGGAGAGATTCCAGGAACAACAACAACATTTATTTATATAGCACATTTTCATACAAAAAGTAGCTCAAAGTGCTTTACAAAATGAAGAATAGAAAAACAGAAGACACAATAAAAAATAAACATAAGTCAACATTAATTAACATAGAATAAGTAAGGTCCGATGGCCAGGGTGGACAAAAAAACAAAAAAAAAAAAAACTCCAGAGGCTGAAGAAAAAAAATAAATTCTGCAGGGATTCCAGACCATGAGAACGCACCCAGCCTTGGCCCGACTCGCACTCACTCACAGACAGAGACACGAAATCCAATAAATCAAATAAATGAATGAATAATATATTAAATGGAAATTAAATAGAATCAAGAAAAAAAAAATCAGATAACCCTCTGCTTCCCCTTCGGCGATAACAAATACAACACACAACGATAAACACCCACGACAGCATCCATGAATCAGCAGTAACGGAAGAAGTGATATGGAGTGAAAGATGGCGATAACAGGAACAGCTTTCCATAAGCAGCGTAATAAACAATCCCACTGGTAGTCCTGAGGGATGAGATTTGTGGGAGCGCCCCATGGAGACGCACAATGACCAATCCAGCACTATTCACAAGACAGACAGGCACGAGACAGTCCATAGATCCTTATGGGTTCACGATCCACGGTACAAACAATATTCCACAGGGGTTAAATTAGACGAGACAGCCTGCCCTTGCTACTTAGTCGGTCCTTTTCAAGATTCCCGCTGGTCCTTCTTATCCCAAGCAGCCCCTGTGCCCATTTCAGACGTCCAATGAGTGGAAATACCCTTGGGGCAGCTGGGAAATGGAGTCCATTAAGTTGCAGCTCTGCTACAAACTGAATACGCATGTCTTTGGGACGTGGAAGAGAAAGCCACCCTGACTGGAGGAAAACAAATAGGGCAGACATGAGGAGAAGGTGCAGACTGCAGCTGGGTGCAAAATTAGACTCCAAGATGCCAAATCTGTGTGGTTGAAGTGCTAACCACCGCGCCACCCTCCAAGCTACAGTCACTAGTGATTCAAAAGTGATGACGTCAAACATTTCTGTAAAAATGTCATTATTATCTGGTGTATTAAATTTGTGGCCTGGTGGCACAATGGGTAGTGCTGCCATCTCGCAGCAAGGAGACGGGGTTCTCCCTGTGTGAAGTTTGCATGTTCTCCCCATGTCTATACGGGTTTCAAAGACATTCACTTTAGGTGGGCTGGTGATGCCAAACTGACATGTGTTCTGTAGCTGTGTATATATTTGTTCACCCTTTGATGGACCTTACCCAGGGGGATTGTTGCTTTCTGGGATACCCTAATGACCCTGCCTTGGACAATTGGGCTTGGAAAATGCATACAACCCCTGGAATTCACCAACGTTCTGACAAACCAGATGCCGTCATCTTCAAACCAATCAGAAAGAAAAAAGCAATGCGTCTTCCATTGGCCCCAATTTGTGATTGGTTGGGCAAAAAAAATCTGATAGGGTGGGTAACGCCCAACCTTGCCCACCTGTAGCACCGCCTCTGGATGGATCAATTAATGTTTTATGAACAACCGCAGCGCACCTCTGAGACTATTATGAGACGTGGAAATGCCAAGCCTGGTCAGTGCAACTAATAAATCACAGCCAAGTGAGTCACAAGATACGCACCCAGCATGGCCATCGGGGTCCCTGAATTTGGGGTGCATGTCATGTTTTGTGGTGATGAAAGTAACTGAGCAGATTTAATCTGGATTATGAAGTTTGCCAGTTGAGCTCACATACGAATTCACCTTCCCGTATTACGTTACTTGGAATTTCGCTAACACTTTACTGTAGAAATGTGTCACTTAAAAGACTTGCACAAAGGCGTCTTTTGGTCTTCATAACGCATATAAAACATTCGTAGATGGGGCAGTCACCTCTGTACTGTGTGGCATATTGACATGACGATAAAATGACTTGTTAATATTGAAATATTGTTAATCAGTCCCACCTGACTTTAATTGAAGGAATAGCATAAGAGCAGCAGAAGGAGAGAAAGAGAGAGAAAGAGAGAGCTTGTCGCCTGGTCATTGGGTAAGACAATTTGTTTGAAAATTGGGGTTTTAACTTTTCTTTCTAAGCAGCCTAAACACTAAAAGAAAAAAAATAAGTAATTAGTATGTCAACTGCTTGAAAAGTTAAAATCCCATTTTATAACATCTTACCCAAGGACCAGGCAGCAAACTCTCTCTCTCTCTCTACATGCTGCTCTTATGCTATTGCTTTAATTAAAATTAGCGGTGACTTATTGCAAGTACAATGTAAAGGATTCACAGGTTTTATTTTAAATATGTAATATGAAGAGCAATGTGTCTCAGCACATCAGACAACTCCTAAGAGAAGTTCTTTTATAGTCGACCACATTGAGATGAACAAACACTTAACTGATGCGCTTTGTAAGTGTTATGAAGACCCAAAGAAGGGCTTGTTAAGGTCTTGTGACATAATCGGAAATGAGTAATCAATGCGCTTTTGTAACACCTGTTACCGTAATTTCTATTCAGTGGTGCTCGGTTTGCAAGCATACATGAGGTATTTCATTAACACATTCATTTACACCTTATTACTACTTTCATCATCACTAAAAAAAAAAAAAAGAAAATTACATCTGGAAAAATAAACGGCAGTGGATTAGTTGCGCTACGGAAATGCTGCAATTCGGTAAAAGAAAAAGGGAGACATAAACAAATACGATGAGCATGTAGCAAAAATCGGATTGATGGTCCACGTCGCGTTAATAATAATAATAATAATAATAATAAAACCTCTTACTTGTGCTAAGGAACGGACGAGTCCCATCACCAGTGTCGCACAGAGCTGGTCAGACGTCCGCGGAAGCTCACGTGTTTCTCACCAGAAGTGTAAAATGCCACTGTCGCATACTAGGGAGTCGAGCAAGAGACGAAGCGTGGATCCCCGACCAATAAATAATCTTCGATGTTGACAATAATGTTGGGCAGTCAGTCTATGGCCTTCAGATGAAAACTGAAAAGGCGCTATATAGACGAGGAAGTGACTCAATGCGGTGCGGATCCGTGCGCTGGTTTGACTTCGCGTCTCCTTCCTCTGCTGTTTGTCAGGCTTCGCCAGTTTTGACTTTGACGTTCAGGCTGAAGACCCACCCAGTCTCTGTGGCTTTTTATGTTGGTCTCTCTTCACAGATTTCACGTGTCCCACTTGCCAGTGAGGTTGATCCGACACTTCTATTGCGTTTCCAATATTATCTTTAAATCCTCTAAAAATGCACCCACTACTGTCTCTGTCAAACACTATTTGTAAGCTCATACTTTAGCTGTGATATAAAATTACAGAAATACCACTGCAGTTACAATAACAGTTACAATTACAACTTATTTAGTGTATAGCGCTCCTTACCGAGCGCAGGCGCAGAGCGCTGTGAAGAATTTTCCGTTAAAACACAAATACGGATTACACAAATGACTAAATACAGAACTAAATAATTCAATAAAACAAGTCTTTAGTTTATCTAATTAAGTCTGAATGAGTCCAAACAAACAAACAAACAAACAAATAAAACAATGACCACCTTAGAACTGAACTGAGGTCCAAGATAGGAAAGCAGCGCTAACCTCTGCGCCAACAAATCACAGACCAGAGGCTTCCTTGTTTGAATTAATATTCATTTTAATGCTTTATTGATTGATTGATCGATTTTATGCTTTTCAATGAGCAAAGTCACTACAACAGTCTTAAGTTTAGTGTCTTTCACATATACCATAGATTCAGAAAGTATTGAAGCCCTCTTGACTTAATGCACACTTCACTGTGCTGCGGTTTTCATTTTAAAATCGATACATTTGCCATTTTTACCCATAAGAACAAAGTGAAAACCCTGTTTTCTGAAGGGTTATCAAATGTATTAAAAATGAAAAATTGAAATCTCTCCTTTCAAGTACTGAGCCCCTTAATTCAGTACTTTGTTGAAGACCCTTCAGCAGCAATTCTAGCTTTGAATCTTTTTAGGTAGGTCTCCACAAGCTTTGCATGCCTGGATTTGGACAGTTTACCCCATTCTTCATGGCAGGTCCTCACAGGCTTCGTTACACTGGACGGGAAATTTCTGTGATCTGCCATCTTCAGGTCTCTCCACACACGTATTCTTTGGGGTTTAAATTTGGGCACTTAGTGACACTCAGAAATAATCCTGAAGCCATTCCAGTGTTGTCTCTGCTGTACTCTAAAGCAGGTTTTTCTTCAAGGACCTTTCTGTATTTGGCTGCATTCATCCTTCCCTCAGTTCTGACCAGTCTCCTTGTCTCTGCACATCCATAGCACAATGGTGCCACCATCATTCTTCACCACAGAGATAGTATTAGGCAAGTGGTGAGCTGTGCCTCTTTGCTCCAGACATACTTACTGTAGTTCTGCTAAAAGAGTTCAATTTTTGACTCATCAGAACAGATAATCTTTCTCATCCTGCTCTCAGGGTCTTTTAAACTATCATATGCCTTTTATTAAAGAGAGGCTTCTGTCCGGCCACTCGACCATAAATAACTGATTGATGGACTGCTGCTTAGATGGATGTCTTCCTTAAAGGTTCTCCCATCTCAACAGAGGACTTATGAAGCTTTGTTAAAATGACCATTGGGTTTTTGGTCACCTCCCAGGTCCTTCGTGCTTGGTTGCTCATCTTGGTTGGACAGCTAAACTTGGTGGATTCAGATTTCTCCAGTTCCACAATTCCTGAGGCCACTGTGCTCCTGGAAACACTTTTCCTCTGGATCCATGCCTCACCATAATTTGATTATGGAGGTCTAAAGTGAGTACCTTGGACTTTACTGCTTGGTTTTAGTCCTAACATGCAATGTGAATTGTGGGACCTGCTATACTCAGATAGATGCCTGCCTTTCTACACAATGGATGTCTAATCAATTCAGTTTGCCACAGATGAACTACCATCAAGTTCTAGAAATATCTCAAGGAGAATTAAAGACACAGGAGGCACCTGAACACCATTTGGAGTGACACAGCAAAGGGTCTGAAGATTTCTAGGAATAAGAGATTTCAGTTTTTGATTTTTAATAAATTAGAAAATCTTTCTAACAACATGTTTTCATTTTACCATTATGGCCTATTGAGTGAAGACTGGTGGACAAAAGTGGAAAATTTATTGATTTAAAATTAAATATTCAGCACAATAAAGTATGCAGAAAGAGAGGGGATCTATCTATCTATTATATAATGCCTTTCATCTATCTATCTATCTATCTATCTATCTATCTATCTATC
>JANRMT010062827.1:5218549-5264158 GCA_026402145.1 Polypterus bichir lapradei
AGATAATGTGAAAGGCACTATATGATAGATAGATAGATAGATAGATAGATAGATAGATAGATAGATAGATAGATAGATAGTGTGGACAATGGCTGGCAGTTTAGCCCAGCCAATACCCCCAAGCCGCCAGATGGAGCCCTCCCTGCAACTTGGAGATGCCCCAAATTCCAGCAGGGCATAATGGACCTTGGAGTTTTCTACAATAGAGCATGCCTTCCTCACCAATTTGTCCAGGCATGTGGTGTCCTTCTTCTTTATGCTGCCTCCCCAGCACACCACCGCGTAGAAGAGGGCACTCGCCACAACCGTCTGATAGAACATCTGCAGCATCTTATTGTAGATGTTGAAGGACGCCAGCCTTCTAAGGAAGTATAGTCGGCTCTGTCCTCTCTTACACAGAGCATCAGTATTGGCAGTCCAGTCCAAATTATCATCCAGCTGCACTCCCAGATATTTATAGATCTGCACCCTCTGCACACAGTCGCCTCTGATGATCACAGGGTCCATGAGGGGCCTGGGCCTCCTAAAATCCACCACCAGCTCCTTGGTTTTGCTGGCTTTTGCGGATTAATGTTTTTTTGATGTATTTTTTTATGAATATGACTCAGAGGTTCAGTCTACCTTTAACATTTGGAGACAGGTATGGGAAATTGTGTGCCAATGGGTTCTCTCACCAAAAACAAGTTTAGTTTATCTATAAAGGACATTTAAAACAAACACCTTTGACCACAGTGCTGAACGGTAAATTCCATTAAAGTAAAAAGGACTACCTTGTAAGTCAGTGCTTTGCATGCATGCCTGGGGACCACCTTCCAGCTTCTGAGAAGGTAAACAATGGCACCCTTTGGACAACAGGGGGCGCTGGCCTCTATCCATTTCTTCTCTCTCCACCATAATTCCGAGCAGACATGTGAGAATGGTGTCCAGCCCCGCCCACATTGCCTGGAGAAGACGTCCATGCAGAACACCATAAAAACAGGCGTTGATTTTGTGTCTGGACCTCAACGGTGGCAGAGCTCCCACTGAAGAGCTGTACCCTTGGCTACTGAAGGCCCCTATAAGTTAGTGCCATGGGCAATAGCCTTTTTAGTTTTTTTTTCAAAAATTCAACAAGGTTGGCCAGTTGGCACCCCAACCTTTGTTCGGGGATTCTGGGTCTGTTCACCCGGTCACAACAGGATAAAGTTAAACAAAAGACACACAACATGAAACACAATAAAGGAACCCATTTTAACTGAAAAACAAAGAGAAAGGATGTACTTTCAGCGAGGATTTGGCAAATGACAGGATTTGGGGGGATGTATCTTAAACCAGTTTGATGAGTATTTCTCTGCTAAAGTCTTTGAACCCCCTGCAAGGAAGCCAGGATGTTTAACATATGGTTTTGGGGCAGGAGATAAGATGATCTATTCCACCCATTGGTCTGAGATATGGCTGTCTGGATTGGCTGGAGGAATTGGAGAGAACATCTATAAATGTACTTGCTCAACCACATTCTCTCTCTCTTACTAACCTCTGAAAGAAGCATCTCTCTCACCAACATATGATGGAAGAAGCATCTCTCTTGCTAACCTGTGAGGATGAAGACAACACAATGAAGAGCACAGCTCAGCAGCCATATTGAACAGACATGTGGCTGAAAGCTGAGCACCAATGATGCTTTAACTAGAGACATTTTAAGTAACTGCAAGTCTGTGTGCCACCTGAATTACACATCACCATTTAATCAGGTTGTATGGTTGCCAATATTCAAATGTACTTTGCATTTTGTTATTATTTATGAATATTATCAGTAATACATAATTTTATGTGTAACTTAACTCCTGCTTGTCTTTTTACTACATCTAATTGCCTGAGGTTATAGATATAGAAGGGAAGGTGGGGATAAGTTATATAAAATAATATCTTATAAACAGTGGTAAGTCTGGGAGATTAGGCATTCTAAGGCTGCATATTAATAATACAATAGGGGAAAGTAGAACAATACATATATTACTCTACCAAGATAAAACATATACCAATACGATATTACCCCTAAATAACTACATCACCCCTTGATCGCTCCCTTTATGCTCTCACACTATCTTAGTTCTTAGCTCAGGGTTTAATGAATGGTACTAGCAAACCGAGATGTCACTCAGAGGCACTATGGAGGTCAGAGATCTCAAACAAAACAATCTCAGTTTTCTTTGCATTAAAATCAAGAAAATGTATTGACCTTAAGGATGTGATGTTTTCCCCACAGTCCAAGAAGGACTTAAGGGAGTGACCCCTGTGATAGATGGACAGGGCCCTTGCCCGGCCAGGATGCCCCTTCAGTATATGTTCTGGGGGAGCAAGCATGGGCTACCCAATACCTCTCCCGGGATGCTAGATGGTAACCCGGGTTGTAACAGTGCCTCGGACTCCTGCAGGGCTTCATGGGAGTTAGAGTTTGGTGCAGCCCTGTTGGGATCCCCCGCCAGGGGGTGCTGCTGGGCCCTTATCGGCAGTGTTTTCACCACACCCAGAAGCGCAGCCAGAAAAGGGCAATCAAGCACCTGGAGCACTTCCAGGTAGACCCTAAGGGGAGCACATACCATTAGAATAACTTGGGATCCAGATGGACCCTCGGGGGGTCTCACAAGTGAAAGGGGCAGTGGAGGAGGAGCAGCGCCCAAGGCGTATCAGACACCGCAGGCTAAATTCTCAATGTAATTCTTTTTAATTTAAGGAAAATACGCAAATCTTTGAATTGGATCTGATATTCGGCTTTTGAAGCATTTCTATCCTCCTCTTCCTCGTTCTTCTTCTTCTTCTTCTCTCCTATCCTGAGGTTTTGCACACTCCAAACTGTATTCAAGCTCCATTTTACTTTCTTCTTTACAGACTGAAGGTGTTTTAGGCTCAAAAACCGGAAACATGATGGTCCTCCAGCCAGGCCTGGCACCGCTGTGTCTGCTTCTAACAGGTAAAGTAAATGAACCTTCTGTTCTCGACTATCCACAGAAATGGAAGAACTGAGCTCTAATGTAGCCTCCTATTTTACCCATTTAAACTTTTCCCAAGAAAAATGTAATTAAAATTTTAAAGTCAACTTGAGAAATGGGTGACACGGTCAGTTAGCACTGCTGTCTCTCGGCTCCAGGAGACGCAGTTCAAATCCTGACTGGGTGGACTTTGCATGTTCTCCCTGTGTTCTTATGGATATTCCTTTTACATTGTTAATGTGTGTGAGGTTGACTGGTGAATTTACTGTATGATAGGACTTGACCATGAATTGGATAAAGCAGGTTTGAATATCTCTCTATTATAAAAATAAAATCTTGGAAGGAGACAAGACGTGATTTTCTCAGAGAGACACTTTCACGTCCCACAAGACGAGACTTTGTGACAAGAGATTTAACCAGGCCCAGGGCTGGAAATAAAAGTAAAAGAGTAGATGACAAAGTAGAACGTCGTAAAGAATTCAAAAATGTTGGCGCGATACACATGCAGAGCAGGTTAGAGATAATGGAAGTACGAAAATTCGAAAGTCTCAAAAAAAGGATAGTAAAGATCGCATTAACGCAAACAAATGGAAATTATTACTCGGTGAAATAATGGAACAGTGAAAAGAAATCGAATACATTGTTCGGATTTAAACTTTAAGTCGGAGACTTGTAGATTGTTTAATTCGTGTTGCCTTCAGGGCAAAAAAAAAAGTAGTGTTTCTTCCCAATGAAGAGGCGTATCCATGAGAAATAAAAGATTTGTTGTTTGGCGAAAGTGAAATTCCACGAGAGAAAACTTCAAGCCCCACGAGACAAGAGCTTATGCAAAAGAGATTTGAAAACGTTCTGCCCACATAACCACGCTCACAGTTCAATCATTTCTCATTTGTGTGAATGCTATTGTCAGACACTTTTATTGTAGAGAGAAAGAAACGATATTCACTCACGGGCAGTTATACGTTGCGTTGTCACGATGTCATTCCAAACACGGAATCAAAATTCAATGCGATATTGACGAAAAGGTGAAAGTGAAAAGAGATCGAATATATAGACATAAGTGATATGACAAAAGTATGTAGATATTGTTTGGCTTTAAACTTTAAGTGGGAGACTTGTAGATCGTATAATTCGTGTTGCCATCAGGGGGAAAAAAAGTAGTGTTTCATCCCAATGAAGAGGCGTATCTGCGAGAAATAAAAGATTTGTCATTTGGCGAAAGTGAAATTCCAAGAGAGAAAACTTCAAGCCCCACAGGAAAAGAGCTTATGCAAATGAGATTTGAAAAAGTAAATTAAAGATTTGTTGTTTGGTGAAAGTGAAATCTGCATATGCGAGCGGCAGAGATGTGAAGTTGTTGGCGCGTTGCGCAGGCGGGGGGTTGGCAAGCGAAGCGAGCAGGGGGTGAAGCCCTCTAGTGTTATAATATTTTGAAAATCACCCCACTTTTCCTCCTTCTGGGCTCCAAACTCTAATTAGCATATTGAAACCTTCCCAAAAATATGTATTTTATAAATCTTATTTTTTACTTATATTGCATTTTATATTACTTTTATATTTCTCATTACTGTATCACTCCTTCAGCTTTTACAGGAAAACACCCTCAATAAAAATAGTGAAGTGAAAGTTCGGAGATGTTATTTTCTGTTCATTTGGCCAACACTTCCTATAAAAAAGCAGAGGCGATCCGACCACAGAAACAAAAGTAAGCGCTCGCCTGACTGTGATCGAGCCATCATCTCAGCCTTGTGTGACTCCATGGGATGCTCAGCCTGGACAGGTTCTTATGCTGCTGGCAGTGTGTTACAGAAAATGCCTCAGAGGGCCTGAGAGTGTCTTGACCTGTCAAGTTAAAGGAAATCTGTCCATGCTAATGTCACATTCTTTCATTGCATTGCTGCATGTTATATTATTATTAAATTACACTCTGTGATAGAAACAGAGACGCCCGTGAGCCCCAAATCCCAACACGAACACACGCAGAATCCTGGGTACAAATAAAGGATGGTTTATTACTAAAATACCTCTCCAGAGTAACAAGGACAAAGCACAGAATTTTGTCTCTTCCAAGCACCGCTCCGCAATTCCTCTCACCGCTGCACTGCCCTCCTCCAGTTGGGTGTTGCTATCTGTCCTCCCAGCTCTGATTCATCTGGATAAGGGAGTGCAGCCCCTTTTATTGAGGACCCAGGAGTACTTCTGGTGCCAGTGCTACTGCCCGATGGAAGTTATTCTGGGTCATACACAAGTCCCATATTCTGGGGAGCTCATCTCCCTGCAGCGCCCCCTTGTGGCACCCATGGACTCCAGCAGGGCTGTGTTGCTGTACTACAACTCCCAGCATTCCTTGCTGGTTTCCAAATGGGCGGCGATATGGAGGGCTGCTGTCATCTGTCACCTGGGGGGATTAAACATCCCTCTGAGCCAGTCTTTCGATGTTTTCTTCTTTTATCTTAAGCACATGTCCCATCAGGATGGTTGTCCATTTACCTGTGGCTTCCTGTCCAGATAAAAAATCGCTCCATCTACTAGCTGGGATGTCCATCCATCTATTTGCTTAGGGGAAGTCACCCTTCTCCCACTTGGTTTGGACGCCTGTCCATTCAATTGTGGCCTCCCGTCCAGGTAAGGAACCTTCCCCTCTCCTGGTAGGGACACCAGTCCATCCTAAGTGGCACTCACAACTCTTTCAGATTGTGCCCCTTTCATTGTGTAAGTTTTTTTTTTATGCACATTGGAAATTCTCCACTTGGCTATTTTTATCAAACAATCCTCCTTTATCCTTTTCAGCATCGATTCCTCATCTCAGTCTCAGTTCAGGTTCAAAACTTCTTTAACCACAAGTCACTGAAGCCAAAAAAAAAAATCTGTGCTTAGATAAATGAAGAGACGGTCCCTGAGGATTTGCAGTTGTAAAATAACTAGACGTTGACACCAAAAAGAGGTCTGGGGTTTGAATAAGGCTGCAATAAGGGAGATTTGGCAACACAGAAGTGCACAGGGCTGAGTCCAACAATAGAACTGAATACAAGTGGCGGTTGTCTGGATTTTAAAGCAGGCGGGCGGAAGTGACGTCATCGGGGGGTCGGAACCGAGAAGTGAGTTCTTAGGGCTGGAATCAGAAGTGACGTCTTCATGGGCCCGGAACTGACAGTGATGTCATCGGAATCTGGCAGAATTTCCTGTGTCTGGTCTGCAGAGATAAAAGGTGAAAGGTTTACCACACCCTGCCACCCCCTGGCCTGACATGGAATTACCTTCTATTGGTCCTTCCAGCTGCCTCCCACAGTCCAGCACTGTCCACCCTCGACACTGCCAGTGGCAGGTGGCACTAACATGGAGTTCTCCTGCCTGTACTGACATCCAGCTGTTCTGCTGGCTTCCTCAGTCTCCAGTGATGCCCATGCATTTATCCAGGTGTCCCAAATCTCTGCGGGCTGCCATGAGGCGTACCTGGAGTGACAACATAGACAATCGCTTCTTATCTCTAGCGGCACCCATTTGATGAGTGTCCCGGATTCTTCGCATTCACACATTTTCTAAGGTGCTTGTGCCCAAAGTATTAAAAGACCTTGCTTTAGGTAATTGACTGAGTAAACCATTGTGTGTGTATTTGCTTAGCCATTTTGTTTTCTGGTTTAACCCTTAAACCTCTGGAACTGGCTATAGTCAGTTCCCAATGCAATTTGCCAGCACGCCGGAGCTGAGTATATTCGGTGACGTACATTCATTGAACTCCACAACCGGCTATAGTCGCTTCCCCAGTGCTATTTGCCAGCATTCTGGAGCTGATCAGTCCATGTCGTACACGTGCTGAGCAGCCAGTTCATGATCACTGGCGCCCCCTGCAGCACCGCAGCCTCCCTGTCCCTGGGATTGAGCCGCTGCACTAGACTGGCCTGCCAGCGTCATCGTTGGCCTTTGTGTGCAGCCATTTCAAGTGCAGAAGGCTCGGTGATTTACTGAATTTCATCAATGGCGTCAGTTGCACCTTGTACATATTCCAGTAGTTATTTCTAATTGTTTTAACAGTACATTGGCAGTGTGTAAAATGGCCAGTGTTGCAGTAATTGTGATGCTCTTTGCAGGAAAAAAAATACGTGTTCCATTGAAATTTCACTTTATCTTTATGAATTGTGACGTTTACTTGAAAAGTGCAGCAAAAAAGTATTTGGCGTCCAGGGGTTCATTAACCCCCAAGTATGTGGCGGTTTAAGGGTTAATATTGCAGTAATGAACGTGTCTTGCAAAATGTATGACAATAACAGTGACTGCCTTTGAAAAAGTAGCGAAGGGCAAGTGGAAGCAGACAGAAACTTGTATACTCGGCTAAAGTAGAAATCTTCTCAAAACACACTCAAGTACAATAACAACGAATTTATGTGTTGTTACCATTGTGATGGGCGGCCACTGCCTTTACCAGGCTGGGATGCCAGCTGGATGGAAAGACCGGGGGAGAGAGCATTGCCAATTGAACGGGACACTAAAGGGCAACCATCCTGAGTGGCTGTGGCACCATGGACTCCCACAAGGCACTCTGGGAGTTGGAGTGTGGCACAGCCGTGAGGGTCGCCAGGGGGGAGCTGCAGAGCCCTACAGAGGGCTTTCACCACACCAGGTCTGATTAATGAGCCACCAGGAACACTCCCAGGGTCTGGTTAAAAAGAGCCACCCCACTCCATTCGGAGAGCCAGAGTCAGGAGGAAGAGGATCGTGGCTTGCCAAGAGGAGGAGCGGATGAGGACGACAAGGAGAGAAGAAGAAGAAGAAGGGACGGTGCTATTTTGGTGCTTGTACTGTACTGCTGTGGGGAGCGAGTTAGAAAAGCGCTTCCCACGTGAAAACGTGTGTTGTGTGGTAAACTCGCGTCTCTGCCTGTCTGTGTTGGGGTTGGCCCAGCTGGAGTGCCCCCTTGGTTTCCACATCATACAACACTGATAACCGCAATGGCCACATCAGGCACTCTCCATCGGTGGATTTGTTGACAACATCTTCAGTGTAGTTAGTTTAGGGCTGTGCTTCTGGTTTCGACTTCTTTTTGCTGCCAACTTCTGATTGATGTCTTATACCCTTTTGCTGACTCCTTACTGTGCCCAACCTCATTTCATTGTCGGTTAACCATCCCCCGGTCAATCGTCATCTCAAGGCAGTCCTCTCACACTCACCGTGTTCTTTCAGTCTTCAGCAGTATTTAGTTTTACATTATAATCTAAGGGAGGCACGGTGGCACAGTGGGTAGCACTGCTGCCTAGCAGTGAGGAGACCCAGGTTCACTTCCTGTGTCCTCCCTGTGTGGAGTTTGCATGTTCTCCCCGTGTCTGCGTGGGCTTCCTTTCACAGTCCAAAGACATGCAGGTTAGGTGCATTGGCGATCTTAGTGTGTGTTTGGTGTGTGTGTGCACCCTGCAGTGGGCTGGCACCCTGCCCCGGGTTTGTTTCCTGCCTTGTGTCCTGTGCTGGCTGGGATTGACTCCAGCAGACCCCCATGACCCTGTAGTTAGGATATAGCGGGTTGGATAATGGATGGATGGATGGATGGATGATAATCTAACATTTTATTTAGCTTTTTAACTTCTTGCTTAGAAAACGACAATGTTGTGTCAAATCCTTTTCAGAGGCTAGTTAATGACTTCATGAGCTTCATAATCCTGGAATTTGTGTCAGAGCCATCATTTGGAAAGCACTTGTATCCAAAGCCAATGCACCATCTGGATGAACCTGATGACGTCCATCTGAACAGATTTCTTGCTGGTATGGGCTGAGCGCTCTAAGTGGGCCATTTCTGTGTTGCCCCCCTTTCAACTTGTCCATTTTCATGTCTGCTGGTGACTGCTTTTGCAGCCACTCGGCCTCCTCAATGTATGCATCTTCTGCTTTTGGTTTCACTAATAGAAAACGTTTTATCAAAGATATTTATAGCTGAACCATTTTGGACGCGAGTTTCCTGTTGTAAGACATTTGCAGATGGTCTTTTTTTCATAACGTTTTTAGTGAGGACACGTCACCCAGAGAGTCTGTTTTAGTGTTAGTTCTGTTCCAGTGTGGTGCTGAGGTGCCACCCGTTGCATGACTGCACTCGGGAACTAAACAGGGGGATTCATTGTGTGGTGGGTGCATCAATGCGCTGTAAAATCAGCGTATGCTCCCAACCTCTCCGCAGTGGGCCCTTCAGTTTCCTGATGTCAACATTATGGCTTGTTAACCCGGCCCAACCTCAAGCCTTTCACACCTCACTACTGCCCTGTCTGCTGAGTTTACAAGTATGACTGTAGAGGTTTCATTGGCTTGATTTTCATTTGGCCGGATCTATGACTCTGTTCCTCTGTCACTTCAGCTTCAGTGATCCTGCTGTTTGTTCACAATGAAATCTTAGAAGAGAAAGATGAAAGTACGCTGACCTTTGTCTACAGAATGTGCTCACTGAGTTTGGTAGCCTCTGGCCAGCTGGTGTTCATCATACTGTCACACTTTATAAATACACAGCTCTGGGGGTCACTCTGGTGATGTCTGTAGGTGAAGATGACTACAAGTCTCTACCTCTAAGTTATTTAATATAATGAGATAGATAGATAGAGTGAAAGGCACTATATAATTATAGATAGATAGATAGTGAAAAGCACTATATAATAGATACAGTCATATGAAAAAGTTCTTTGGATTAGCTGGTTAAGCCTTCAACTTCATAGACAGGGATATCCAGTCATGAGTGGCAAAAGGTATTTAAGGAGGTCAATTGCAAGTTGTGCTTCCTTCCCTTTAACTCTCCTCTGAAGAGTGACAGACAGCATGGGATGCTCAAAGCAACTCTCCAAAGATCTGAAAACAAAGATTGTTCAGTCTCCTGGTTTATGGGAAGGCTACAAAAAGCCATCTCAGAGGTTTAAACTGTCAGTCTCAACTGTAAGGAATGGAATCAGGAAATGGAAGGCCACAGGCACAGTTGCTGTTAAACTCAGCAGGTCTAGCAGGCCAAGAGAAATACAGGAGCGGCATATGCAGAGGATTGTGAGAATGGTTACAGACAACCCACAGATCACCTCCAAAGACCTGCAAGAACATCTCGCTGCAGAAGGTGTATCTGGACATCATTCTACAATTCAGCACAATTGGCACAAAGAACATCTGTATGGCAGGGTGATGAGAAAGAAGCCCTTTCTGCACTTGCGCCACAAACAGAGTCGCTTGTTGTATGCCAATGCTCATTTAGACAAGTCAGATTCATTTTGGAACAAAGTGCTTTGGACTGATGAGACAAAAACGGAGTTATCTGGTCATAACAAAAAGTGCTTTGCATGGCTTAAGAAGAACACCGCATTCCAAGAAAAACACCTGCTACCTCCTGTCAAATGTGGTGGAGGTTACATCATGCTGTGGGGCTGTGTGGCTAGTTCAGGGACTGGGGCCCTTGTTAAAGTCGAGGGTCGGATGAATTCAACCCAATATCAAGAAATTCTTCAGGATAATGTTCAAGCATCAGTCACAAAGTTGTAGTTACGCAGGGGTTGGATATTCCAACAAGACAATGAGCCAAAACACAGTTTGAAATCTACAAAGGTATTCATGCAGAGGGAGAAGTACAATGTTCTGGAGTGGCCGTCACAGTCCCCTGACTTGAATATCATCGAAAATCTATTGGATGATTTGAAGCAGGCTGTCCATCAAATTGAACTGAACTGGAGAGATTTTGTATGGAAGAATGGACAGAAATACCTCCATCCAGAATCCAGACACTCATCACAGGCTATAGGAGGACAGCATCGAGAGGCTCAGTGGAGCAAAAGGAGGATCAACTAAGTATTGATGTTATATCTCTGTTGTTTATGCACCTTTCTAATTTTGTTATGATGCATATTGCGTATTTTCTGTTAATCCAATAAACTTAATGTCACTGCTGAAATACTACTGTCTCCATAAGGCATGTCATATATTAAAAGGAAGTTGCTACTTTGAAAGCTCAGCCAATGAGAGACAAAAATCCAAAGAATTAAGGGGTTCCCTAACTTTTTCATATGACTGTAGATAGATGTGTAAGGCACTATATAATAGATAGATAGACAGATAATGTAAAATGCACTATATTATAGATAGATAGATAGAGTGGTCAGGTGGGAATAAAGATCTGGTCCAAAATATGTTAGGACTCCAACCAAGTTGTCCCATTTGATTCAAAGAAAAAACTGAAAACAAACAATCCTGAAGAATGGTGTCAAACAGTAAACCACAAGCTAAAGCCTCCTTTTAACTTGTGGCTGCTGTTCGGTTGAGCAGGTTTGGCTTTGAGGAGCTCCATCCTCCAGTTTGGCTCGTACTAAAGTCAGACGGTTCTTTCCATGGATGTCTGGCTTTGGAGATGATAATGTTAATGACATCGTCCTCTTTCGTCCCAGAGTGGTACTACATAGCTATGAGTTGTGTGGAAGGTGATCCTTACATGCACGTTCATAACAATAGATAGATAGATATGTAGCTATGAAAGGCACTACATCATAGATGGATGGACAGATAGTTTTTTTATTTTTCCTCAAGGTGAAATGTAGTTTTTTATAGAAGTTCAAGAAATATTATCTATACTAATAAAAGGCAAAGCCCTCACTGACTCACTCACTCACTCACTGACTGACTGACTCACTCACTCATCACTAATTCTCCAACTTCCCGTGTAGGTAGAAGGCTGAAATTTGGCAGGTTCATTCCTTACAGCTTCCTTACAAAAGTTGGGCAGGTTTCATTTCAAAATTCTACGCGTAACGGTCATAACTGGAACCTATTTTTTCATCCATAGACTATAATAGACTTCTGCTCAATGCCTGTGGGAGGCGGAGTTACGCCTCCCACGTAATTTAGTATTTATACTCAGTGTATTCATTAGATGAACGGTAAAAAAGTAAGAGCGAGGGGAGGGTAACTTACTGAGGCATGCAGGCAAAACCACAATAGCACGCGGGCTCGATGCGTCGTGCACGTCAACTCGATCTGAATTGCGCGATCACATTCGAAAAAATATATCTTTTCAAGTTTTATTTAGTCGATACAAATATCTTTGGTTGGAATGTAAGGCGAATTTACTCTTTACATTTGTATAGTGAAGAAAAACTTATGCAATGATGACTAAATTTAACTATATAAAGTCAAAACTTGATTATATAAAGTCACTGTCGGAATAAATAAAGTCAAAACTTGAATATATAAAGTCAGCGTCGGTATATATAAAGTCAAAACTTGTTTCTGAATATATAAAGTAAAAACTTGAATATATAAAGTCAGCGCTGGAATATATAAAGTCAAAACTTGAATATATAAAGTGATTCCCAAATATATAAAGTCAAAACCCGAGTATATAAAGACGGCGTTGGAATATTTAAAGTTAAAACTTGAATATATAAAGTCAGCGTCAGAATATATAAAGTAAGCACTGGAATATATAAAGTCAAAACTTAAATATATAAAGTCAGCGTCGGAATATACAAAGTCAGCGCTGGAATATCCATCCATTTCCCAACCTGTTGAATCCGACCACAGGGTCACGGGGGTCTGCTGGAGCCAATCCCAGCCAACACTCGGCGCAAGGCAGGAAAAAATCCTGGGCAGGGCACATGCATCATTTTCAAAACATTAACCGAACAGTGTTTTTTAATTTATTTTTCTGAATACGTTTTTGTTAACTTAGTTCAGTCCAGAGTCGTTTCAATCAATATATTTTGACTTTGACTTTATATATTCAGGAATGAGTTTATATACTCTGATGTTGACTTTATATAATCAGGAATGACTTTTTAAATTCCGACGCTGACTTTATATATTCAGGTTTTGACTTTATATATTCCAGCGATGACTTTATATATTCAAGTTTTGACTTTATATATTCAGAAAAAAGTTTTGACTTTATAAATAGAGACGCTGACTTTATATATTCAACTTTTGACTTTATATATATATATATCAGCAACACTCATGATAATGACAAAACAATTACATTGTCAATCATGTTACATTATTATTAAAATGTTTCCTTTTCTTTTTACTTCTCTGCTGCGAAGCGCGGGTATTTTGCTATATATATGTATATATATATATATATATATATATATATATATATATATATATATATACATATATATAGATAGATATGACAACAACACTCATATCAATGACAAAACAATTACATTAACAATCATGTTACGTTATTTTTAAAATTTTTCCTTTTCTTTTTCATAACTTCTTTAACACAGTACTTCTCTGCTGCGAAGCGCGGGTATTCTGCTAGTAACTATATAAATACAAGATGGGAGACACTGTCCTAAAGGAAGAACCCTCTGGGATGGATTTTGGGGTTTATGTATGTTGACACAACATTCTCATCATCTAAATAAGACACTGTTGCTAAAACAAGTGCAAAGTTTAAAGTTGTGGTCAGGAAGCTGAGACAGAGAAAAATGCTAAAGCTGCAAGTATACCAAACCCTACAGACATTTGGGAAGTCACACATTGAACTGTCACAACATCTGCATATCAACTTTACTTTAAAAGCTGAGATCAGTAAAGGAAGTGAGTTTTATATTTAACAATAGACATTTCTTAGGTTACCATTAAATAATCTTAAAGTAGTAAACATTTCAGCAAGGGAAAGGTGCTTTATAAATAAAATGTATTATTATTATTATTTTTATTATTTCTCAGAATGTGGAGGAAATCCGTTTGTTTGCAGCGCCTTCATAAAGTCTTCAGACCCCTTCACACTTTACAGTTTTTGTTTCAGGCTTGTTCTAAAATGCTTTCTTTCCTCATCAAGCAACACTCAGTACCCCAGACAAAAATAAATGAATAAGTAAAATAACAGGATTTTAGTATTTTTTCCCAAATGTATTAAAGTAAAACACTGAATGATCCCATTGACACAAGTATTCCGACTCTTTACAGAGTATTTAGTTGAAACCCCTCTGGCAGCCATTCGGGCCTGGAGTCTTCTTGGGCCTGACATCTGGATTTCTGCGGGTTTTCTGCCATTCATCTCTGCAGATGCTCTCAACCTCCGTCAGGCTGAATGGAGCCCATCGGTGGGCAGGGGGTCAGGTCTCTCCAGAGATGTTTGATTGGGTTCAGGTCTCTCCAGAGATGTTTGATTGGGTTCAGGTTCAGGGTCTGACTCAGCCATTCAAGGACATTCACAGAGTTGTCTCTAAGCCACTCCTGGGTTGTCGTTGCTTTGTGCTTAAGGTTATTGTCCTGTTGGAAGGTGAACCCTCGTCCCACTCTGAGCTCCAGAGCACTCCAAGCAGAGTTTATAAAGGATATCTCTGAACTTTGCTCCATTCAGCTCTTCCTCCACCATAACCAGTCTCCCAGTCCCTGCCACTGAAAAACAACCCCATAGCGTGATGCTGCCACCACCATACTTCACCATTGGACTGGTATTGCACAGGTAATGAGCAGTGTCTGGTTTCCTCCAAACGTGACACTTAATTCTGAGGTCATTGTGTTTAATGTTGGTTTCAGTAGACCAGATAATCTTGTTTCTCACAGTCTGAGAGTCCTTTAGGTATCTTTTTTGCAAAATCCAAGTGGACTTCCATTTGTTGTCTGGCTACTCTGCCATAAAGCCCAGATTAGTGAAGCGTTGAAGTGGTGTTTGTCCTTCTGGATGTTTCCATCATCTCCACTCAGGTTCTGTGAAGGTCAATCAGAGTGACCATTGGGTTCTTGGTCACCTATCTCACCAAGGCACTTCTCCCCCTACTGGCCAACTCTATGACGAGTTGTGGTTGTTCCAAACTTCTTTCACTGAAGAATTATTGAGGGTACTATTCTGAGTAGTTCTGGTGGGTACCCCAGGTGCCACTTAAGGGTCCTGTTAGATGGAGGTTGCACCTGATCCAGAGTTGCTCCCTACAGTGCTGATGCCCCCAAATTACTCCCTCCGTCCTCATCCAGATGAGTTTGAGTCAGGACAGGCGAAGGACAACACTCACCTGGAAGAAGAAAATAAAGAAATAAATAATGATGATGAGGATGAGGAGGAGGAGGAGGAGAATTGTTTATAGTGACGAAGTCTGTCAGAAGGTATTTTGTTTAATAAAAAATAGCTTATTTGAACCCAGGACTGTTGTGGTGAAGGTGCATATGAGATTTGGAGATGTGAGACGCCCCCTACAGGCCAAACTACCTACTGAATTTTTACACAACATCATCATCTGCTGAGGGATGAAGGGCAATGCCCACCCGTCCTTAATAAGGAGATGCCACCGTACTTTTCCTTCTTGTGTCTGGCAAGCTTTATAAACAGCTAATGAACTGAAGGTAAAATTGTAGATGCAGATTACAGATTTTAATGTAAGTCGCCGATGCTTCATAATTTGTTAATAAAACAAAAGTGAGACTCGATACATTGATGTTTTATGTCATCCTTATTATTTATTTGTTTGTTTGTTTATTGGCTTACAGCTGTTTGTACCAACTGCCAATCCTGGAGCCTGAGTGTTCCTCATAAAATATCAGCACTCCAAGGTTCCTGTGTGGTGGTCCCTTGTGAGGTCACTTATCCTGGTAAACCAAAATCGGCAAATGAAGTGACTAGCATCTGGTACAAGAATTCCGATACAATGTTCAGTTCAAAAGAACAAGTGTACCGCTGGAAGCAGATTGGTGACATTGAGCAGAGGAACTGCACTCTGGAGATCGATCGAGTTCAGAATACTGACGCTGGATGGCTCCAATTCAGGATTGAGGTGACGAACGTGGGCAAGTACAGCTTTTTGGAAAATCTCGTGACCATGGAATTAATAGGTGAGATTTTATTATTTTCAACTTTTCTTTCCATGTACTGTATGCTCAGTTGTTTTAGATTTTTCGAACAATCCTGGAACTAAATGTACAGATGTGTAAAAATATCAACAAAAAAAATAAATCAGGAGTGGTCTCCCCTCGAATTTCTCATATACTTAGATACGGGGTTGGATATTTGAGGAGTAAACCACAAGACAAAGATTATATTTTTATATTATGTACATTAAAGAACTATCACCAACAAATCAAATCAGATTAATAATATATTGAAAGATTGATTTATTAAATTTTACTTTTTATAATAGACTATGCAGCTGCATGAATAAAAGGTAAAGTACCACTTCCGGTTGTATGCAAAATTTGGTTGACCTAAGTGAAAGTGTACTTGGGTTATCATGTTTACACACACATAGACATAATTCCAAAAATGTTATTTTCGGACTCAGGGAGGTCTAAAATGTCGAGACTCATCAAAATCTCGAAATGTAATTTTTGGAGGATTCCAATAGTTTCCCTATACTTCGTACACGAGAAAGTCATGGAGGTCTAAAACGTCGAGACTCATCAAAATCTTGAAATGTAATTTTCTTGAGATCTTAATGTACGCTCTGGTTTGTAAGTCATGGTAAGTTCAGATAAGTAAGCCAGACATTAGACATTTATTGCTTTATATGTTAGATTGAGGATTTTGAAATCTGCCCTAAACTTAACCGGGTGCCAGTGTAAAGATTTAAGAACTGGAGTTATGTGTTCGTATTTTCTAGTTCTTGTAATAATTCTTGTACCAGCATTTTGGATTAACTGGAGGCTGTATAAAGAACAGTTTGAACATCCAGTGAACACCGCATTGCAGTAGTCAATCCTACTAGAAATAAATGCATGAATTAATTTCTCAGTATCCCTCTTATTTAGAAAATGCCTTAATTTCCCAACATTTATAAGATGGAAGAAATATGATCTAGACAACTTTGTAATGTGTGCTGTAAATGACATGTAACAGTCAAAGAGAACTCTGAGATTGCAGACCGATTCAGTAAAATTAATGGTGATTCCACCTGCGTTAAATGATGACAAAATATTGTTGCGATCAGCATCAATCCCTCCAATAATTAACATCTCTGTTTTATCTGTGTTTAAAGACAAGTAGTTCTCATCCATCCACTCCTTTAATTCACTATCCATCCATTATCCAACCCACTATATCCTAACACAGGGTCACGGGGGGTCTGCTGGAGCCAATCCCAGCCAACACAGCGAGGCAGAAACAAACCCCAGGCAGGGCGCCAGCCCACCTTAAGAAGAAATTAAAGACAAGATCGGAGAAACTTAATTTGGTCTAAAAGAAAAGTATAACTGGGTGTCATCTGAGTATGAGTGAAAATTAACATTATGTTTTCCAAAGATGGCTGCTTTAGCGGCTTGTCAGAGCATCAACAGAGAAGACCCTCAGCACCTGGTGATGTCTATGAATTGCAGACTTCAAGCAGTCATTGCATGCGAGGGATATGTGACAAAGTGCTAAATATGACAACGGCTTTAATAGACCTGCCATTGCCATGTCCCAAACATTATGGTGCATTGAAATGGGGAGACCAAGTAGAGGAAGTGTTGTGTGACGAGAATGTCTGAAAATCTCCTTAAATGAAAATCTGCAATGTGCACTTTAATCGCAGGTCTGAAATGTTTGATTTGTAATTTTAAACTGTGGAGCAATAGGGGGACATCAAGGACAAATGTGTCTTTGTCCCAAACATTATGGAGGCCACTATAGAAGACAGGACGCAGACAGATGAGACAGAAAAAAAAAGTAGCGCAGAAGAGACTGGCACTTTACTGGCTATTTGGAGTTGTCACTTATATTGACATGGGTAGTTTTATGATATCAAGTCTTTAAAGATGAAGTTGTGTGGAGTTGCTGCTTTGTTGCTGCTGCTCCAGGTTCAAGTGGTAGGCTCTTCTTGCATCAGAGTGCACTCTTTTTCTCGTTTCAATGTGGTCCTTTGTCCATGGCATGCAGTGTTTTCCTCAGTTAGGACCTCTGCTGTGTGGTCTGTGACTTCATATTTAAAAGCGTTAATCCCTGTGGCACTGGGGTTTAGATGTGGAAATTCCCTTCTCAACCATTTGAACCCTGTTTTGGCACTATAACCCCAGCCTCCACAGCAATTTTCTCAATTTTGAAAACCAAAAAGTTTGATTTACAAAGGTAAAATTCTATTATATTATGATAATATGATGATAAGCCACAACTCATTTCATCATTTTGTACAGACCTAAGGCCAAAACTGCATCTTGGAGTGGTGTGCTTCAAAACAGTTTTCAGAGCCAGAAGGAATGCACAAGATTTTCACCTCCTTGAAATCAATTGGCTGGTGCCCCCCTCTGGCAAACCCCGTGGGTCTCTTGCTTCTGCTATCAAGAGTCCAAACTCCCTCAGTGCAAACCACTGTGAGGAGAAAGGCAGGTGGGGAGTTTGACTGGGGCTGCCCTCAGGCAGTTTCAACCACTCATTTTGGATTGTGAGTGGCGGTTTGGCACAGCTGGATGTCTGCATCCCTGTTGAATCTGCTGTCTTAATAGGCCTGCTGTGCCACTAAAGCTTAGCAGAAATGGCAATGCCCACTTTGCCCTACGTTATCCATGTGTTAGCATGGAAGTGCATTAAGTAAATCTAAAAGTAAAAAAATCCAAAGAGTCCAACATATACGAGCGAGTACCTTAAATGTGTACTGCCTGCTCTGTCTAAAACTTTTTAAAATGAAATGGGAATCGGGAGAAGATGTGGCATGAAAAGAACAAGCCAAAGGTTAAAACAGTGTAGAGACGTGACATAAATAAACAAAGCTCCGAACATAAATCAAAAATCGAAGTCGGGATAAAGTGCAGGATTCTGCAGCCAAAAGAGCCACATAATCAAAGTCAAATCAAATCAAATCTGGAGACACTATCCCAAAACAAAGTAAAAGACTAAGGAACTGTCAGGAAATTAAAAAGTCGCCAGCCAAAACAACACAGAATAAAAATATGGGTGTGATATTTCGGTCAGGATCCCTCAATTGGCTGGGGTCTATGTTTACTGTCCTTTTTGTATTTTGTTGAGCCATTTATTTATATTAATGTTGCTTTTGTTAAATATCTGCTGTATTTTTCTTTGAATGTGTTATGTTCCATGTGTTTTGTGTGTGGTTCCCCAAGAGGCGGGGCCACCTGCCAATCACTGCACGTCATAATATAAAACCAGAGGGTCTCCCACAGTTCCTGGCGGTTCATCTTGAATGTGGTAGGGAGTGGTGACTTACTATGATTTTTCTGTGCTTATGTTGATTATTTGGATTTTTGAACCTATGCTGTGTTTTTGACTTTGGCTTGGATTTATATTGGGACTTCGGTTGCTTTTGGATTTGCCTTTTGCAGACATTATATGCCTTTTGTGCTCTTTGAAACTTCACATTGTAACCAAGCCTAGTTTTTTTAAATACATCTTTATTTTATTAAGATCCTGTGTTTGCCCTTTTAATTAAGCAAAGTTTGATGGTACACTCAACCTCCCAGTGGACAATGGGGTCCAAATCCAGAAACAATCTAAAAAACAAAATGCAGGAAACCAAATGCAATAATGCCAGAGCTGAATACAGGATAGCATCTTCTTCTTACATTTCTACTGGGGCTGTCCATTGTTACAGGGCCCTGCCTCCCTGGGCTTCACACAAAGGAGACAGGGCTGATAACAAGAAATCAATGCATAGAAACATAATTTGCTATGAAATGGAAAAATAAATGAGTCACACCATAATAAATAAAGTACATACAGAACCAAAACAATCACATAATTAATATCAACATTCAACATTATAATTACATAATAACAAAAAGAAACAATTGTCATGAACTTGAAGTCCCAACCACTAATGAGTTCCAGGGCATGTAGTTCCAAACACTTCCATTAATGCCCACTAGAGGGGGGATATCACCATCAGACCTTGGCTAGAAATAAGAACAAGCACTGAATCTTTATAAAATGAAAGATTTATTCTTCACCAAAATGTATTCCAATCATAAGGAAGTTCCATGGAACACAAAGGCAATTGGAATCAAAGAAAGTCCCAATACAGAATTCAAATATAGGGGTCAATAAACAGCAAAGGGTTCAAAATTTCCAAAAGATACAAAAGGCGCACAAGCAAAACACAAATAACTCACCAACTGCAAAGCGCATTCATAATGAACCACCAGGATCTGTGGGAGACCCTCTGGATTTAAACGGTGAGAGGGAAGTTCTTGCCAGTGATTGACAGGTTGCCTTGCCTCTTGGGGGACCACCCCCAAAACACATAGCGCATAACTTATGTACATAGATAAAAACAAAAATAAAGAAAGATAAACATGATCGACATAAATAAAAGAATAAAAAAATGAACAAAAGAGATGCAGAATGTAAATTTGGAGAGGAACCCATGCTGAGACCTGATAACAATAAACTTAAGCTGGAGAAACAATTTTGGTTGAGCCCGAATACAAACACAATTTAATGTAAGAAAGCGGTGCAAAACTACAAATATGAAACTAAATGAAAGCAGAAGAAAAGAAAGAAGGTAAGGGAAAATCACAAAAATTAAGGAAAAAACCTAGACAGGAGCGAGGCAGTGCCGCAACTCTAACATGCCATCTGAGATGGAAATGTTCAGAATGTAAAGCAGTGTCTAATGAACTAATTGGGCATGACTGGCATTAAACGTTTATTTTAGAGTCTTCACGCTGTTCCATTCCATCTGAGCCAGTGTGGTGCTGAGGTGTCTCAGGGGTCCTAATCTGGGATCCTGAGGTGGTTTGTCATGTATCAGCGCTTACTCCTCACCTCCTCCTCCTTGTGTCTTGTTCTATCTAGCATCCCTTAGTGGTAAGAGTAGGAAGAAACTGACCTAACTGAGTTTCTCTGTTTCAGATGATCCCCAGGAACCCAAACTGAATTCACCCAGAGAAGTGAAGGCAGGTGATCGCATTTCTGCCAGCTGTGAAGCCCTGCATAGCTGCCCAAGTCACCCCCCTCAGTTCACCTGGAGGAACACCAAAGGCTTAAATCATGTCCAACACCAGAGATTACAGAATGGCGAGTGGAAATCATCTTCAACACTCGAATTCACTCCTGCCATACAAGATAATGACAAGACATTGACATGTAGCGTGGAGCACAGGGGTGGAAAGATAAAGGAAAGCTCTGTGCGTCTGAATGTCAAATGTAAGTGAGGTGGTCAACCTTGTGGCTCTTTACTTAGAATGGCCTTTTTCACGTGAAGAGAGGAAGTTTTCATGTAATGGCCAGAAACCATTCAGTCCATCAATGTCCTTTGGTTTCTTTAGCCTATTCGGATGGGGTTAGTTTTACACCAGGAAGTGGGTTGAAGTCAGTGCTTGAAGTGGGCCGGTATTCCTGGTACAGTGGAATTCGTTCCAAAACTCTGGTCGTAACCCAATTTGGTTGTGACCCGAAGTAATTTCCCCCATAGGATTGTATGTAAATACAATTAATCCGTTCTGGACCATACAAGTTGTATGTAAATATATATTTTGTAAAGATTTTTAAGCACAAAAATAGTTAATTATACCATAGAATGCACAGTGTAATAGTAAACTTAATGTAAAAACATTGAATAACAGAGAAAACACCCAGGCTCCCTGCTCAGCAGCTCGCTCTCTCTCTCTCTCTCTCTCTCTCGCTCTCCCTCTCTCTCTCTCTCTCTCTTGCTCTATCGCTCTCTCTCTCTCTCTCCTGCACTGGCTTTCTCCTCCTGCTTCCTGCCTTCTCCTGCAACCTCCTGCTCTTTCCTATTCTCTTCTTTTTCTCTTTAGCCGACTCGTTCTTCTATTTATGAAGAGGCGTGGTAGTCGTGTCAATCAGCAGCTCCTGGGAACAATTACGGATGCGGACCGCTTCTCACCTGTGCACATCACGAACTCCTGAGGAACCGCTTCGACCACACACCACCACGCCCCCTCGCTAATCTGCGAGTGTGGTGATTATTTATCAAAACTGGCCTTATTGACGGGAGCTGTGGACCCGCTATACAACAGGAGGAAGCTGGGTTGAGAGAAGGTTACAGTTTTGAGGGAGAGTCCCTCTGCGTGATGCGCCGAGAACAATGTACAGTACAGGGAGAGACTGAACACGTGCGGAAATCATCAAGGCATACAAACCGGAAGGGAAACTGGCTTGTTCGTCATGTGTGGTCGTGAACAGATGCAAAAGTTTGATGAACTTTTTGCTCGTAACTCGATTTGTACGTGTTCAGAGACGTTTGTGACCCGAGGTTCCAATGTACTCTGATCCGGCATTTCCCTGTTCTTGCCTTTTGAACATTGGAAGTTAATATATGTGTACCATCAAATCAGACCGCAATAGCATCCCTTATTTATAATGCTAATATGTCCATGAGGAAGTAATTAGTGCGCTCAGAACTTTGAGGGATGCTCCATAGTCTCGTCAGAATCGCACAGATGACTCTGCTACTGATACACAATTTGGAAAATGTTGGAGTCAGGTGGGACTAAAATTCCTGAGGTTCTCCGATAAGAATTACTTTACCCCGACTTCTGGTTCTAAAACCAAATCCCGTCATAATAGGGCTTTGCATATTTTTCAAAAGATCTCACCTTCACTTACCGGACTTGCTAGGCTCCTCTACAGGGTGGTCCAGATCTAATTATGCAACTGTTCGACTGACAACCATCTCCCCGCCATTTTGGAATGCAGGGCAGGTGCTTCCATCTATCGGCAACAAAAATAATTTTAAGTGCAGGGCAGGTGCTGTGAATTCTCTATGTAATAAACTTAATAAGTTATAGCGTAATGAAAATTGCAGAATTAGATCTGGACCACCCTATAGATTCCCACAGTTCTTTCTATGAAGGGGTTCTTACTTCAAAGAGTTAACATATGAAAAAAAATCTAAAAAAGCTCTTCCATCTTTTTTTAGATCAACCAAGGATTCAAAACAGTTCATCTTGTTCAGTCAACACCACGACTGTGAGCTGCCAGTGCTATGTGGATTCCAATCCGGAGTCTAAAATTACATGGCGCGTGCGAAACGGAGAAATGAGGGCTAACAGCACCGAGCAGAAGGGAACGACGACTGTTGGAACTCTGCAAGCAGCGTTTCCTCTCAGCAGAAATGTTTTGTGTTTGGCTACAAATTCTTACGGAAAGGATGAGAAGTCATTTCTTCTGCCCTTGCACGGTACTGTGGTAAAGTAGGGAAGTGTGGGGGTGGGAGGCTGTGTACTGCTGGTAACTAAGTGTGGTCTGCTACCGTGATGACAAGAACGATCAAAGAGTTTCTGTTTACCTCGCTTAGTTTGTGCAAAGGACACGAAATGATATAAAAAAAGTGAAGACAGATACTAGGAGATGAGAGAACACATGAATTACACATGATTTACATTTTAGTGAGGTGACTCTGCTTAAAAACTGTGTGCAAAGGTGATAAACAAAAGAAATTCATAAAAAAAATTCATAAAAATGGTCACATTTTGATATTATGCTGTGTGGAAAGCCAGCCCCAGGACACAAACAGACAGACTCCAGGAGGTCCAAAACACACATGTTTATTATTCTTTACAGTCCACACAATGCCTTATCACCAACAACTCTTCTCTCTCTCTCTTTTTTTCTCTCTCTCTTTCTTTTTTTCTTTGACCTCCACTCCCCTCCTCACAAGCTCCATCTCCTTCCTCCCAACTCCGGCTCGTCTACTGGAGGGAGGTGGCCCCTTTTATAATAACCCGGATGGGCTCTAGGTGTTCCATCTGACGACACTTCCTGGTGTGGTGGAAGTGTCAGATGAGCACCTGGGAGCACTCTGGTGTGGTGGAAGTGCTGCCATCCAGGGTTCCATAATTGTCCGGGCGCCCCCTGGCGGTGGCCACGTTCTCCCATAGGGATGAGCTTCCCAGCTCCATTCCAGTGGCCCTCAAGCAGACCAGGGTGGCTGCCCTCTCGTGGCCCAGGAAGGTACTGTCTCTCTCATGGACCGTCCAGGCGTCCCGGCTGGGTAGGGACCCCAGCCACCTGGCACAGCTGTGAGATATTTGAGTTTCTTGTCAGAATTTTCAGTTGGAATGCCTCCACAAGTCAATTTCCTACTTGCACACTCGGGGTGGGTGTATCAAGTCTGACTTTGTCCAATTTTAGAATACGACCTGAATCCAAAATGGTGATGTACACTGCAGATTTTAGTGGAGTACTGTTTATTAGCACTACTGTTTATCGGTGTCTCAGTAAATCAGTCGCACACACAGTGCTGTCCAACTTTTGTCTGTGGACACTTTGCTACGCTATTTGGATGCACAAAACACTGCATAATGCGTTGTTATCAAGTGGTATTATTTCCAAAAAAATCAAGCAGAAGAAAGGTTTTCCTGGGGGTGTCTACATTGGTATTCCAAAAAATTTGTTGGACCATAGTCAACTTGGGGGTGACATCATTCCCAACTCTGACATCTGACTTCTGAGATCAATAGAACAATAGCATTAGGTTTTATCTGTTTGGGAGCAAGAGAGGCAAGGCCAGAACTGGAGTATAAAATGGGGTCATGGATTCCTTCTGAGTCCATAGTCTTCTTGGCCAAAGACGGATGACGAGTATTGATACAGTATGTCAGGGCATTACACATAAACCCCTTTGACTCATGCATCTGACAAAGGCACACAGGTACGCCAAAATCATAATCAGAAACATCCAATTTATACTTGTAATGTGGCACAACAATCATTTCACTCATCTTTCTTTCTCTCAATATATACTATATATCTATCTATCTAGCTATATATATATATACACACACTAGGGGCTCCGGACCCTGCTCGCTGCGCTCGCCCACCCCCGGGTTTGGTTAACCAGATATACAATTTTAAGAGATTGTTATTTTCATGGGAATTGTTACATATGCATTATTTTCACTTTTACTTTAAAACTTTAGTAAAAACAATATTTGGAATGAACTTTTCTTCAAGATCACATTGAATTTTGATTCCATGTTTGGACTTTAATCGTGACAATACAACGTATATCTGCCTGTGAGTGAATATCGTTTCTTTTTCTCTAATAAATAAAATGACTTTTTGGAATGTTTGTCCATGCTCTTTCTTCTTCGCTTGGTTGTTGATGTGTCATCTAGAACGTGTAAAATTATTGTCCTGATAAAATTTATAAGAGCTGAGAGCACATCAAGTGTGTCTGACAAATACATTCACACGACTGTGGTTAGATGACCTTTGGTCTTGTTTTAAAATAGTTGTAAGTAGGGCGTGATTTGATAGAATCTCATGTTATAAGTCTCTGTCTCATGGGACTTCATACTGCGCCAACGTTTTTGGAATCTTTTAATTCTCGCTGGCAACACAAATTAGACGATCTACAAGTCTCTGACTTAAAGTTTAAATCCGAACAATATATTTGATCTCTTTTCACTGTTCCGTTATTTCATCGAGTAATAATTTCCTTTTGTTTGCGCTAATGTGATCTTTACTATCCTTTTTTGAAACTTTCGAATTTTCATACTTCCATCATCTCTAACCTCTGCATGTGTACCATGCCGGCATTTTTTAATTCTTTATGAAGTTCTACTTTGTCATCTACTCTTTGTCCTTTATTTCCGGCCCTGGGCGTGGACTCGTCTCACGGGACTTATAAGTGTCTCTCCGAGAAAATCACATCTTGTCAACTTCCAAGATTTTTTTTTAATAGAGAGATAAATACAGGGTGGCCCATATTTATCTATATGATTGAAAAGGCGCTATTGTCAGGAAACTACCAATGTTATTATGAAGTAATATAATTGAACATGAACCTTAAGAACCTTAAATGTTTTTTAATCACCTGTTTTACATGGCGTGGTCCACCAATGCGCCATCCAGATCTATACACACTTGAAGAAGAACCCAACTATGAAAGGCATTCGCCACAAGAGCTGTGTTGGCATCTGTACGCTTGCAAAACAGGACCGCTGATGTCAAATTTTGTGTTTATTCTTGCGATTGTCAGCACCCTAGGGCCACTGCCTCCAAACTCAACTGCCATCCTCCATTTCACCACCGCACAGTTGTTTGTTGCGGAGTATAAACGCACACAATGTAGGCGCTCCTCTAGCAACCATCGATTTAGCACCATTCTGCATTCGAACACAGTAGGGGGTTGCCCGGCCCAACACATAGTTACTTCTATTCTCAGGCTACACGGTGATGCCATTTTCGATACTTTGCGTGCAGTAGTTTAAATGCTACAGCCTGTGAAATGTCATATACATAAATATGGGCCACCATTTCAGCTCTCTCTCTCTCCCTCTAAATCCTCCTTTTCTGCCTGAATCCTCCTTTTAACTGCTCCTCTACACTCCACCCCTACACAATGTAAATCCCTCCCTTGTCACCAAGGATTAACTCTGTCTAGATCGTCAAGTGTATTGATGTGGACTCATACCAGAAACCACAAAGCATCTCAGCTCACAAATTTGTACTGTGGTAACCTACCGGTGGTCAACCATGAACCCACAACATCTGGTTCAGAAGTGGTCTCCTTATACTTTGAACTAACTCCTTGTCCCAGCCACACAGGTTTCACTTCTGAAATACTGAGAGGTGAGCACTTCCAGGTGACATCAGCTCTTTCACTCTATCAGCACTTATGTGGCAATGCTGCATGGAAATAATGAGGGCTGAGAGAAGGATAAACTGACATCATCAGGAAACCTGATGTCACCTTTGTTTCCGAGATATTGCTAGCGATTTTGCCAATTTCCCATTTTTTTGGGCATGCTCCAGGAGAAGCTAGCAGGTGGAGTCTGGTTGAGGTCAGGTGAGCCTCTGCTGGACAGACCAGGTAAGAGTCTGGCCTGCTCCCTACCTTCTTTTAGAGGCCTCACCCCACTCTGCCTAGGAGGAAACTCCTATATCAAAACAGAGCACTGCCATCCATAATATATGGGATGGCACACTGCAGTGCAGTCCAGTGTTTCTGCTTCTGCCAGGAGGACTAGTGCCAAGATGCTCCTCTGCATGATCTTCATCCTCTGTTGGGTACTGTTTGGAAAAATGTAAAACAGTGGGCAGACTATGGCCATCAGCAGACTGAGGCTTTGAATGAATATCACACTTAGGAAGGGAATTAAAAGCCTACTCACATCTTAATGGGGGCCATCCTAGTGCTCTGGGATGGTTTGAGATGCTCTGCCTTGATAAGATCTGCTAGCTGCAACCTTGAATTAGGTTAAAACCAGTCAAGCCCTTCATGCTTTACCAAGGGTTTCTCTCATGATTAGGGTGCAAATGTGTGTTTTGTGTCATGGTTGTACCTTTTTGATTTATTTAGATGTGTTACTGTTTATTTTGTTTATGATTTGCAGTATTCTTTACTTTTCATGTATCTGTATCTAAACCCATATTGTGCTCTATGTATTTTGCAGGTGGTCCCCCAAGATGTGGGGCCACCTGCCAATTTCTACCCTACAATTCTGGAGGGTCCTCCCACAGTTCTTGGCAGTCAGGAGTGATGAGCTCTTTTGACATTCAAACGTGCTTTGTGGTTCCTGGATTGTTGACATCTTACTTTGTATTCTGACTATTCTTGAGATCTGTATTAGGACTATTGGTTGTGAAGTACTGCTTTATTGTTTTGGGCAAATCTAATTGTCTTTGTGCCCACAGAGCTTCATTGTTATTGAATAATTTTTTACATTTTTGTTTGGTAAAGATTCTATGTGGCCATTTTTGTGTCTGTCTTGGGTTTTGACAGGAGTTCTCTCTCTAGTGAGCATTTTTGAAGTACTTTTGGGACATCATAATAATAAATAATAATAATAGTAATAATTAGTGATGAGCGAGCACCAAAGTGTTCTGGTGTTCGGTCCGAACACATCGCGATGTTCGTGTGCTCTACCGAGCACCCGAGTATAATGTAAGTCAATGGGAGACAACCAGGCACCCCCTGCTCTGAAGAGGGGAGGGTGCCAGGTCCATTGGAAAAGGTCAGAAAGTGACAGAAACACCACCCAAATGGACCGGGAACAGCATGGGGACGATGCCTGGATGCATCTTGGACTCCCAAGTCGCTGCTGGGAACCAGTTTGTCCGAGTTGTACGCCACTTTTACAGACTGACAAAAACACGCCCAAAACCCCCCCAAAAAATCAATTTTACATAAAAAATGACACTCTAAAACATTATATGCCAGTGCCTACAGGTGAGCTGGCGCTCTAAAACATTAGATGCGAGTGCATGCTGTTCAGCTGCCACTCTAAAACATTACATGCGAGTGCCTGCAGCTACTGGCATTACAGTGAGGGCAGTACTTACCTGCCCCTTGATTGGCTGTCTCCAACCCGCGAACATGTTCGGCTGAGCATGCTCGCTCATCACTAGTAATAGTAATAACAATAATAATTCTGTATATTCATATACTGCTTTTTTCACTACTCAGAACAATTTACATAGTGAGTGAGGAGCCACTTCAACCACCACTAATGTGTAACATTACTCCTCCTGCATGACACAACAGCAGACATTTTTGTGCCAATATGCTCACCACACATGAGCTATTAGGGGTGAACTGCTGAGACAGTTAGCCAATTAGAGGCAGAGGACAATTAGGGGTCCAGAATAACTAGGCCATGAAGGGCAATTTAGCCAGGACATCAGGATACACCCTACTCTTTACAAAGAATGCCCAGGGATGTTTATAAGACCTCATAGAGTTAGGATCTCAGGTTTTACATTACATCTGAAGGACTCCCATTTTTACAGCACAGTGTCCTCCATCACTGCACTGGGGCATTGGGATCCACATTCAGACCACAGGGTAAGCGCCCCCTGCTGGCCTCACCAACAAATCTTCCAGCAGCAACCCAAGCTTCTCCTAGATGGTGTCCTATCCAAGTACTGGCCAGGTCCAAACATGCTTAGATTCATGTGGATGACCTCTCCTGAAGTGCTTTGAGAATCCTAGTTCATGCCATGATTAGGTTTGTGTGATATTATTTTGTAAATTCTACTTCTTGACCCCTATCTTCTTTTGCAGCCACTGTGTTTCTAGGGGCGTGGCTTCAAGGGTCATGACCCACGGGTTAAGGGTCGGCTGGGGGCTGCTTTCATTATCTGATCTGCAGATATCACCTCTTAAAACAAAAAAGAAAAGAAAAGAATTTAGGGGTTTTGTGCTTAGGATTAGCATTAGGGTTAGGGTTTGATGTCTTTCCTTGTTTTCACAACTTTGAATGTTGTCTCTCGTTACGATTGGGTAGCTAGGTGTATTTTGACTTGTTTTGGTTTCAGTTTTTCCCGATTAGCTTAGTAAATGTTCACCTGTCCATTTCTCGGCATGACACATATACTTTCAAAAAATGACCCAGGGCACGGGATGTGGACTTAAATTAGTGGTGCTGCTATTTTGCTTTTTTTGTGCTGAACTTGCTCTAAATAAAGGAAACATTAAGAGAGAACGCAAGAGGCCACATGAATTATGCACATCAGGCAGTAATGAGCTTGATTGTGGAAAGTACTGTACGTGTCATGTGATCAGTACAGAAGTACCAGATGTGCATACTTACTGACAAAGTAAAACTGTTGTGCAAAACAGAATATTTTTCTCTTCACTTATTCTTGCCATACAGGCAACATTTGAGTTTGACTCAATAGCCCCCTCTAGAGACCACAAATGACATTCATGATATCTGATTGACATGGAGGTGCTGGACAAACTTACTTAGCTACCCAGTAAATCTGCCACCTAAGGGAGTCGATTAATGCCAACTTGTGGCTGGGTAGTCCTTTGGCCTTTTGAACAGCTGGAAGTTTATTTTCTCCAGCATCTCACCAGCTTGAGCTTCCTCTTCTCTCCACCCTTCTGACCATAGCATTGCACCCATCATTATTAGAGACTTTAAAAAAAAAGAAGTAAACTTCTCTCCACTCTTTTTAGAGACTTCAAAACATTTTTTTTGTTTCCTCTTTTTTTTTTTAGAAAAGCCAGAAATTCACAATGATTCCAGATGTGCCATCAATGCCACCAGCCTGTTTTGTATCTGCTTTGTCAAGTCAGCTCCCCCGGTGGACATCCAATGGCAGCTCCCTGGGGCCAACCTGTTGAGCTCCATCACCACAAGGCAGGGTGATATGACAACTTCCATCCTAAAGGACCCCATCACCTCAAGTCAGAGCATCTCCTGCTTGGCAGTGAACGATTATGGCAGAGCCAGCATGACCTTCACGGTCCCCAAATATGGTACAGTGTCCACTTGAAGCCGATGGGAGTTAAGAGGAAACAAATAAGAGCCGTTTTCTTTATCACCGACTCTGTCAGTGAGCCAGTTACTTCACTCCTTATATCTTTCAGAGTTTACCCTCAACATCAGTCCCACTTTAATCCCAACACTTCCCCCATGGTAGCCTTTCCAAGCCCTTTGTTAGCCTCAATTGCCCCTTCCAGTTTAATTTTTTAGGAAATGTTGGGTCATTAAGATGTAAATCCCAGCTTAATCACTCATTCCTAGTAGTTCACTGGGCACACTGAGTTTTTCCAGTGTAAATCCCTGTTCAAATCCGAGTTAACTGGATATGGTGCTATATTTACAGCAGTGCCCACATCACTGCACTGGGGCATTGGGATCCACATTCAGGACTCAGAGTAGGTGTCCCCTGCTGGCTTCACCAGAACCTCTTCCAGCAGCAACCCCAGCTTTTCCTAGGTGGTCTCCTGTCCAAGTACTGGCCGGGTCCAAACATGCTTAGCTTCATGTGGATGACCTCTCCTGAAGTGCTTTGAGAATCCTAGTTCAAGCCATGATTAGGTTTGTGTGATATTATTTTGTAAATCCTACTTCTTGACCACTATTTTCAGGTCCTTCTATTGCAGCCGTTGTTATTGCCGCATCCTGTGTTTGTAGGGGCATGGCTTCAAGGGTCGTGACCCACGGGTAATCTGAGCAACAGGGTTAAGGGTCAGCTGGGGGCTCCTTTCATTATCCAATCTGTAGATACCACTTCTTAAAACAAAAAAGAAAAAAAAATAATTTAGGGGTTTTGTGCTTAGGGTTAGCATTAGGGTTAGGGTTTGATGTCTTTCCTTGTTTTCACAGCTTTGATTGTTGTCTCTCATTAGGATTGGGTAGCACGGTGCATTTTGATTTGTTTTGATTTCGGTTTTTCCTGGTTAGCTCAGTAAACATTCACTTATCCATTTCTCGCCATGACACGTATACTTTCAAAAAATTACCCAGGGCCGGGTTGATGTGGAACAGAATTAGTGGTGCTGCTATTTTGCTTTTTTGTGCTGAACTTGCTCTAAATTAATAAACACATTAAGACAGAACGCAAGAGGCCACATGAATTATGCACACCAAGCAGTAATGAGCTGGAATGTGGAATGTACTGTTTGTGTCATGTGATCAGTACAGAAATACCAGATGTGCATACTTACTGATGAAGTAAAACTATTGCGTAAAGAAGAACATTTTTCTCTTCACTTATTCTTGCCATACAGGCAACATTTGAGTTTGGCTCAATAGCCCCCTCTAGAGACCACAAATGACATTCATGGTATCTGATTGACATCGAGGTGCTGGACATACTTAACTACCCAGTAAGACTGCCACCTACGGGAGTCGATTAATACCCAGTTGTCGCTGGGTGGTCTTTTGGCCTTTTGAACAGCTGGAAGTTTATTTTCTTGAACATCTCACCACCTTGAGCTTCCTCTTCTCTCCACTCTTCTGACCATAGCATTGGACCCATCATTATTATTAGAGACTTAAAAAAATAGTTAACTTCTATCCAACTCTTTTTAGAGACTTCAAAACATTTTTTTGTTTTGTTTTTTCTTTTATTTTAGAAAAGCCAGAAATTCACAATGATTCCAGATGTGCCAGCAATGCCACCGGCCTGTTTTGCATCTGCTTTGTCAACTCGACTCCCCCGGTGGACATCCAATGGCAGTTCCCTGGGGTCAACCTGTCGAGCTCCATCACCACAAGGCAGGGTGATATGACAACTGCCATCCTAATGGACCCCATCACCTCAAGCCAGAGCATCTCCTGCTTGGCAGTGAACGATTACGGCAGAGCCAGCATGACCTTCACGGTCCCCAAAGATGGTACGGTGTCCACTTGAAGACTATGAGAGTTACGAGGAAACAAATAAGAGCCGTTTTCTTTATCTGTCAGTGAGCCCGTTACTTCACTCCTTGCATCTTTCAGAGTTTACCCTCAGCGTCAGTCCCAGTTTAAACCCAACACTTCCCTCTTGGTAGCTTTTCCATGTCCTTTCTTACATTCAGTTGCCACTTCCAGATCAATGTTAGGAAATGTTGTGTCATTAAGATGTAAATCCCAACTTAATCACTAATTCCTAGTAGTTTCCTGGGCACTCTGAGTCTTCTGTGTGCAAATCCCCGGTTAAATCCGAGTTATCTGGTTGTGCTGCTACATTTACAGCAGTGTCCCCATCACTGCACTGGGGCATTGAGATCCATATTCAGTAGGCGCCCCCTGCTGACCTCACCAGCACCTCTTCCAGCAGCAACCCCAGCTTTTCCTAAATGGTCTCCCATCCAAGTACTGGCCGGGTCCAAACATGCTTAGGCTCAGGTAGATGACCTCTCCTGAAGCACAGGTTATTGTGCCAAAGAATGAAGTTTGACAGGTGATGGCCTGCAAGTCAAACTTCTCACCTTTGTCCATGTTTAGTGTCTTTGCACCTATGGATGCTGCTCACCAGAACATAAAGAAAAACCCTGAGCTATCTAAACAATGGCCAACAGAAAACCTGGGTGTCCCTAAAAGTGCACTTACCTCCCAAAGTGTCTCTGGACAGGGAAAGGAGCCCTCTGAGCTGATATGGAGATCGATTAGTGCTCAGCCATAACGAGTCAGACATTTTCAGAAGTAACACCTGACTCATCCTAATGGTCCTCCATTACAGCATTTGCTATTTTCTGTCAGTTTTTCAAATTAAATTTTACAAATTTTTGAGTGTCATTCTCACTTCACCGCTTCACCTTCTCTGTTCTCTCTGTCTCCTCAGATCTGATGTGGTACCTCTTCATAGCGCTGCCGAGTGCTGCTGTGCTCCTAATCATCGTTCTCGTTGTTGTGGCGTGCAGGCGGAGAGCTGGCAAAAACACGTGAGTTACATCAACATAACTGAGGTTTATCGATATGTCAAACGTGGGTGGGCATTTAGGATTTGTGCAAGTGTTCATTGAATATCGAAATGTTAGAGATGTGCACCCTAAAGTGTGATAGCTTTCATTGTTCTGAAAGTTGCCACTATTAAGTTTTAATGATATTCTCATCTTATCTCCGAAATATCAGCGGGGACCCTGCAGACAAATCCGGTGATGAGTGTGGCCAACATCTGAGGGAACACTTAAAATCCAAATTTTGGGTTGTCCTCAAGTTTAGGTTTAACTTCCAGGTAGAATTTATCGTCATATTCACCTTGCTGTGTACATGAATTCTGCAACAGCAATGTTAGGGTTGTGTTTGCGTTTTTGTTTTTGTCATTTTTGCAGTTTTCCTTTTTTGAGTATCGTTGAGGATTTCCATTGTCTTCTTTCTTTGTCTGCTTTCACTTAGCCCCAGTCTTAATCATTTATGACTCGGTTAATGTACTCCTGTAATTAGACCAGTGATTACCTAAAGGTTGTGTTGAAGACGCCTGCTACCACTGCTCATGTGCTGTGGCATTGGCCCATTTAGTCAGCTTGTGCTCTTCAGCTCCCATTGAGTTTGTTCCTGTGTGACTTGTACTTTCTGTTCTGCCTCCAACTGGAGAAGAGTAGGCCACTAGGATGTTAAGGTGGAGCAGGAGATGAAACATAAACCGGAATTAACAGACAAATGTCCAAACCAGAAGGACTAATGAACTTTAAACAAAATAAAAGAGCAAAACAAAAATCTGTACATCAAAACCAAACCAGAAGTCAATAGCTAGGGGGTCTTTAATGAGGCACACAACCTGTCTAGGGAACATCCGCAATCTTGGATATCCATGAATACTATATTGACAGGAGAAATTTTAAAGGAAACGGAAACAAACAAAAAAAAAAAAAAATACAGACAAGAGTCAGAACCAGAAGAGGCAGGCAATCAAACTTCAAGTTTTAAATGGAAACCAAAAATCCAAAAAACATTTTTTTTCATAACCAGGAATAGAGAAGTCAGAACAAAAAATCTGGAAGTGATAGGCAGTGTGGCTTAGCAACCAAGTTATCCAAACTATACTATGACATTTCAATAATTATTTACTGCTCTGATGCTGATCTTTCTGATCCTAAAATTGGTCATTACGACAGCAATTGATGAGAAGAATTCATAATTTATTGCAGAATGATGGTATTTGAGGGTTCCTCTAGAGTGCATCTTTGACTGGCACGATTTGGCTCAAAAACTAATCAGCATATCGTCATCTCATAACAGGCTTCAGTTTTGAGTTTGGTATTTTTCATTCCAGCCGTTTCAGCTCTAGGACCGTCCTCAAGAAACTGTGACACACAGATACCCAGACAGACACAAACCAATCATCGAGATATCAGGGAGATCCTAAAATGTCGAGATCCGTCAAAAACTGGAGATTAAAATTTTGGATGAATCTAAAGCTTTTGCTGCCCCTTAGATGATAGGTTATGGTTGGGGAGGGCACAAAGCAAAAATGCCAGACATCATTGTGGTATAGGCCAGGTTTTAAATCCGTATAGCCGTGCCGTTCTCCGGGAGCGCGATTACATGACCGCGGGGTGTTAATGAGGTAACAGGAGCGAGTCGCACCTGCACGTGTGGGTGCCGTCATTCTTGATTGCCTCATTGGCCTTCTGCGGTGTGTGATTAAGGCACTGCGCCCATGGAGGCACACGGGGATGTATACAGTACTGTGCAAAAGTTGTAGGCAGGTGTGAAAAAATGCTGTAAACAAAGAATGCTTTCAAAAATGGAAGTGTTAATCATTTATTTTCATCAATCAACAAAATGCAGTGAATGAACAAAAGAGAAATCTAAATCAAATCAATATTTGGTGTGACCACCCTTTCCCTTCAAAACAGCATCAATTCTTCTAGGTACACTTGCACACAGTTTTTGAAGGAACTCGGCTGGTAGGTTGTTCCAAACATCTTGGAGAACTAACCACAGATCTTCTGTGGATGTAGGCTTCCTCACATCCTTCTGTCTCCTCATGTAATCCCAGACACACTCGATGATGTTGAGATCAGGGCTCTGTGGGGGTCACAGACATTTTTAACATATCCCTTGCCCAAGCAGCTGTACCAGCGTGCTTTAAATCTACCTCAGTTGTGCCAGTGCCGAAACACTCTAGCCCAACGTGCCTGAATGATTACCGGCCCGTAGCACTCACACCCATCATTATGAAGTGCTTTGAGCGGTTGGTCCTGACACACCTAAAGGACTCTTTCCAATCCTCACTAGATCCACACCAGTTTGCTTACCGTGCCAACAGGAGCACAGATGATGCAGTCTCCATAGCACTGCACTCTGTACTCACACACTTTGACAATACAAACACCTATGCACGACTGTTGTTTGTTGACTTTAGCTCAGCATTTAATACTGTTTTACCCTCTAAGTTAATCACCAAACTTAGAGATCTGGATATTAACACCTCACTTTGTAATTGGATTATGGACTTTTTGACCAACAGACCCCAGCATGTTAGGTCAGGCCACATCTGCTCCACTACCGTCACGCTCAACACTGGCGTACCACAGGGTTGTGTGCTGAGCCCCTTCCTTTACTCCCTCTTCACCCACGACTGCAGGCCTGTGTATGGATCTAACAACATCATCAAGTTTGGAGACGATACTACGGTGATCGGCCTTATCAGCAACAACGATGAATCTGCCTACAGGGAGGAGATCAAGCACCTGGCCACTTGGTGCACGGGCAATAATCTGCTCCTTAACACCAATAAGACCAAGGAGCTCATTGTGGACTTCAGGAAAGGAAGAAGAGGTTCACATGAACCCATTCACATCAACGGAATGGTTGTTGAGCCTGTTTCATCCTTTAAGTTCCTGGGGACCCACATTTCGGAGAACCTATCCTGGTCCACCAACACCTCTAGCCTGGTCAAGAAGGCTCACCAGCGCCTATTCTTCTTGAGAACACTTAAGAAGAACCAGCTGTCCTCGACTACTCTGGTGAACTTCTATCGCTGCACAATAGAAAGCATCCTAACCAACTGTGTCACAGTTTGGTACGGAAGCTGCTCTGTTGCTGAGCGTAAGGCGCTGCAGCGGGTGGTGAAAACCGCCCAGCGTATTATAGGGACTCCACTTCTAGCCATTGAGGACATTCAAAAGAAACACTGTGTGCGTCGAGCACGCAGTATTCTTAAGGATTACTCTCACCCCGCCCACAAACTGTTTTCTCTCCTGCCTTCTGGTAGGCGCTTCAGGTGTCCCAGGTCAAGAACCAGCAGACTGAGGAACAGCTTCTTTCCCAGAGCTGTCTCCTTATTGAACTCTGCCCCCCACTGACACCTGCCCACACCCCTATATTCTTCCCATTACCACTACACTATTTAATATGGACTGCGCTACAATGTACATATCTGTTTGAAAATACAAATATCCATGCACAATACATTTGTACACTTCTGATTGAGTATATATTCGTACATGTCTACTTGTAAATTCCTGTCTATAGAAAAAAGCAACCTGTATATTATGTTCATACCTATTTGCAAATTCTTGACTACAGTTAATAGCAACTTGTATATCTTGTTTATCCATTGTAAATTTATAATTATAGTTACTAGCAATCTGTATATTATGCTCACATAATATCCTGTACATTATGTTCATATCTATTTGCAAATTCCTGACTTAGACAGTTAATAGCAACTTGTAGATACTGTTCATCGATTGTAAATTTATAAGTATAGTTACTAGCAATCTGTATATTATGCTCACATAATGTCATTCTGTAATAGTTACCCATAGCCTCTCCCTGCACATATCCCTTTTAGGTGTACTTAGAACTTATACCTTTATCCTGCACTTTCTGCTAATTGCACTTCTGGTTAGACCTAAACTGCATTTGGTTGCCTTGTACTTGTACATGTGTAATGACAATAAAGTTGAATCTAATCTAATCTAATCTAATACCATCACTTCCAGGACTTTTTGTTGTTCTTTACGCTGAAGATAGTTCTTAATGACTTTGGCTGTATGTTTGGGGTCGTTGTCCTGCTGCAGAATAAATTTGGGGCCAATCATATGCCTCCCTGATGGTATTGCATGATGGATAAGTATCTGCCTGTATTTCTCAGCATTGAGAACACCATTAATCCTGACCAACTCTCCAACTCCATTTGCAGAAATGCTGCCCCAAACGTTCAAGGAACCTCCACCATGCTTCACTGTTGCCTGCAGACAATAATGAGTACCGCTCTCCAGCCCTTCGATGAACAAACTGCCTTCTGCTACTACAGCCAAATATTTCAAATTTTGACTCATCAGTCCAGAGCACCTGCTGCCATTTTTCTGCACCCCAGTTCCTATGTTTTCATGCATACGTGAGTCACTTGGCCTTGTTTCCACGTCGGAGGTATGACTTTTTGGCTGCAACTCATCCATGAAGACCACTTCTGGCCAGACTTCTCCGGACAGTAGATGGGTGTACCTGGGTCCCACTGGTTTCTGCCAGTTCTGAGCTGATGGCACTGCTGGACATCTTCCGATTTCGAAGGGTAATAAGCTTGATGTGCCTTTCATCTGCTGGATTAAGTTTCCTTGGCCGACCACTGCGTCTACGATCCTCAACGTTGCCCGTTTCTTTGTGCTTCTTCAAAAGAGCTTGAACAGCACATCTTGAAACCCCAATCTGCTTTGAAATCTTTGTCAGGGAGAGACCTTGCTGATGCAGTATAACCACCTTGTGTCTTGTTGCTGTGCTCAATCTTGCCATGACATGAAACTGTCTTCATGAAACATGAAACAGCATTTTTTCCACACCTGCCTAAAACTTTTGCTCAGTACTGTATATACGGGTTGACACTAGGATGGGGGGGAAATGGAAGGATCAAGGAAAAGAGAAAGCATGAAGTTAAAGGATGGAAAACAGCAGTCATGAAGTTACGAGCTGGCCACCTGGAAAGTGGAGACACCACGAGCTGGGGCCCCACGAAGGAGCATTAGGTTTATGCGCTGTTGGGGCTAGTTTGCCCCTCTGAAAGTTCAAATGAGTGGGTGAGCAAGGCAGGTGTCCTCCCGAGGATCCGAGGAGCAACTACGGGTGCGCGAAGGATGAAGGGAGGAGAGCCGACCTCGCCGGTCTGGCAGTGACATCCGTAAGGGGGCCAAGATGGAGGCTGGCTTAAGGAGCTCGTGGCGGTTGGATCTCCGCCGGCAATTGGTGAGCCGGGGAGAAAGAGTGACGGAGGTGGGCCAGAGAGTAATGAGAGACTGCATTAACTTCTGTATTTTATTTTAACCTCGGATTTTAACGGATTTATTTATTGATGATTTTTATCCCCCATTGGACACTTGTTTTTGGGAGTATTTATTGAAATTGATGCACTGCACTTTTTGTTTTGATAATTGTTTTATTAAAAGCACTTTAGCACTTTTGGAAATATCCCCTGGCTTCATTTGAGAATTGTCCTTACTTGTCAGCTCATCTCGGTGACATTACTGACGGTGTTGGGTTCGAGGGCTCCCGTAAAGACGGATGGAACCCGTATCATCACAATCATGAACTAAAATGACCACATAACACTGTAAAAAGAGCAAAGGGCACTTTTTTTTAACTTATCTTTTAATAACCTAAAATTTCTCACATGGTCAGCTTGATTTCTCCTCATACTGAATAACTTTAATGGCCTTGAACACCAAGTGGCTGCCAGCTGCAGTGATGTAACCATTCAAATAATGGAAAGTGCTGATTGAGGAGCCTCATTTGGACAGCTGGATTCTCCCAGTCGATGTTACTTCAGTTCACGGACCCCCTTTCGGAGACAGGAGAGAAGAGTTAAAGTGGCCTCTTTCCGCTTTCACGTCATTTTGAATCCAAGGCTATGTTAATTTATATATCTCGAAGGACGTGTGTTCCATTTTTGACTTCTGTAAACAGGCACTGTGAGTGAGTGTAAAGGGTAAACTGGCACCCTGACCGCGAGTGGTCCCTGCTTTGCATGAGAAGCTGCCACGTGTTGTAATTCACCATAGAAGGGAAGCCAAAATCACCAAAAACATTGTCCAAATCAAAAATTGTCATTGTTAATTAACTACCAAGGATCCTAAAATCCAAAATTCCAAAAATAATTACAAAGAATAATAAGTAAAGGACTGAATGAATTAAGAAGAGAAACGCAGAACCTGAACTAATTAAAAAAAGGTATCAAAAGTACTACAAAAACTTAAAACATAGTTGATAAGCAAGGCCAGAATTTCAACAAAGAAATTAAAGTTTTAAGGTTGGGGTTGAATCCAATCGAGGACAACCAGGAAGGGTAGGATGCAACCTTTAAGCTCCTGAGTTGAATATGTTACGCTTGGCACACTTTCAATTGACCTTACCTAGCGATGGCATAGCAACTGTGAATAACAAAACCGTCAAAATACCGGTGCCCATAAGAAAAGCAAAATGGCATTATAGGAGAACGCTACTTATTTTCCACATTATTAAAAATGGAAAGGATCCCAAAAGATGTGACCACGAGACTCCTTGTTCTGTAATACCCCTAAAATAAGTTTGAAATCATTTTTAGAGGTCTAGAAGAAGTTAAAAAAAAAAGAGCCCGATCATGAATGAGCATTTCTGCTGTCATACTGTACATTGATCCTCCAACATGTCTGCTCATCTCAAAAATTTGTTGTTTCCACAGAGCGGATGTAAACATAAACTACGTTAACGGGAAAACTTCAGTTGACTCTGAGGATAACAGGAATGGTGAGGAGTTAAGGTAAGACTTTTGTCCGACTGAAGGTAAGGTTCCGTGTTACAGGAAAATGGAAGAGATTTTCAGTTTTTAACATTGGTGAGTTTAGTGCTGGATTCATGAATTGAAAGACTTCTCCTTTTTTATTTGTACTTCAGGTATACCTCGTGGGAAACAAATGAATACCAGACTTCAGATGATCAGGATATTTACTGCAATGAGCATCCTGTCTACGGAAACACTGAGGTACATCTCTGACTGACACGTCTACACATACGAGTTTAATCGCGCTACTCATTTCACGGTCCCCCGAGCTATCCACATGGCGTGTGTGGTTTCCTCCCACTAACCCAAGCTCTATACTTCTACTTCTCATGTATCCCATTGTGACCACAAGTGTGCTTAGTGGTGAACTGGCACCCCTTCCAGATGTTTCTACCAGTAAAGAAAAGGGCAGACCACAAGAACAGGAGATGAGCAAAACATTCATCCTCACAAAACAATCCAAAACCCAACCAGAAATCAAGTTGAAGAAAACACATAAATGTCCAGACACCTTATTTTGATTCTGAAGTAATGCAACGGTTGTTAATGTGTCCAGAAATCTGGACATGGAAGTGGGAGAGTGATGCCATCCTTTATACGGTTGGCATGCTGGCATCACACATGACATTTCCAGATTCCACATACAGTGGCAAGAACCATAGACACATGGAATAAGCAACCAAGTATTGTGGTGGACAGTAAGACTTTAGGAACTTTCAAATCTCAGCTTGATATTATTTTAGGAGAATTAAGTAGACCAGCGACTTTGGGCAGAATGGCCTGTTGTCTGCCGTCCAGATTGTTCTAATGTTTAAATGTTCTGAAAAGTATGTGGACCCTTTGGAAATAACTCTATGTATAAATATGGTCTGATCTTCATCTAAGTTACAATGATGAGCAAACACAAGCTGCTTGACTTATTAACACATAAATTATTGTGCAGTCGTGGCCAAAAGTTTTGAGATGGTTTTCACAAAGTTTACTGCTTCAGTGTATTTAGATCTTTTTGTCAGATGTTTCTATGGTAGACTGAAGTAGAATTACAAGCAGTTCATACATTTCAAATGCTTTTATTGACAATTTCAATAAATAAGTCAATATTTGCAGTGTTGGCCCTTCTTTCTTTTTCAAGGCCTCTGTAATTCGCCCTGGCAGGTTGGCAATCAACTTCTGGAACAAGTCCTGACTAATGGCAGCTGCTCATTCTTGTATAATCAATGCTTGCAGTTTGTCAGATTTGGTCTAAGGAGTTTCCTGGCCATGGCCCCAAAATGTCGATGTTTTGTTCCCCGAGCCACTCAATTCTCGCTTTTGCCTTATGGCCCAGTGCTCCATCATGTTGGTCACCAAACTGTTCTTGGATGTTTGGGAGAAGTTGCTCTCGGAGGATGTTTTGGTGCCATTCTTTATTCACGGCTGTGTCCTTAGGCAAAATTGTGAGTGAGGAGCAACCCGACGTGACATGAATTAAAAATCAATAAAAAAAAAAATTTAATAATTTGTATTGAGAAGAATTTAGATCGATAGCTTTCATATCCGAGGGCCTATTGATATACAATATTTTTGGTTTTGCTGTCAGTGGCGAGAATGTAGCTGTGATCTCTTTGCCAAAAATGTAAAAAGTTAGCAAGGAATCTCTGGACAAGTGGAAGGTCGGTGCACTCCAACGTCAAACGCTACCACTGTATCTGATCGTGTTCAGCTCTGACGGGAGAGCGTCCCCGACATGGGGAGAAAAGCACGTGGCCGTGATATCTCTGGCAATCAGCAGCTACCCTCCAAAACAAACGTAGCTCTGAGCTCTCACTCAAAAACGTCAAACGTTACTCCTTAACACTCTCTAGATGGTAATGTCTGCTGAAAAAATGGGTATCGCTAGCTAAGTGGACACAAGGTGCACTCCAACATGTGGCGAGAGGTAGACTGAGCTGAATGGAGGTTAGCACATGATTGAGGAGGGATACGCCCCCCTCCCCTCGGCCCGCAGCCTCTCTCTCAGATTTCCGCAAATAAATCAGTGCTACAAGTGAACTACGACACTTAACACGATGAGAGAAGTCGCAAAATCAACTGGAATGCTCAAGCAAATTAGAGAAAAAAACCCGATCTAAATCCGTTAAGATGTTGGATTATATATATATATATATATATATATATATAGAGAGAGAGAGAGAGAGAGAGATTAATGCCGGGTCATTCCAAAGGATTCACAGACTTCTTCTTACAACTGTAGCAACAGGGAAGCAGTTGCCAATTATCAACTACATAAAATGGCAGCACCAATGATAGGAAATAACAAACAAAAGCTAATAATACAATGATCAACATTAATAATATTGTGATAATAATAAAAACCAATCAAGGAAATATATACAAAAGTAAATCTTGCATTGTTCAACATTCAAAATCATAACATTAGAGATGGGTCCTACCTAATGCTAGATGCTGCCAGGTTAGCCCCCATGATGCTAGAACGGCAAAGGAGAAAGCAGCAAGGGCCATTTGCTCACACAAACAGGTACGCACACTGCTGTTCACGTGTCAGACCCACACCGTCATGGCCTTCTCTTCTCTTTGCCCCACACAGCACCTGTCAACTGCCCGGTTATCGTGGGCTTACAGTGAGGCACCAGGCAGGCTGTTTGTGAGAGAGAGCTTAAAACACATACGGGGGTCTCCTGTTCTCATGGAAAGCCCCCCAACTCTCAAACAGCTTGAAAATCAGCAAGGGACCACGTGTTATAACATCTGGCTGTCCTTATGTTGACAGGAGCTACAAGAAATGTCACACGAATACAGCAGGAGCAGCACAGTGGAAGATGAAGACATTTATGCTAACATGTGAAATGACGAGAGTGAAACAAGAGGTCAGACAATGGAAGGAAAAATGGAAGAGGACAGCAATGGTGAATGGAGGAACAGAAAGAACGCGATAAGCGGTTAAGAAGAAAAGTGCTTAAGAGTTCCTTATGTTTGTCATTGTAACCAAAATAGCACTTGTTGTATCTGCGCATCATATAATGTCATTTGTTCCAATTTCTCTATTTTTATGTACAGTATATGCCCTATTTATATATTATATAGTGCCTTTCATCCATCTTTCCATCCGTCTATCTATCTATCTTATATAGTGCCTTTCATATCTATCTATCTATCTATCTATCTATCTATCTATCTATTATACAGTGGCTTTCGCCTACTCTGTACAATTTAATGTCATACATTACTTGTCATAAATATGACATCTGCATATAGGAAGAGATGAGAGACACTGTACTGTCAGGGTGGTGGGGTGCCAGTGTGTTTACCCCTTTTAATATGGAACAACAAATGATAACAAAATATGAAAATAATGCAAAGACAGTCACTCCACCAGTTAATAGGGGAGTTTTGTCCTCAGAGAGATCAGGGTCCAGAATGAAGGCAGACTTACATATGAGCGGCACTGGAAGAGCCAAGACTTCCATAGGTGAAGCAAATGTGACATCTTCCCCATTCTAGGGACAAACTAATAGCTCCAGCTGACAACTGTGTTTCAACCTCATCCTTCCAGACTGGTAAGGTGCTCCCATAACTTGTGTGTGTGACAGACACTCTTATAGTTGTGTTCATCCCTCTATATTATATAGTGCCTTTCACACAAATCTATCTGATCTGTCAGCCTGTTATGTAGTGTCTATCTTGGATGTCTTATTTTACATCTTATCTATCTATCTATCTATCTATCTATCTATCTATCTATCTATCTATTATATAGCGCCTTTCACTTCTATCTATCTATCTATCTATTATATAGTGCCTTTCACATCTATCTATCTAAATAAAATGTATTATTATTATTATTATTATTATTATTATTATTATTATCTTCTATCTCTTTGAGGCCTGTTTTAGGTTTCCCTCTCTGATACTCCAAGTTTTGAATGCACTGACACTTCAGGCCCTTCTTGCTTTGTTGCTCTCAGGTGCTGATTTGATTTAAATGACAGCAGCAGTTTTTTACGTTCTCCAGATGGGATTATGTTTCTTTTTCCATATTTATTTTGAAAAGAACATTTTTGTTTATGCCTGTAAAATAAAAATCCACAATACAGTATATTCATAAAAATGATGTATAGTCATTTTATATGTACTCTTTTGGGGTGTCATGGTGGCACAGTGATTAGCGTGGCTGTATCACAGTAAAGAGATCAGGGTTCACGTCTTTAGTGCTCCCTGTGTTCTCCCCGTGTCTGTGTGGGTTTCCTCCAGGTGCTCCGGTTGTCACCCACAGTCCAAAGACATGCAGGTGAGGTGATTTGCTGTTGTAAATTTGGCCCTAGTATGTGTGTATTTCTCTGTGTTTGTGTGTTCACCCAGTGATGGACTGGTGCCCAGTTCATGGAGTTGTTCCCACCTCATATGCACTCCTTGCTGATGATGCAGGCTTCAGCTGCTCCCGATTCTGTTCAGGATAAGTGGGTTTGAAAATGGATGGATGAATGGACCCACAAATTTAAAAAGGGCAGTGTCACAAGACAATTTATGAAACATCTAAGAAAACAGTACAGTGAAGCACTGGGCATATAAAGTATATGAGCAGTTACTGATTTTATATACAAGCATTGCAGTTTAAACATATAATTTACTTATTAAAAAGATCACATTTCAGTTAGGGTGGCGCAGTGTGTAGCGCTGCTGCCTCGCAGTTAGGAGACCCAGGTTCACTTCCCGAGTCCTCCCTGCGTGGAGTTTGCATGTTCTCCCCGTGTCTGCGTGGGTTTCCTCCCACAGTCCAAAGACATGCAGGTTAGGTGACTTGGCAATCCTAAATAGTCCCTAGTGTGTGTGTGTGTGTGTGTGCGCCCTGCGGTGGGCTGGCGCCCTGCCCAGGGTTTGTTCCTGCCTTGTGCCCTGTGCTGTATGGGATTGGCTCCAGCAGACCCCCGTGACCCTATGTTAGGATATATCCGGTCGGACAATGACTGACTGACATTTAAGTTTCATTAGCTGACATATTGCAGGCATGGATGTTACATTTGTGAGGTTTATGAGTCACTCTCCGATCTTTGACATTCATTAGCGCTGGTACGCCACCTCTTGGAGTTCTAAAAAGCCTGCAGGTAAGTCAGCAACTTCCACATTTTGATGAATTCACCAGCAGGGGGCTCCACTTGATACTGTCCAGTCCTTAGTGTGGCTGCTTCATGCATTCAGTCACCTGATTTTCAATCTCAAACGAAATGCTTTTAAACACAAACTCCATGGAGCACAACAGGCAAAATGGATTTGCCTAAAAACATAATGCAATCCCAAAGCACAATTTAGTAATGAAGTCAAATACGGAGCAATAAGCTTCAAAAATCCCCAAACTTCACAAAGCACGAAAAGTAGAAAAACTCACCAAAAGAGAGTGCATTTGAAATGAAATGAACTGCAGAAGAACTGGGAGAGACCCTCCAAACATATTGGGCAGAGGGCAGGTCCTGGCGGTGATTGGCAGGTGGCTCCGCCTCTTGCTCCACCCACACAACACAGAATATAGCTGAGGCAACTTGTATACAACATCAAATACAAGGACTACTGCACATACTCAAGAAAAGCAACAGTGACATCAAAAAATGGCACAAAAATACACAAAACAAATAAACATGGATGAACCGTGATAGGCCACAAGCGGAAGTGACCTGCGACTGTTCAAAAACATCAACAACAACAACATTTATTTGTAGAGCACATTTGCATACAAATGATGAGCTCAAAGTACTTTACATAATGAAGAAAGAGAAAAAAGACCAAATAAATACAGTGGCTTGCAAAAGTATTCAGCCCCCTTGAACTTTTCCACATTTTCTCACATTACAGCCACAAACATGAATCAATTTCATTGGAATTCCACGT
>JANRMT010062827.1:5269158-5306458 GCA_026402145.1 Polypterus bichir lapradei
CTTTTCACGAGAGAGCTACTTCACGGATTTAGATCGGGTTTTTTTCTAGAATTTGCTTGAACATTCCAGTTGATTTCATGACTTCTCTCGTTGCGCTATGTATCATAGTTCGCTTGCGGTACGTATTTATTTACGCAAATCTGAGAGACACACAGTGGGCCGAGGTGAGGGGGATCTGTGACGTCAGGAGTAGAGAGCTGGGCGGGGCCCTCGCTGTCCTGTTTCACTACTATGTGGGCGGAGCCACAGGGGACTGTTAGTTTTATATATAAAGATAATAAAGTTACATATAAGGTAAGGTTCAGGGGTAAAACTTTATCTGAGCTTGCAGCTTTGCCATGCCTTATGCCACTGTGAATGCCACTTCTTTTTTTAAACTTCTCAAACCATCCACTGCTCGCTTCTGAATCACTCGTTCCAGGGGTTGTCTTAATGAGATCAGCATACTTTTCAGTATCATCGATTGCTTTAGGTCTTTGTTTCGTTAACACTTTAACACCTTTTGCCACATCACCACCCTTGAATCTCTCTTTCTCTTTAAGAATGGTACTTACTGTTGACGTTGCTTTGCCGTATTGCCCTGCCAGATCAGTCACATGAACACCATCTTCGTGTTTTTTGATGATCTCTTTTTTCAGTTCTATGGTTATGTTCACTAATTTCTTCATGGGTGCATCCTTTAATGCTTTCTTTGGCTCCATGCTGGTCGTAAACCTTCGTAACTCAACAGTAAAGTACACCAAAAACTGCTAACGTGTTCACAGTAAAATAACTTGTGTATTAATTTGCCGAAGGATGGGCTCAGACTGCCTCAAGATTCCTTTGTCTAACTGACGCTGCGCAAACCATACATGCTTGATCGTGTTCGAAACGCTCTGGTTGCGAGTAACTACTCATGTACGGAGACAAATTTCATGACGGAAATATGCTTGTATACCGGATTACTCGGGAAAAGAGGAGCTGATGAACAGAGGTCTCACTGTACTCCAGTTTTCCATCTGAAAAATCTTAGAAATTGCGTTTTCTAAGTCAGGTTGTATAACACTGGGGACAAAATGAGGACCAGCCCTGGATGAGGTTCCAATCTATCAAAGGGCAAACCATAATGGTAACCTAACACCGCATCTTTACGACGTGGAGGAAAACCAAAATATGTCAAAAAAAAGTTCATACATCAGACAAAAGGGAGATGAAGGCTGCTGGGAATTTGGTGCATCTGTGCGCACCACCAGCTGTAAAAAGATGTCTGAGATTTGTGTTTAATGTCTGCCTTTACCATGGAAGCCATGGCTTCTGTGTTTTTAGATCATTTCAAGCTTCTGTTTTCTGTTACTTACAGGCCCAGATGTCTCAGAAAAAGGTGAAATGCTTGGATCTTCCCGCCCTGAGTCGGCCATTCAAACTTGGGGGCCTGTATGACTCGTGTTCTGATGCCATCATCCAAGGTAAGCCATCTGAGTGAGCGTCAGGTGTTTCTATATGTTACGTCTACACCTGATTGCAAGAAAAGAGAAAAACAAAAAAAAAACAAGTTCGAAAATGTCCACATGGCAGTGGCGAAGCTCAAGTTCATGCCGCTCAAGGCGGGGCGGGGCTTCAATTTGCCGCCCTCCAACATATCTGAATATCCATCCATCCATTATCCAACCCGCTATATCCTAACTACAGGGTCACGGGGTCTGCTGGAGCCAATCCCAGCCAACCCAGGGTGCAAGGCAGGAAACAAACCCCGGGCAGGGCGCCAGCCCACCACAGGGCACACACACACACACACACACACCAAGCACACACTGGGGACAATTTAGGATCGCCAAGTCACCTAACCTGCATTTGGACTGTGGGAGGAAACCCACACAGACACGGGGAGAATATGTAAAATCCACGCAGGGAGGGCCCAGGAAGTGAACTCAGATCTTCATACTGTGAGGCAGCAGCGCTACCCACTGCGCCACCGTGCCACCCATATCTGAATATGTTAACCTATTTAAATAGAAAATTAAAATGGCATATAGAGAAAAATTAAGATACATTTTGCATAGATTTATTCATATATAGAGAAACAGCAATCATTTTTCGCATATAATTATTTATAAGCATCAGCTAGACAAGAATATAGTATAGACGCACTGATAAGCTGTGATCTAATTATTAGTTTAATATAATTACGCTGCAAAAACCAGAACCATCAATGTCTACAAGTGATAGGTGGGGAGTTTTGAACACATTCGGATTGATAACGAAACAAAATTATAAATTGTAAATTAGTTGTTTATCTTCCTATAAGTTATTATCGGTGCAATGTTTCTGTTTATTTTTGTTATTGCCTCATTAATTTCAACTGCTGTGTCTGATGACGTCACAGAGGGACAGTCTGAAAATTATTTTTGAAGCATTTGTGGATAGAAATGAGAGAATTTTACTTTTTTGATTCATATTTTGCCGAACTCTGCTGTTTACACATGAACTGTACTGAGCCTTTTGGCCAATAATGCCGCCCCCAAAAATGTGCCGCCTGAGTCGGACCACCCCCTCCGCCCGCCCCTAGCTACGCCACTGCCACATGGCTGCTCTGAAACGGGAAGATGTTTCATTTTTGATTATTGTATTCAGTTATCCGATTTTTAAAATGAAATATACAGTGGATTCAGTAAGTATTCAGACTCCTTCACTTTCTGAACATTTTACTGTGTTTTAGATTTCATTTCCAGTGGATACATTTGCCGTTTTTGTCCACCAGTCTACACTCAGTTACCCATAATGACCACATGAACACATGTGACCAGAATGGTTTGCAAATTCCTTAAGTAGATTGCCCAGAGGGGACTGGGTGGTCTCTTGGTCTGGAACCCCTACAGATTTTATTTTTTTTCTCCAGCTTTTGGAGTTTTTTTTTTGTTTTTTCTGTCCACCCTGGCCATCGGACCTTACTTATCCTATGTTAATTAATGTTGACTTATGTTTATTTTTTATTGTGTCTTTTATTTTTCTATTCTTCATTTTGTAAAGCACTTTGAGCTACATTTTTTTGTATGAAAATGTGCTATATAAATAAATGTTGATTGATTGATTGATTGATTAAAAACCAAAAAGCCGAACTCTGTCATTCCTATAGGAGCATTCGGACCCTTTGCCGTGGTTGTGCTCAGGTCCATCCTGTTTGCTTTAATTCTCCTTGAGATGTTTCTAGAACTTGATTGGAGACCCCCTGTGGCAAACTAAATTTATTCGAAAGGCACATGTGTGGACAAAAACCAAGCTGTAAAGCACAGCTAGAGAGCACTTAATCTGAAATAGTTTTTTTTTTCACTGCTAAAATCCATTGTCTGGGGTGCATGGACACCAGCGAGTCTCTGGAAGGATCCTGGCTTGGATCAGCTTATGAAGTTGGGGATCACGCAAGTGGTGATGGCATTTACCTCTGACCCCAAATGAGCAGAGCGTGAGGTGGAACCCGTTGTGTGAATGTGTGGGCGGGCAGTGCCCAAGGCAGATGATCCTGCATGGAGTCACATGAAAGGAGCCCTAGAACATTTGTGTGGCAGTCCTGGGAGTAACTCTTTTGACTGCAAAATAATGCTAATAGATGAATAGTCCATGTTTTAGCCCAAATTGAAATGAAAAAAAAAATTGTATGTTTTATGTTTTGCAATTGTAAAATTACATAAAAAATTTATTTTAAGGGCTATTTCATGATACTGTATGCAGTCATCACTCCGCACAACAATCTCAGCAACATGGCTCCTTCTCCTCTCCTAAGAACCCTACATGATCCTCTCTCTCTCTGTCTCTGTGTCTCTCTACCTGCCTAAAAACAAGATCAAGCATCCTTGGTGCAAAATGTTTCTATGCCCTTTTAGCATCTTGGAGGAGGATTACTAATTTACTCTCTATCTACCTTTCTCTACTCCCTTGTTCTCATTCTCTTTCCCTCTCTATGTCTCTCTCTCTCTCTCTTTTACAACATGCGCTGGCACCATTGGTTCCAAATGATTCCACTGCCCTCTAGTGTCTTGGATGACTAGTGTCTTTACTCCACCCTTCTATCTCTCTCTTCCTCTCTTTAAGAACAAGGTCAGGTACCATTGGTGCCAAATGTTTCTACTGCCCTCTAGCATAATGGAGGAGAGTTCATAATTTATTTCTGCCCCCACCACTGACTCACTGCCTCTCCCCCTCTCTTATTCGCTGTCCTTCTCTCTTTCTCTCTATGTCTCCTTAAGAACGAGGCTGGACATTCTTAGTGCCAAATGTTTCTACTGCCCTCTAGTGTCATGGAGGAGAATTACTAACTTATACGCCCCCCCCCCCCCATCTCTCTCTGCTTCTCTCTTCCTCTTTATTTCTCTTTTGAAGAAAATGTCAAGCATCCCTAAAGGTGTAATGATGGAGGAGAGTCACTAATTCACTTGTCCTCTTCTCTCTCTCTCTCTAAGAACAAGCTCAGGCACCCTTGGAGCCAATGTTTATATTGCCCTCTAGTGTCTTGGAAGATAATTACTAATTTACCCCATCCTCTGTCTTTCTCTCACTCTCTCTCTCTCTCTCTCCTTCTGTTTTCCTCATTCCCTTTCTTTATCTGTGTCTTCTTCTCTCCCCACTATTGCCAATGCCTTTAAGATCACGGTCAGGCGTTCTTGGTGCCAAATGTTTCTACTGCCCTCTAGCAGCTTGGAGGAGAGTTTGTAATTTACTCTTTCTCTACCCCTCACTCTCCCTCTCTCACTTGCTCTCCTTCTCTTTTTCTCATTCTGTCGTTCTCTCTCTCTCTCTCTCTCCTCCCCCCACTGTTTCGGTCAGGCGTCCTTGGTGCCAGATGTTTCTACTGCCCTCTAGTGTCTTGGAGGAGAATTACTCATTTACTCTCTCTCTCTCTCCTTCTGTTTTTCTCATTCCCTTTCTCTCTGTGTGTCTCTTTCTCTAACACTCTGCCTCTCTCTCCCCACTGCCACCCATGCCTTTAAGAACACGCACAGGCATCCTGTATGCTAAATGTTTCTACTCCCCTTTAGCGTCTTGGAGTAGAGTATGTAATTCTCTCTCTCTCTCTCTCTCTCTCTCTCTCTCTCTCCTTCTGTTTTTCTCATTCCCCCTCTCTCTCTCTCTCTGTGTCTCTCTCTCTCTCTCCCCACCACTACCCATGCCTTTAAAGACACAGTCAGGCATCCTGGGTGCTAAATGTTTCTACTACCTTCTAGGGTCTTGGAGGAGAGTTCCTAATTCTTCATCTCTCTCTTTCTCTGTCCCACACCCCCCAGTCACCCCCCCCCCCAACTTAAAGAACACGGTCAGGCATCCTTGGTGCCAGATGTTTCTACTGCCCTCTAGTGTGTTGGTTACTAATTCTCTCCTCTCACTCTCTGTCTCTTTCTCTATATGATGGGTACGCCATCCCAATGCCACAGTTTCCCTCTAATGTTTCTAGGGGGAGGTTGTACTGTTTGATGCAGGTGAACCCTTTTATGTTACAGTAATTAAATCAAAGATTCCAAATCTCTGTCATGGTATGCACTGTCCATTTTCTTTCAGATATCACACTTTGGCCCCCCGAAGCCCTGGAGAAAGCTGTTAATGTTAAGCCACAACACAAAAGCAAAAGCAATTTGATTCCTTCAGACTCCATCAAGAAAAAAGATGCAGCCCTTTGTCTTCCCGCGTCTCTCCAAGCCAGTGTTCTGAGTGAGCTGATTGATCTCCAAGGTTCTGCCAGGTACTGGAAATATAGAAATACGCTTAGGAAAGGCGTGCAGGTGACTTTGCATTACCAGGCCTCAACGAGATATGAAGAGTTAATGATGGAGAAGCTGAAAGCAAACAAAGGTTCCTCTGTAGATGTCACGAAACTGGGCTCTGCCACGCATGTCGTCACGGGGTTGATGTATGGAGTGCAGGTTTTCCTGGTTTTTGATCTTGACGTTCTTCAGTCTGAGGAGAAAGAAGACCTCCAAGATAAGTTAACAAAGCTGGTCAAAAATAATCTCATGAGCACAGGAAATCAAAGCCTGAAGTGTAATGTCCATGAAACGGTAATTGTTGAGAGAGTCAATTGCAGGGCCTTCACTGATCTGAGGCTTCCCAAAGAGACCTTGACGTTCATGGAGGCCTACGATTTGTATCACTCCCTGAAAAACGTACCTCCTGAAAACGATCAGAAAGTAGTACCTATCAAAGTGTGGCTGCAGCCCCTGACAATGGTGGACCCCAAAGCTCCAAAACCTGGTCGAGAGCTTCGTGAAGGTTTAGTCGAGTCCTTGCAGGGAGTCTTTAACCACCTGGAGGAGTGCGAGGCAAGAAGCACCTACATGATGAGAGATGACGCTGTGCACACATTTCCACTACTTAAGAAGAAGTTCCAACATTTCAGAAAGTTGTGCCAGGAGTACAAATTGTGCTTGCAGAGGAGCTTCTCAAGGTTGGTTCCACTCGCCCGCAGAAGTGAAAAGGAAGAAAACGTTCTTCAACAAATTCTGGCTGCCAGGGAGCGGTCTCCGTTCAGTAAAAACTCATTAGATGCCTGGATAAATGACAAGACGAAGGAGATGAACACCATTCAGTCGTACCTGAAACTCTTCAATGGCCTGCAGGTCATGTCCTCAGAAAAACAGCTGGAAGAGGAAGTTTTAAACCCCGACGCAGAGTATTTGCTGTGCTTTGTGTTCACTTCACTGGATCAGGAAGAACCGTATCTGTCGGAGCTGGAGAAGTACTGTGCTCGGCAAACAGACGAAACAACGGCAGATCAACAGTCAGAGCCCTACGATTACGCAAATCAAGTGGGTCAGTGGTGGTTTCAGGCAAGCTCAGGCTCCAAAAAGGCCCGGAAGTGCGCTCGATTCTTTGCAGAGTTTGTCGAGGCAAACAAAAACTCTAAAATGACAAAATTTGCGATCGCTTCAGTCCCAAACAAGGACCATCCTGGGGTAACGGTCTACTTCTACGAGGAAGGTGTGTTGCAAAGCACGGACTATGAGCCTCCATCAAAGCCTGGGCCAGTCCAGATTACCCCTAAGACCAGTGACGGGGTGACCCTTCAGATGCAAGCTCCCAAAAGAGGATGTGCTAACATCCTCAACTACCGAGTCCATTACAGAGCCCTGCCACATGGAACGTGGAACACCGCTGATACCAAAGGGAAGGAGGAAAACCTTTATGTTGGCGGCCTACTTCCTGATCAGCGTTATGAATTCAAGTCCTCGGCAGTGAGCCTACCTGGAGTCAGTCAAGCAAGTGACACAACTGAAATTGTGACACCAAAAACAGGCAACAACGAGAAGTTATCATTAACTGCACATCCCTCATCTCATGAGGAGCTCTCTGCAGATGAATACGATACAGAAAACGAGCATGGAGAGGACTGGCATCATTCTCAGTCCGAAGAATGTGATGAATCCGAAATGTTGGGTTATGAGAGTTCTGAAACCCTTGATTCTTCCATTGAGGACAGCTGTAAAAATGAAACTAAACAGGCCGATGACGAGACCGTCTGTAATCATGTCACCAGTGAGCTCGCCTTGCGAATCCGTAGTCATATGAGTCGCCCCGTGACATTCCAAAATGCTTCAAAGAAGCCACAGTTATTTCAGCTCTCTCTAGAAGAGAGGAACTTGGATGCAAGTGGACATCTTAAAAAAGCCTCATTCGGAGAACGAGGGTCGAAACCCAACAAGAACATTTTAGTCGTTGGGGCATCGGGGGCAGGCAAAACCATGCTCATTAACGCCATGATCAACTACATACTGGGAGTCGAGTGGGCGGATGACTTCCGATTTATCCTGAAAGAAGAAGAACTGAGGAGATCCCAAACAGAAAGCCAGACTCCGGAAGTCACTGCCTACACGATTCATCATACGGAGGGCTTTCAAATTCCGTTCTCCCTCACTATCATTGACACGCCAGGTTTCGGAAGCACTAAAGGAATCAAAGAAGATGAAAACATCTCCAGGCTGATCCGGGATCTTTTTACCCAGCATCCTATCATCCATCACATCGACGCAATTTGTTTCGTGACTCCAGCCTCTGTAGCTCGCGTGACCCACACCCAGCAATATATCTTTGACGCCATCACTTCTGTCTTCGGGAAAGACGTCGTTCAGAATGTGGTTATCCTGACCACTTTCTCGGACGCGCAGATGCCCCCAGTCCTAGAGGCCATCAGGAACTCCAAGGTGCCCTATGCCAAAGATGCAGTTGGGACCCCAGTCTTTTTTAGATTCAACAGTTCCTCCTTGTATGCCAGCAGTTCAAAATCAAGCGGCGGAAGGAACAAAGAACAAGACGGATGTAGTTTTGAAAAAATTTTCTGGCAGATGGGGTCGCACAGCTTCAAGAATTTGTTTCTTTTCTTAAGCCAAACGAAAGCAAGAAGCCTGGCTTTAGTTAACAATGCGCTTAAAGAAAGGAAACAGCTGGAGGTCACCACAGAAGGATGGAGGACTATGATCAGTTCTTGCCTGTGTGCTCTCGATGAATTACGTGCAACAAGACTTGCTTTGGAACAGCATCAGAATAAAACGGAAGAAGGCGAAAATTTTGAGTATGAAGTCGAAACTACGAAACCTGTCCGAGAACTGCTTCCAAGTGGCCATCACGTCAAAAACTGCATGAACTGCCAGTTCAAGTGCGGTTCTCCATTTTCTACCGATCGAGATGAGGAAAACGGCCGATTCCCCATACCTGACAGCAAAGGCAACTGCAGCATCTGTCCCAACAAATGTACCTGGAAAATTCATTTTGACCAAAAATACAAATGGACCTACCAAGTTACAAAGGAGAAGAAAGAGTATCGGGAAGTCAAGGAGAGATTTGAACGAGAGTACGGCGAGGTGATGACAGCAGACCAGATACTTGCGTGTCTACAGACGGAAATCACCGTTTATCAAGGAGCAGCGATCACGTTGATACAAAACCTGCACAGAGATCTTCAGAAAATTAATAAAATGGGCACACAGAGGCAAATCCAAACTGTCACTGAGTATATCAGCTTGATGATTAAATCGGAACAATTTGAAGGCAAGCCGGGCTATGAGGGCCGCATTCAGTCGCTGCAGGAAATCCAAAAGCAAGACGGATAAGCTACAGCCCAATAGGTACAAAGAATGGAGTAAATAGGGGAGATGTTTTTATACTTATATATTTTTTTTTAAATGCTGAAACAATTAAATACATAATTGATTAATTGATCATCAGAATGATATAATTGGTAACAAACTTAGAATTTTATTAACTCAAAGTCTGCACTTATTAAGTTTGGAAAATTTTCAGCAAATAAATTGAACGAAACATTGACTTACCTGTGATTCTTTTGGGTATAACTATAAAACACTTGAACCTCCAGTCCTTGAATAAAGGTGGGTCAGGTGCACTTATGAAGCACAGCACCCCAGGTCACCCCACAGAGGGTGCTACCCCCTTCTTCATACCCTAACGGTGTGTATACAAGGCCACATTAAGACCCCCACAGGCCCCTGGGTGGTTTGGCTCCTTAACAGAGAGCTGATCACACTTTTAACAATGTAGCGCCCACACCAGGTCATTTAGTGCAGGAAGGTATTTCTCACTTTTCAGAGTTTTTCACTCATGTATACTCGATCATTTCATTTTATCGAGAAGTCCCCCTAGGTTATTTCGATTTGCAGATACGCCATTATTTCATCGAAAGGGGGTGAGGGTGTTCATTGGTGAAAAGGTCCCTTGCCATCACAGGTTGCTGGTCGGACATCCGGGATGTCCTGATGGGAGATCCACCCCATGCGTATGACTGTCTTTTGCACTCTGAGTGTATGACGTGCATTTGCAATAAAAACGATCAGTCAGTCAGTGCAGTATGTTTACGGTCAGCAGATGTCACCGCTGTTCTTTTCCTGTCTGCCACGTGACGTGCTGACACTGCTTTTCTATACATGTCCACATTGTCATGTAGCCATGTTATCATTTGTCACGATAAGGACCCAAAGCCCAATCATGTGGTGGAGCTAGCCCCCACCTCCAATTTTTTGGTTGCCTTTGCCTTATGTTTGCAATGAAAATGATCAGTTGGCTTGTGCAATGTGTTTCACTGTCAGTAGATGTCACAGCGGTTCTGTGGCTGTCAGCAACGTTCTGTGCCCAAACACTGCCAGTCTTTCTCTGTCAGCCACACCACCACTTGTTGTGAGAAGGACCCAAAGAACAATTACCTGGGCAAGATGGTCCACACCACATCATTATCTATCTTTTAACACCAAGATCAAGGTTCAAGGCCCAGCAGTTCGCAAGTTTTTGTGTGACAGAGAGACAACCCTTAGCATTATGTAGATATACAGTGGGATGCAAAAGTTTGGGCAACCTTGTTAATTGTCATTATTTTCCTGTATAAATTGTTGGTTGTTACGATAAAAAATGTCAGTTAAATATATTATATAGGAGACACACACAGTGATATTTGAGAAGTGAAATGAAGTTTATTGGATTTACAGAAAGTGTGCAATAATTGTTCAAACAAAATCAGGCAGGTTCATAAATTTGGGCACCACAAAAAAGTAATGAAATCAATATTTAGTAGAGCCGCCTTTTGCAGAAATTACAGCCTCTAAACACTTCCTGTAGGTTCCAATGAGAGTCTGGATTGTGGTTGAAGGTATTTTGGACCATTCCTCTTTACAAAACATCTCTAGTTCATTCAGGTTTGATGGCTTCCGAGCATGGACAGCTCTCTTTCACTCACACCACAGATTTTCAATTATATTCAGGTCTGGGGACTGAGATGGCCATTCCAGAACGTTGTACTTGTTCCTCTGCATGAATGCCTTAGTGGATTTTGAGCAGTGTTTCGGGTCGTTGTCTTGTTGAAAGATCCAGCCCCGGCGCAGCTTCAGCTTTGTCACTGATTCCTGGACATTGGTCTCCAGAATCTTCTGATACTGAGTGGAATCCATGCGTCCTTCAACTTTGACAAGATTCCCAGTCCCTGCACTGGCCACACAGCCCCACAGCATGATGGAACCACCACCATATTTGACTGTAGGTAGCAGGTGTTTTTCTTGGAATGCTGTGTTCTTTTTCCTCCATGCTTAACGCCCCTTGTTATGCCCAAATAACTCCATTTTAGTTTCATCAGTCCACAGCACCTTATTCCAAAATGAAGCTGGCTTGTCCAAATGTGCTTGAGCATACCTCAAGCGGCTCTGTTTGTGCTTCCTCTGCATCACTCTCGCATACAGCATCTCCTTGTGTAAAGTGCGCCGAATGGTTGAACGATGCACAGTGACTCCATCTGCTGCAAGATGATGTTGTAGGTCTTTGGTGCTGGTCTGTGGGTTGACTCTGACTGTTCTCACCATTCGTCGCTTCTGTCTATCGGAAATCTTTCTTGGTCTGCCACTTGGAGCCCTAACTTGAACTGAGCCTGCGGTCTTCCATTTCCTCAATATGTTCCTAACTGTGGAAACAGACAGCTTAAATCTCTGGGACAGCTTCCCCTAAACCATGATGGTGAACAATCTTTGTCTTCAGGTCATTTGAGAGTTGTTTTGTGACCCCCATGTTGCTACTCTTCAGAGAAAATTAAAGGAGGAGGGAAACTTACAATTGACCCCCTTAAATACTCTTTCTCATTCTAGGATTCACCTGTGTATGTAGGTCAGGGGTCACTGAGCTTACCAAGCCAATTTGAGTTCCAATAATTAGTTCTAAAAGTTTTGGAATCAATAAAATGACAACGGTGCCCAAATTTATGCACCTGTCTGATTTTGTTTGAACAATTATTGCACACTTTCTGTAAATCCAATAAACTTCATTTCACTTCTCAAATATCACTGTGTGTGTCTCCTATATGATATATTTAACTGACATTTTTTATCGTAACAACCAACAATTTATACAGGAAAATAATGACTATTAACAAGGTTGCCCAAACGTTTGCATCCCACTGTATGTATAGAAGAAGCCCCATCCACCAGCTAGGAGCTACAAATGAAAAGAATCTAGACTGAGATTTGATACACACAAAGTTGGCATCTCCATACGCTGTTCACTAGCAGACCTGAGTGGTTGAGAAGGAGCAGAGGACCTCACAAGTGCCTTCATATATAGTGGAGCCAACCCACTGACTCCTCTATAGACAAGCATCAAAGATTTGAACCTAATATGTGCCACTACAAGTACCAAGTGATGTGATTTGAAGAGAGAAGTGACATGTGCCCACCACAGCTGGGTGAACACCAGATGTGCTGCTGCATTTTGAATCACCCGCAAGAGCTTGGTGACACGTGCCGGTGTTTCTGCCAGCAGAGAGTCACAGTAGTCCAGATGTGACATGACCAAACCCTGGACCTGGAGTGTTAGGTACAAGTCGATCTTGAGGATGTTGTATGGAATGAATCTGCAAGACCAAGAGACCGTAGCAACATGGTCCCTGAACGACAACTGGTCATTGATCACCACCTTAAGGTTCTGCTGTGGTAGAAATCAAATATATTAATTAAAGTAAGAAACTTAACCTCTACTAGAACAAGTCTGTTAAAACGTCTTTGAGTCAGAAACCAGGCAGGAGAAAAACTGTTCATTGCGTGCTTTATTACTCTTGCAGAACCAATGCGGAAGAAGGAGCATCCATCACAGCCATCTGTTACAGCATGATCAGAATGGTCACAGAATTGAAGGCAGAAGCTCATACTTACTGATAGCTGACTTTACAGAACAATGCTGATTAACGCATTTATGTCGTACTCTGTTCTGTGGTGGGCTGGCGCCCTGCCCGGGGTTTGTTTCCTGCCTTGTGCCCTGTGTTGGCTGGGATTGGCTCCAGCAGACCCCCGTGGCCCTGTAGTTAGGAGATAGTGGGTTGGATAATGGATGGATGGATGTCGTACTCTGTTTGGTTAACAGACGTGACCAGACAGACACAACCAGCCTAAAATCAAAGTCTTTCTCCATTATATCATTGTTCTTCAATATCTCTGACCATAACTCTTATTCTGTTATGAAAACTGTATATGTGCCAACTAGCAAGTCTTACTTGGTGCGTGAAAGAACATCACATCAGCCAGTTTCTTGAGCCATCCCCTCTGGAACATTCTGCTTGTGTACCCGACCATTTCAGCAGTCTCTTCATGACATTTCTGAAACAAATGCTTATACAGTATATGTCACTGTACACTGCGAACCAAAATACTTTACTGTTACCTCTAAATTATTCTCTCACAAAAGTGAGCCGAGCTGAACAAAGATGGGGTGTTGAATAGATGGACGAGCTGGGATAACAAGAAGGTCCATCTTTGACAGAATGAGCTGGAGCTGGAGTTCCCTCTTCCAGGTTGAAACATCAGTGAGACATGCAGAGATTTCTAGCTGTTATTGTGTGGTCTGGTCATTCAAACCTAAAAGCATAATGTGAGTTACACACTGAGATATAAAAGAAAATATGTTGTGGACCACCGGGGGCGTACAGTTCCCAAACCCGAACACAACAGGCACAGGGTCCAGTTTCAGCACACAGCACACATTTATTAAAGAGGGGAAGTGCTTTTTCCTCGCCCCTAGTAGCACAGTACCAAGCACTAAATGTACAAATCAGCACAGTCCTTCTTTCTTCCTCTCTCGTCGCCTCCACTCCTCCTCATCAGCTTTGTCCACCTCCTCCCGACTCTGGCTCCTTGACTGACTCCTTTTATAGCGCACCCAGAATTGCTCCAGGTGTTCCCTGACCTTCTTCTGGCAGCATTTATGGATGTGGCGGAGATGCTGCCTCAGAGGGCTCCATTGACTCTGCAGCACCCCCCGGCAGTGCCCACAGAACCCAACAGGGCTGCGCCAGACTCCATCTCCCAGCATGCCTTGTGAGAATCCATGGGGCAGCAGCAACCCAGAGGGGAATGCCCTCTAGCATCCCAGGGGAGACAATATATTTTGACACCGCAGGGACTGCACCTAATTTCTTTGTATTTGTTACAATGACAATAAAGATATTTTGATTCTGACAGCGTCCCAACCGTTCTCTGTCCCTCGGTCCTTGCACCCAGCTGGCCTCCTGGCCGGGTAATGGCCCTGGCTCTTGCTCAGTGTATGAAACATCTTTGAGTAGACGTTTATCCTTATAGTTCACAGTCAATATCAGTTATATGCAGCTGTCCAAACAAACCATCAGCAAGAAGCACGCCATTGAGGTCTTTGAGCAAAATGTCTGCAATTATAAAATGGGGCTTTGTCTGTCCAGCACAGGCTGACCCACAAAGTTAGAAGGACCGCCACTACAGTTGGAGCAAATCTGCAAAGTCTCAAGGAGAAGGCCCTCCTTTGTGGGCTGTTGTTTTGAAATATGAGTATGAAAATATTAATCAAATAATAAAAAGGAAATGCTTTCAAAGTAGTTACAGAGTAAGCTTGAGGCCTTTGGCTAATCTATACACCTTAATTAAAGGATAAATGTCCGTGTGCCTGTCGTTGTGACTATTCGGTTGCTGTCTCACTGTCTTTCCAAAAGATTTCACATCACAAACATTTTTAGTAATAAATTACATTGTATTTTCATTCCAATAGATGGTGCATCCCAAACGTTTGTAATACATTTGTGCTACACATTTGTGAATAAAATACAGTAAAAGCCTAGCATTCAGTTATCAGACGTGAAAACTCATTTTATCAATCTGCCCTGAAGAACCGTTACCTTAGCATATCGTACTCCCGTTATATCTACCGATGAGGCTATTGGTACCTCAGTCAGTCATTTTGTAACCCGTTTAATCCTGAATTAGGGTCTTGGGGGGTGCTGGAGTCTATGCCAGCTAGCACAGGGCACAGGGCACCAGTCCATTGCAGGCAAACACACACACACACATCAACCACGGCATGGGGAGAACATGCAAACTGCACACAGGGAAGACCTGGGACATGAACGCTGGTCTTTTTATTGCAAGGCAGCAGCACTACCACTGTGGCAAAGTGCTGCTCTTCATATGAATTTTAAAATTTTTCTATTCAGCTGTCACCAAATCTTTTCTATTTACTTTGCCTTTTCATTGTCCTGAATGGGTGCTTGACCTTAGTCTTTAATTTTGACCAAGTTCTGAGCTTATTGAAGGCCCCCTGAGTGATCAGACCACATCAAACCACCATTTGATTTCACTAGAAGTCAATACAAGACCCTCCACCATGGCACATCGTAAAATACCCAGGCAGGGACTGCATGGACAATTGGCCTCCATCAGGTAGATTCCACTTACCTGTGACTTGGGAGAATGGGGATTTCTCTGCTCCTTTTTGGTGTTTCAGGTGAATACGCCTTATAAAGATGAGAGGTGGAGATGGAGAAGTTAAGGTAAATGAGGACTACTTGGAGCAGGTGTAAAGACCACACTTAAGACGCACAGGCTTCTGCATAAAAGACTTCATGGGCAACACAAGTCTTCACACATGTCATTCATAGTGTTTTTTCGGGTATGGAGAGTGTGGAATTCTCCCAGTTGGGTAAAGGACAAAAATATATATTTTTTTATCAAAATCCATTTTTTATTCAATTTACTAATTTGAATAAGTAAACAATAATCAAAATATTCAAAATTACAAAAGGTCACCCGCAAAAGAACATACAAATACAAAAAAAAGCCAAATATGAATGTTAAATCTTAACAGAAAAATTAATCAAAATGAAGAAAAACACTGAAAACATGTAGAGAATTGAAACCTAAATACAAATTTAAAAAAAACCATCAACTACAAAGTAAACGTCAACAACCCAAAAAACGTCAATAAACAAAGACAACAAACCAAACTGAGGAAACGGCACAAGGGAGAGGAACAATTAAAGATTCCTCGGAGTGACAATGCCACTGCAAGCTCGCTGTGGCACCTGGGGTCCTACATGGGGCTTGTGATGGACAGCCGGGTCCCATGCCAGGCCGGGACGCCCCTACTGCATCTGTTCCGGGGGAGCAATCATGGGCAGCTCAATACCTCCTCCGGGACACTTGGTGGCAGCCTCCCTGCCCAACGGTAATTTCCCAACCGGTCCCATGGCTCAATGGGAGATGGAGTCTTCCACAGCCTGGTTGGGAGCTCGGATGGCCGCTAGGGGGACCTCCGTGGAGTCAACAGCCCGGCTGGACGAGTCTTCAGCCCCACCCGGAAGTGCAATTAGGACCAGGTGGTCAAGCACCTGGAACGCTTCCGGGTGGGCTATAAAAAGGGCCAGCCACAACCATTCAATGGCCAGAGTCGGGAGGAGGAGGACTAAGCTAGAGGAGGAGTGGTGGTAAAGGAGAAAGAGAGTGTGTTGTGTTGCAATTGTGCTTTGGGATTGTGTTGGGCTGTGTGGCACGGGGAGCACGTGTCCCACAGCTGAACAATTAATAAAACCCTTTGTAAGTGCCTCTGCGTCAGTCTGTGCCGGGTCGGGCGCTTATATAGCGCCTTATTACAGGCTCCTAGGTAATTGCTGATCGAAATAAGAAAAGAGCCCTAAACAACTGAACGAAACAAAATGACAAAACATAAACCAATCTCAAAAAAGGGAATGTCAGCAAATATAAAGCAAGCTGTGGTTACTGCAACTCTCGCGAGTCGCGGATGTGAAAACAAGCGCTCGAGACATCGCTATGCCTTTTACTGATACTGATTCAAAAACAGGAGGAACATTACAGCAAAGTGGAATTCTACACCAGTGAATATTACATTGTTCTCATTCCTCTAGCCTGGGGGATAGAAAGGGAGGGCAGCCAAATTTACAATCCTTACTTTCTGGTCCAATAATATTTCTGTACCCAGGAGATATCGTCACACCGGAGGGGTCTCAGCTTCACACAGAGTGTTGATGTATGTACTTTATAGTATACTAGCCATGTGCGCCCAACTACGTTGCGCGTGTTAGTTGTCTGTGAAGGGCTCCCTGTTTAATCGTGGCTGCCAGTCGTGAACTGGGCCCTTCGTTGCACAGCATTATGATTTTTTATAAGGGAAACAAAATTACAAAAGAAAATCCTTGGACATTGATTCGATAGGAATGGCCTACTCAGAATCACTGTCCGAATCGTAATTATGTGGTGGTGTAGGAGCATTTCTGTTTCTGTCCGTTCACAGTCCGTCTCATTTTCACGACGCTATCGTTTCCTCTCACAATGTCTTCTCAACCTTTCTCCAATCTCGCAGGTTGCTTTGTGGCAATCCAAAGAGTAAGGCAATATACACGGAGCAATGGTTATAAAAGGAGGACACATAGGTATCCAGGCTCTTTAAAGCATAAATAGGGATCACCTCACTGACATGTGAGCAAGTCACGGTACAACTGTGAGACGTGCAGCACTCGCCGGCTACAACGTAACAATAATAATTTCCGGAACGTGCTGTTACGGTGTCATTCATTTTACCCACTGTCTTTCTTTCAATTATATGTTACGTAGGCACGTACCTTTTATCTTCGGCAATCTCATTCTCTAACCAGGCCTCAGGAGCTAACCAGCGTAACACTGTCCACCACCCCTTTCGTTATTCCGGCACATTGTTGACATCCGCAAGTAACAACAACGTACTAAACTGGAAGGTGGCCTACGCATGCGTGGAATTTGCGGACAAACAAAGATCAAGATCTAAATGAAGATCTCTTTAGTTAATTTAAAGCACAACAATTTGTTTAGTTTGAATGTCTGTGTTTTGAGGTGTGACTGGCGTACTACAGTCTTCAGTAGTATAAGCCTGGAGGAGATTCTTAATGCAATGCCTATGTTTTAGCTGTCTCTATACTGCCATCTAGTGCTTCTTCTTCTAATTCATTCATGGACAAACAAAGATCAAGATCCAAATGAAGATTATATATAGAGATAGTAACAGTTAACGGATGAGTAAGCCGTTCAAGTAGGAAAAAAAAGACAGCCATTGTGGGAGCAAAGTTTGATGTTAACTCAGGAAAACAGAAACATACATTTAAATTTGGATGGTTTTGTGGCACAGTAACTTTACATTATAATCTTATCACATACGCAGAATACAGTGAAATTCTTACTTCATATACTCATCCACATGCAACTCGTATTATACAATACAATTAATTTTTGTATAGCCCAAAATCACACAAGAAGTGCCGCAATGGGCTTTAACAGGCCCTGCCTCTTGACAGCCCCCCAGCCTTGACTCTCTAAGAAGACAAGGAAAAACTCCCAAAAAACAAAATGAAAGAAACCTTAGAAAGGCGGTTCAAAGGTCAGAGATCACATCATTAAACAAAATACAGGGATCTCTAGGTCACCTCTGCTTGGTGTTCAGTCTGGAAAGGTGGCGTATATAAAACACAATTCTAAAAAGCCAAGTAGCAGGTTGTGTGTTCATCATTCTGTACAATTACAACACCTTGGGAAAAATGTTCAATGTGCAAAGGCGCTATATAACATAAGATTCATTCCCGCTACTGTTTCCAATCCAGATTGAGTCTTGCAGGGCTCACACCATGTAAATATTTGAGGAATTGCGGTGATCTTGTAAAAATATGTATATTTGCATACTGATCAATTAATTTTGCAAAGGTTAGATTTACAAATGCCTAATAAGTAATACCAAACATGAAATACATTTTTGTTATGAGGATTTCATATCAAGTTGACTCACAACATTGAAGGATAACCGTATTGTTTCAGGTCTCCTATTGGAACTGCTGCAGTTACAACCGCACTTTCTCAACCTTCTAGCCAGCTGTGTTCTGTTGAAGTCTAAATTGGGATGTTAACGGCAGCAGCAGTTTCATTTAAAGTACCTTGAGCTCCTCTGATCACTTAGTCATTATAGGAATTGCTCTGCCAGTTTCGACGTCTGTTGCCTCTACCCCTACCTCTATTATATCCTCTGCCTCTCCAATCTCCGTCACTTCTCCCTGTGTTCCCAGACCCACCTCGACCCCAATATCCGCTGCCACTCCTCCAATCTCCATCACCTTTACCTCTGCCACCACCCCAGCCTCTTCCTCTGCCCCTACCTCTATCCCAGTCCCTCCACCCTCCTCTTCCCCTGTCCATACTGTCAGTTGTGTCGTTAGTGCCAAAATAAACATATCCTGCCTGTCCATGTTGGGGGCCAAACTGAGTGCTGGGGAATGAGGTCTCCATTAGTCTGGGAAGTGACGGAGGCTGTCTACCTTTGAAAGCACTGCACAGCCAGTCTTTGACAGTCCCAAACACACCCTTTCCTTTCACTTTTTTGCCACCATATTGTGTCCACTCCTCTGGTAGAAGGTCCCCTGAAGACATCTTTGATACAATCTCCGCTTTCTGCCGCACCTCCATCAAGGACTGAATCCGATCTTGAAACCCTGGTTTGCATTCGCGTTTCTCCGACTCGATCATCAGGTCAATGTAGTCCGGAGCAGAGAGTGGATTTGGCCTCAGTGCTATCACCTTCAGTTTCTCCAGACACTGATGAGATTTCTGGATTAGCCCAAAGACTATTTCCTGCACAACAAAAAATTCATTTTCTAGCTCCTCAAAAATCTTTTTAGTTGTCATCACTTCACCATGAGCCTCTTCAAAGCGCTGTTTAAGCTCATTGTAAGTTCTCTTTTCCTTTGTTGTCACATACGTCCATTTGTACTTCTGGTTGAAGTGAACATTCCAGACACAGTTTCCAGGACATACTTTGCAGTAACCTTTTTTATCCATAGCAGAACACTTGTCTTTGTCTTTGTCATTTGCATATATACAGGTATCATGACACGTGAAGTTACAGTTTTGACAATTGGTCAAGTACATACCACTTGTATTCAGTTCCTGCACCGGATTTGTGACATCAATTTCATACTCAAAGTCTTTATTTGCTTCCATTTCTGCTTTGTGCTGCTTGAGGGCATTTTTGATCTTCTTAATTTCATCAAGCTTTGTCAGGCCTGCATTAATTTGGGGCTGCAAGCCTTCGATGGAGACCTCAAGCTCTTGTCGTTCTTTGAGGACCTCTTGGGTTAAAACCAAACTTTTAGGGCTGAAGTTGGGGAGAGACTTAAAAAATTGTCTTAAACTATATGAGCCCATCTTCCAGAACATGTGGTCAAAATCATCACATTCAAACTCGTTTTTATTTGCCCCTTTGGGCCTTGAATTGTCCACAAAGAGGGCAGAGTTATTAAATTTGAAGTACATGGGCTCGCCATTTCCATTCACGGAACAAGGAATCTGAGACGCCTTAATTGCTTCTAAAACAGGGGGGCTCTGTCCATCAGCAAATGTGACCAGCATCACGATGTTGTCTGCAATATCCTTGCCAAAAATCGACAGGATTGAATCAAAAACATAACGCTGTGTGTGAGTCAGGCGGGCAAGCGAAGCTTGTGTTACAAAGCATATGGCGTCAATATGGTCAATACCTCCGGGTTGAGAAAAAAAGTCACGGATCAGTCCGGTGATCCTTTGATCATGTTTGATTCCTCTCGTGTCCCCAAACCCTGGCGTGTCCACAATGGTGAGAGAATATGGGACCTTGAACCCATCCATATGATTAATTTCATAAGCCGTGACAGCTGAAGTCTGGCTTTCTGCTTGAGACTTCTGTGTTTGCTCATCAATTAGGACAAACCTGAAGTTATCGGTCCATTCCACGCCAAGGATGTAGTTGATCATACCGTTGATGAGCGTTGTCTTGCCTGCTCCGGTTGCACCAATCATCATGATGGTCCTGTTGCCTTTATTGCTTGCATATCCAAATCTTGCCCTTCTGCAATTTCCATCTTTATTAAGATTTTCTTCACTTAGTTTTAGATTATGCAATGATATCTTCTGTTCTTTTTGGGTATTGGATTTATTCTTCCAGCTCAATTTATCACGGACATGTAACGCTAGTCGTCTTCGTTGTTTCCCTTCTTGGTTTCTTTGCCTGTTTCTCGATTGTGGCTGTGCTGGTGTTGTGTTGTCATAGCTGTTTGGTTTCGGCTTTCCGCTCCTGTCTCCTTCTTTGTCCTGTGCCTTGGGGACACCACGTTGATGTTCATCTCTTTTACTATCTGGAGAAGGCCCTGCTGGTGGAGAAGTTTCCTTTTGAGGAATCAAATTTTCAGTGGGCTGCTTCATCTCTGATGTGTTTGTGGAGTCAATTGTTGAGGGCATCGTTGTTTCTTCGGTAATGTCGCTCACACTACTAATGCCCACTTTACAAATCACTGCATATCTGAACTGATATTTAGTGTTGGGAATTAAATCTTTTACACAAAATGATTCTTCTCCACATGAAAAAACCTTCATGGACCAGTTAGACTCTTTCTCCTCCTTATACTCAAGCCTAAATTTATCGACGTGTGTCGCCCCCTGACTCGGCAGGTCTAACTTTACTGTCACCTGATCCTGACTTGTCTCCACAATTTGAGGAGGATCAGGTTTTGATGGGAGTTCAAAGTTTGTGTTCTCCAAATTGCCGTCGTCGTAACAGTAAATGGAGGCACCAGCATGGTCGACGTCTTCACAGGACGCCACAATGAATTTCACCTGCCCTGCGGCTGCGTTAGTCTTTGCAAATTCCACAAAATGTCTGGCCATGCTTCGCATCTTTTTAGACACAGAGGGCATTTTGAACCAACGTTCACCAGCTCGCTTTTCATACTCATAGCCAATTAATTCTTGGCTTGCTGGAGTTCCATTGCTGAGGGAATCGAGATAGCTGGACATATCCGACAGATAAGGTTCCTTCTCTTTCAAAGATGTAATCATAAAACAGACCACATGCTCGGCTTCTGGGTCTAAGATTTCCGAGTCAAACTGAGAGGCTGAAGACACCACCTTGAAACCAGCTAGCATCTTCAAATAAGACCGTATGACTGCCATCTCCTTCACTTTGTCATCTAGACATGCCTTTAAAGAAACGGGACCAAATGGGGATTGATCGTGTTCTTTCAGAATTTCCGCAATCGCATTTTCTGACTTTTCACCTCTACGGACTGAGGGAAATATTTTCGACAAACGAGTCTGGAAAGATGACTTGTACTCCATACAGAGACTTTGGAGGTTTTGCAACCTCTTTTTAAATACTGGGAATGTCAATGTAGCCTCATCTTCCACGGCTGCTGAACACCAAGTGGTGAAGTTGTCGAGGTGGTCCAGGGCAGCCTGTAAAGATTCAACTAGACTCACGGGCACCTCATGAACAATCGGGGAAGCCTTGGAGTCCACGTAACTTACAGGCTGGAGCCACACTTTCATTGGCACAGCGTTCTCCCCGTTTTCTCCAAGGAAATCTGGTAGGGTAGAAATAATATCACAGGCCTCTTCAAAATTCAAGAGATCATTGGAAGAATGAAAATCAGAAAAGAACGTGCATTGGAGTCTCTTAGCGACTGTTGATTCTTCATCAGAGAGATGCACATCATGGCCTCCCTTCTGAACAAGTTTACTTTTGATCAGCAGCTCTAGTTTGCCCCGCAGATCATCTTTCTCATCAGATGATAGGGTAGAAATCTCAAACGTCACAAAAATTTGCACACCATACAGCATAGCGGTGACAACATGTGTTACCTTCGCTTGGTCGATGACATTTGGGTGGGCGGCATTCAGCTCCTTCAGCTCTGCCATCCTCAGTTCCTTGTGCTTGGATGATATCTGAACCAGCAGGCCAACACATACTTTGTGTGAGGATTGTTCATTAATATTCAAATATGCAAATGAGTCCTTTAATGGAATCAGTCCACTTGAAAGACTTGCCCTGAGAGAAGGACCAATAGCGAGGCCCTTAGCTTTGGCTTTGAATGAACTGGATGAGATCAGCTGGAATGTTGTGTTTGGTCGAGCCTCAGTTTTAGTGTGGCTGTTGAGAGTCTCAGAGTCCCACAGTGTGATTCCTGAAAAATACAAAGGAGTTTTATTTATTTACGATTCATTATTCCATAAAAACATTTGCAAATTGGACTTTAGAGGGGAACAGACAAGTGGGAGTGCTTAGATGGTATTAGAGGGGCGGGCAAGTGACCAGTCCACTGGTAAACATGATGAAGGCCTGTGCTAGCATGGTCCCACGGGCACGTTGGGCTTTTGTTTTGGTTGGTGTGTTGTTTTGTACTTTTGGATTTTGTTTTTATGTGTTGAGCTCCCATTGTTTGTTTTGTTATGAAACCTGAGATCTTGAACTCCATGGCAATAAGCCTGGGTGTGGAGAGACCACAGGAGGGTGCTCGTGATTTAGAGCTAAGATACCAACAATAACACCAGTCCCCCGATATCAGTGATACCCTCTAAGAAATTCAATCAAGGTACATCTTTGTATCTGAACCTGAACCTGAGCAAGATGGTATTTCGGGGGGGTGCGACAAAGTGGAAGGCTGCATCACAATTCATCAAAATTGAGTGAGGTATGTCGACCAACTTTATTGTGGTGCAATCTGTCTTTTGCCGTGTGCCGTCATTTGTGGGTCATTTATTGGTTAGTGTTCCTGTACTGTGATATGAAAAGAATCAAGCATTGTGCACACAATTGTCACCTGTGAATGAGAAATGCTCATCCTCGCAGGTTCCGCGCTGCAGGCAGTGCATTTGTAAAGGCGAATAACTTTTTTGAAGAGAATGGAATTTGGACCCTGCAATAATCAGTACAAAAGGACGAAGTCTAGTATTCATTTCTGATTGTGAAACATCACTGGTTTCAAGGTCTGATTGACATTTTTTGCCAGGGGAAAACATGGGGGGGGATGAATTGGATGTAATACCTGCTGATTACGCTCAGCCCATTTCTCCTGCTGGCGGTCCTGGCAGCTGCACAACAATTTTAACTGTGTAGCACATTTGGTTTTTAACTGCAGTGCCGGTGTTATTGGGGGATAAAGGTCGTCGACTGTGTTTTATAGCTTAGCGGTGTGCCGGCACCATTTGCTCTATGGGGGTCTTCAATCCCCTAAACCCCTCGATTGTTGATTGTGTGTCATTTCTTCACTCCATTTAATGTTTCGTGGGATACCCCAATTCCCAGATCATCAATTGAGTGTCTAAGCTTCATGGAGATACATTTACAAGGTTATTGAAATTTATGAAGGCAAGTTGCTCAATTTGTATTTAAATTTTATGCACGGAGTTAAAAGCTTATATTTCTGAGTTCAGTTTGTTCACCCACGGCACTCTATGCTACACTGTTCAATGTGTGGTTCAAAAATTTGACTTCTTTATCTTCAAATGTGATTTTACTTCGGTAAGGGGTACTATTTGTATTGTTGTCCACATATTGATTTGACAAAATTATTTGCAATGGTGATGGACAGGCTGACAGATGACATTAGACAGGAGTCTGCGTGGACTGTGATGTTTGCTGATGACATTGTGATCTGTAGCGAGAGTAGGGAGCAGGATGAGGAGACCCTGGAGAGGTGGAGATATGAGGAGGAGAGGAATGAAGGTCAGTAGGACCACCAAGACAGAATACATGTGTGTGAATGAGAGGGAGGTCAGAGGAATGGTGAGGATGAGGAGAGGAGAGTTGGCAAAGGTGGATGAGTTTAAATAGTTGGGATCAACAGTAGAGTAATGGGGATTGTGAAAGAGAAGAGAAAAAGAGAGTGCAGGCAGGGTGGAATGAGTGGAGAAGAGTGTCAGGAGTGATTTGTGACAGACGGGTATCAGCAAGAGTGAAAGGGAAAGGTCTACAGGATGGTAGTGAGACCAGCTGTGTTATATGGTTTGGAGACGGTGGCACAGGAGACAGAGCTGGAGGTGGCAGAGTTAAAAGATGCTAAGATTGGCATTGGGTGTGATGAGGATGGACAGAATTAGAAATGAGGAGATTACATGAACATGCAGGTGATGGTGTGACAGAACAAGATGACGAGGACAGAGAGATATGGAAGAAGATGATCCGCTGTGGCAACACTTAATGGGAGCAGCTGAAAGAAAAAGAAAGAAAGAGGATACAAACAGAAATAACACATTTTCTAGGGGTGTGGAGCATAGAAAACGTTGGGAACCACTGACCTAAACTTTTCACAAAGTCTACTAATTGATGGACTTCAAGAGAGGCCCACCAAGTAAACAAGCTAATTAATAGGGCAGGCTCAGTTATGGGACACACTCTGGACCCCCAGGAGGTCGTACCGGAGGAGAGGCTGAAGACAAAACTGAGTGCCATTAAGAACAACGCTGCACATCCTCTCTCTGTGACCCACCAACACTGAGGACTTCTAGCCAACAAATCACTCAGCAGACGTGTGTCAGGAAACACAACGGGGGCTCCTTCATGCCAACAGCAATACACGTAGAAAACGTTCTACCAAGTCAGGAGTTTTTCATTCTTTTAAATTTTCTTCCTTTTTAATCATTCTGGTTTGAGTTCAGGCTATTGTGTATGTGTGTGGTTATATTTATTTGTTTATGTATCATTTATTTAAAGAGCTTCTATAAAAAGCCAAATTTCCCCCTTTGGTCAAATAAAGTTCTTTCTAAATCTAAACTCTAAATCTCAAGTCAAACTCCACATTCCAGCAGCTCACTCACCAGAGTTTGTCATTTCCGAGCAGCAGTCGTACAACATGCCCAGCTGGAAAAACTGGCCGAAGGTCGGACGCTCCAAGCACTCGTCTCCTCTGGCTGTCATCATTTAACAATTCAAGGCCACCCAAGATTCTTGGAATCTTAAAGAAGAAATGATTCATTAATTATTTTTTGCCACTAATGACATATTTATTCAATTGATTTGGGCAACACATTACATGTCAACAACCCGTCTCTATGACAACAACAGATCAGTCAACAAGGAACTGAAGTTTAAAAATTGAAGAGCAGAGAAAACAATAACAGGATTAGGATTTCATTTTAAAGAGTCAGCTGGTCATCAATCGCTCCATTTTCTCCATTACAAGTAAGCAGAATTATCCCTGCAACAGTGAGGACAATGTAGTGACTCCCTGGAAGAAAAGAATACGAGACGATCCAAGAGCAGACTCACACGCAAAGACACCTTCATTCACCAGGCACGCCTAACAACGTGAATCTGGACTTTGGACACCACAGGTATATGAGGCAATAAAATGATTACTATTAATAATATGCTTTACATCTCAAAGTGAATGGGGAGCCACTTCAACCTCCACTAAGATATACGATGCAATGACAGCCATTTTTGCACCAGTACACTCACCACAAATTAGCTGTTAGGTGGTGAAGTGGTGAGACAGACAGCCTATCAGAGACGGGGGATGATTAGGGGGCCATGGTGGGCTATGTAGCCTGGACATCAGAATACACCCTGCTCTTCACGAATGATGCCCAGGGATCTTTTATGACCATAGAGGACCTCAGTTTTACATCTGATCTGAAGGTTGTCACCATTTTTACAGCACATTGTCCCCGTCACTGCACTGGGGCATCAGGGTCCCAACACAGACCGCAAGGTAAGCGCCCCCTGCTGGCCTCACCAAATCCTCTTCCAGCAGCAACCCAAGCTTTTCCTGATTGGTCTCCCATCCAAGTACTGGCCGGGCCTGAACATGCTTAGCTTCTGGTAAATTACCTGTTCTGAAGTGAAGTGCAGGTGCTGCCAAATTATAGCAATAAGTACCCACTTTCGCCCCCCCCCCCCCCCACCTCTGTTCATCATTTCTACTTTTCTTTCTGTCCTTTTTACCACCTTTTCTTACTTCTTCATATTTTCTTTATTCTCCATCCATTCATTTTCCTATTCTGCTTAATCCAAAGGAGGGTTGTGAGACTAACCCATGCAGCTTATGGCGCAAGGCAGGCAGTGACCCCAAACAGGTTGTCTTCAGCTCCCAGCCTGTCATTTGCTTCATGATGGAACAAAAGCTGAAGCCATTGTTCTAAAAACCTTTCCTTGATGTTTTCAAGCGGATTGACCTTCATCAGTATTTTGTTCTTCCCCACTTCAAGATGCATACCAGTACAGTCCTCTTCTGCCACTAAGCATTCTGGGAAGTCTTTTATAGAGTTGTCAGGCCATTTTCTAACCCACTTAAATCCAGACCTGGGTCACGACTTGGGGGTACAGTGAATTTTAAGGATAGTGCCTTGGATTTTGAGCCCTGCAAATAATTAAGTGAATGTGGAGTCTCCTGCCGCCAAACAGAAGTTAGACAGTCAGTCATCGGGGTCTCGGGGCGGGGTCATGGGCGGAGCCTATCCCAGCCAGTGTAACGGGTATATAATATAAAACGTTTAGTAGTTTGGAGCTTCACCAAATCCTGATAACATTCATTGTGTTGTATGTTTTCCTCTTGTGCTCCTGTTATATTTCCCGACTTTGTTTGTTGTGTTATGTGACGTCATCAGCGTGAGCCTCTCCCCGTATTCGTTGTGTTACTGTGAGAGGAGGTAAGCACACTGTTATTCTCTGTATAGTAAAATTAATTACATTATTTTAAATTGCTTGAGTTCATTTTTTTTGTATATGACAGTAATTGTAATATATAATATAATATGTAATGTATATATATGTAATATAATTGTATATTTTGTTGTATACAGTTGTTGTTTTGAATGCTTTTCTATTCATTTTGGTTATGTGTTAATGTGAGCGTTCAACAGCCTTTCCACGTGGTTTTCTTTTGTTAATAGGAGGATTCACAGAACTTGAATTGTCACTTTCTATGTTCTCTGTTTTAATATTTTGGGTATGTTATTTTTTATTTGTATATTGAGCTCTGCAGGGTGGCATGGTGGCGCAGTGGGTAGTGCTGCTGCCTCGCAGTAAGGAGACCCGGGTTCACTTCCCAGGTCCTCCCTGCATGTTATCCCCGTGCCTGCGTGGGTTTCCTCCCACAGCCCAAAGACATGCAGGTTAGGTGCATTGGCTATCCTAAATTGTCCCTAGTGTGTGTGTGCCCTGTGGTGTGCTGGCACCCTGCTCGGGGTTTGTTTCCTGCCTTGCACCCTGTGTTGGCTGGGATTGGCTCCAGCAGACCCCCGTGACCCTGTAGTTTGGATATAGCGGGTTGGATAATGGATGGATTTGAGCTATGCATGGTTATGTATGTTGCTGCAATTTAGATTGATCCCAGTATTCGTTGTGAGACGAGGATGAATCACAGAGCTTTGAATTGTCACTTTTTATGTTCTCTGTTTTAATATTTCAGACTATTAATAAAAAAGAGAAAACATCAAACGCTAAAGGGTGTTTGCATTACTCTTTCGTGGTGGTTTGTACGGCACATTGTATATATATCACAACACAGAAGCTGAATCTAAACGCCAAGATGCAACAGTACGGCGCGTGCGGTGGAGTCCGGTTACACTAGCGCAGGGAACAAGGAAGGGACAAACTCTGGACAGGATGCCAGTCCATCATAAGACAGGCAGACAGACACAGAGGATAATTTAGTATCACCAATCCACCTAACCTGCCTGTCTTTGGACTGTAGGAAGAAACCCACACAGACAAGGGGAGAACATGCAAACTCCACACAGGGAGGACCTGAGACGTGTGGTCCACTTCTTAATAATGCTGTTTTTTTCATGGCATTTTAGGGTTCTTTACCAGGTTGTGTGATGCCTCCAAGGACTTATGCTTGACAAACAACGATTTCATTCTTTGTAACTAAAGCTGTTTTTTTGGGTGATTGGAAAAAAAAAACTTCCTAATATATATTTAAAAAGGCCTGCGGTGGGCTGGCATCCTGCCCGGGGTTTGTTCCTGCCTTATGCCCTGTGCTGGCTGGGATTGGCTCCAGCAGAACCCCATGACCCTGTGTTAGGATTTAGCGAGTTGGACAATGACTGACTGACTATATATTTTTTAAAAGCTGAACCCTTTAATGTATGGTAGGCTACAGGACAACAACAGATTAAGAAAACCTGAACTTCTGCTGTGTTATGGGACGTATGCAGGAAAAGTCCTTTTAAAATCGGGAGCCACTGGTGTTTCAGAAATCTGTTACCATCATTTACTGTAGTTATCTTTCGGGAGAATTCATGTGGATGGAACCAGAAATCTGAAGCACCACTCTGGCGTCTTGATTTTAAAGCACAGATGTGATTCAGGAGAGTTTACTAAAGTGCAAAGGCAGCCTCAGGGTTTCTGAACTTCTGCTCTGGGTCTGGTAAGTTCCAGCAGGGTCGTTCAAGTACACATGAACGCTGAACAGAGAAATGACAACGTCCGTGTGCGTCACCTGCGGGCGACACAGCGTCTGGCACAGAGCATGCGCAGCTAAACCAGCGGCGTCCTCTTGCGCGACTTCAAGTCTTGTTCTGTTAGGCTTTCTTTTTTCTCCCCAAATCCCCCCAGCTACCCCCCAAAATTTCTGGTGTTGTTTCTAGATTTTTAAAGTCATTTATTACATACATTTTTATCTACTTGATTGCCCACTGTTACTTTCTTAAAATAAAATTAATAAACATTAAAAGGCCAAAACTAAAACATTGTATAACTAACTCGCGCCGGAATAAAAGTCACAGACGGACTGGTGGCGTTTTTAAAGGCTTGCCAATGTAAACACTTCATCAAACCACGTTTTGATTTTTTTTCACAACACGTAATAATATGTCCTTATTTGTGCCAAACAAGCTTGCATACAAGTAGGATTGGCTCCGACTTCCCGGAACCATCCATCCAACCATCTATTATCCAACCCGCTATATCCTAACTACAGGGTCACGGGGGTCTGCTGGAGCCAATCCCTGCACAAGGCAGGGAACAAATCCCGGGCAGGGTGCCAGCCCACCGCAGGACACACACACACACACACACTAGGGACAATTTAGAATCGCCAATGCGCCTAACCTGCACGTCTTTGGACTGTGGGAGGAAACCGGAGTACCCGGAGGAAACCCACGCATACACGGGGAGTAGATGCAAACTCCACGCAGGGAGGACCCGGGACCATAAATATTATTCTTTTTTTATTTTTTAATTGTTTTCTCGCGGTAACGGAATGACGGGGCTCTCGAGGAAATTAACTATTTTCCCAAAGCGAAGAGCGCACCGTTTAGCTTACTGAATGCCCTAAGAATTGCAGCTCAACTAAAGATCCTGAGTATACACTCATCTTTGGACCCAGAGAGGGCACTAATTGTCACATGGACAGCTATGATAACCTCACAACGGGAGAGTGGGTTTTCCCAAAAATAATCAAATCGGATCTTAGCACTGAAATCGTGCCTGCCTTAGTTGCAATCTGACAAAAAGCAACACTCGATATAATTACACCACTAACGGAACAGCACGATGAAAATCGGTTTATATTTGTATTCGCATTTCACACGAGTTTGCATCAGTCAATACCATTGCTTTTATGTGTTAGTAGCTCGCAAAGAGCAAAGGATATGTTTCGCTTTTATTCCGTTATCACGAAAAAATAAACACTAATGATATTGAAATTCCTCGTGAAAATTATTCGGATATCTTGAGAAAACGTTAAAAAACACTAATGGTACTTACTGCACGTCATCCCTCGGGCTCCTTTCGGCTTTCGGTGTTTTATACTGCACTTTCATTTTTAAACAGCGTTTCAAAATAGAAAGACTGATTAGACACTCACAGAACGTTATACTGTATGTAAATGAGTCTGACAGGCATTATTTTTAAAAAAACTTCGCTGAACTCCTCGTCTCCTTTACTGATTACAAATACAATTGATATTTTCGCAGTGTGGATAATGTTTTTAAAAATCGATATATATATATATATATATATATATATATATATGGACATTTATAAAAAGAAAAAGATCACAAAGCCAGCTGACTCGTAAGCTCATATGTACAACACGTATACGTTAGCAAGACTTTTATATGTAAGAATTAAAAACACACATTCGGTCTTACCTCCGTCATTCAGTCGGACCGTGCAGATCTCTTGAATTGTGACAACTGAAACTCCTCGGAAGGCTTTTCTTAGCTATCAGCCACGAGCACACAAGCGACCAATCAGCGCCTCGTCCGCCTGAAGTCAGACGCCTGATCGGTTTCGTTTCATGAGAACAGCCGTTTAGTTTCGTTTCAAAGGACTGGACTAAGTGCAACGTGACGTATTACTTTTACAGTTATTTTTTTACTCTTTAACCATTCTGCAGTCGTTTTGACAGAATAAAGAATTTATATATTCACGTTAATGTGTATTTAAATATTTAACACGTCGTATGACACAACATTCTGTTTCAGAAAGAATAAACGTGCATCTCATTCATAACGCACATTCACACGTCCAAGCTTCTGTTTTAAATGTTAAATACACGTTATTTAACTCTAGTATTTAACATTTAATAACACTCCTTGTTATTTCTGCGATACGTCCGCATGTTGTACGAGACGGATAGAGCACTGTTATTTTTAATAGTGTAAATTCATAAGGAAAAATACGTACGGGATTGAGTTTTAGAATTAGTACTGAAGCCCCAATGTTCAGCGTGCCATCTGAACTCATTCCCATCCAGACCATCGCACTGTCTTAATTTTAGGTCATATTAATCAATAGTAATTAGGGAGACCTGAGTCAGGAGACCCCCATATGCTGGAGACAGGATCCTGGAGAGGGGTCCAGCTGCATACCTCCGAGACTCCGCAATTCAGTAGCTCTGCTGGACAGCAAATTGGATTGCAGGTTTTTGTTAACTGGTCTACTGGACTTGTGTCAGATAACTCCTCCCCCCCCCAACCCTAATCCTAACCAGCTGCTGTCAATGACAGGTATAGAAAGTTAGAGCCTCCTAATGGAGTGGAGTTCTGGAGGTCAGCAGGTAGAAAAAAGGAACATTAATTTTTTTCATTGTTGTTACATTTTTATTAAGCAAATAGCAAATATGAGCTACAGTAAATCAAACATAACCATGAACATGTTAATACAAAATAAAACACCCAAACCTACCCCACATCCCCAAATCACACGAGTTAACTATTGATGGGAGACGGCACAGCTGCACACAGGAAACTCCAAGTGGTCCCGAAGTTAAGCAGAGAAGTCCAAACAAGTTGTGTATGTGATTGCCAGTTAGAAATATCTGAGCCCATCGCACTATTAAGTCAAGCAGCTGATTGCTCAAGAAAGTTGTAGAAAGACGATTTCCAAAAGTTAAAGGTTAGCAAATAAGTTGACTTCCAAATTAAAGCTAGGGCTAAATTTGCAGTGATTGTGCCTGAACCGAAAAATCTCAGCTAGAAAGAGAAAGACAGGAAATATCTAAAAGAAGGAAAACGTGGAGTATATGAGATGTGACAAGACAGAGCAGAAGAAAATGGAGACACCGCTCACCAAAATGTCAAAACAGGACATACAGTGCATCCGGAAAGTATTCACAGCGCATCACTTTTCCCACATTTTGTTATGTTACAGCCTTATTCCAAAATGGATTAAATTCATTTTACAACACCCCATAATGACAACGTGAAAAAAGTTTAGTTGAGATTTTTGCAAATTTATTAAAAATAAAAAAACCGAGAAAGCACATGTACTTAAGTATTCACAGCCTTTGCCATGAAGATCAAAATTGAGCTCAGGTGCATCCTGTTTCCCCTGATCATCCTAGAGATGTTAATTGGAGTCCACCTGTGGTAAATTCAGTTGACTGGACGTGATTTGGAAAGGCACACACCTGTCTATAGAAGGTCCCACAGTTGACAGTTCATGTCAGAGCACAAACCAAGCATGAAGTCAAAGGAATTGTCTGTAGACCTCCGAGACAGGATTGTCTCGAGGCACAAATCTGGGGAAGGTTACAGAACAATTTCTGCTGCTTTGAAGGTCCCAATGAGCACAGTGGCCTCCATCATCTGTAAGTGGAAGAAGTTTGAAACCACTAGGACTCTTCCTAGAGCTGGCCAGCCATCTAAACTGAGCGATCGGGGGAGAAGGGCCTTAGTCAGGGAGGTGACCAAGAACCCGATGGTCACTCTGTCAGAGCTCCAGAGGTCCTCTGTGGAGAGAGGAGAACCTTCCAGAAGGACAACCATCTCTGCAGCAATCCACCAATCAGGCTTGTATGGTAGAGTGGCCAGACGGAAGCCACTCCTTAGTAAAAGGCACATGGCAGCCCACCTGGAGTTTGCCAAAAGACACCTGAAGGACTCTCAGACCATGAGAAACAAAATTCTCTGGTCTGATGAGACAAAGATTGAACTCTTTAGTGTGAATGCCAGGCGTCACGTTTGGAGGAAACCAGGCACCGCTCATCACCAGGTCAATACCATCCCTACAGTGAAGCATGGTGGTGGCAGCATCATTCTGTGGGGGGCAGGAACTGGGAGACCAGTCAGGATAAAGGGAAAGATGATTGCAGCAATGTACAGAGACATCCTGGATGAAAACCTGCTCCAGAGCGCTCTTGAACTCAGACTGGGGCGACGGTTCATCTTTCAGCAGGACAACAACCCTAAGCACACACCCAAGATATCAAAGGAGTGGCTTCAGGACAACTCTGTGAATGTCCTTGAGTGGCCCAGCCAGAGCCCAGACTTGAATCCGATTGAACATCTCTGGAGAGATCTTAACATGGCTGTGCACCGACGCTTCCCATCCAACCTGATAGAGCTTGAGAGGTGCTGCAAAGAGGAATGGGCGAAACTGGCCAAGGATAGGTGTGCCAAGCTTGTGGCATCATATTCAAAAAGACTTGAGGCTGGAATTGCTGCCAAAGGTGCATCGACAAAGTATTGAGCAAAGGCTGTGAATACTAATGTACATGTGATTTCTCAGTTTTTTATTTGTAATAAATTTGCAAAAATCTCAAGTAAACTTTTTTCACGCTGTCATTATGGGGTGTTGTGTGTAGAATTCTGAGGAAAAAAAATGAATTGAATCCATTTTAGAATAAGGCTGTAACATAACAAAATGTGGAGAAAGTGATGCGCTGTGAATACTTTCTGGATGCACTGCATGTTAATAAAAGGCACCTGGGGGGTTTAGAAGAGCAAAGACACGAATGGAGATCATTAGGAAGGTGTGAACGCTGAAGTCGAAAAACTACGAAAATTTAAACCAATTTAAAATAAAAAGCAGTTTCTTTAATATTTATTCTTGGTGAGTAAAAGAAAAACTGCGAGACTTCCCCTAAGTTCAGAGCAACTCATTTTGGTTCAGGCAGACTGCACTAAAAGAAAAAATGTTCTCTCTTTTATCACCCAGCTTGTTCATTAGCCAAAGAGAGAACAGAAAAAAATATAACAGTTCATTTTGAGGTCATACATAGATTAAGGGCTACATCCTAATTTATGACATACAGGGGTATAGAAAAAAACAAAGAACTGCCAGGCACTCACATTTCTAAGGAATGTGCCCTTCTCAGTAGACACACACAAAACCAATTTAAGCAGTTTTTTTTATAGTTCATTACATTAGTTATAAAGAGATTACATTCTTATAGCTTTAATATCTTCATTAGATTATATTTGTTTCGTTAGATTAAGAATCCTTATTTATTAATTCATAAATAACATTTTTGTCTTATATTTTTAAGCAAGAGTGAAGAAACCGATCACATTGATTTATAATATCACAGGGTGTTCTGTTAATATGAAGAGGTCAGCATTTTCACATAAAAAGAATGTAAGCCAGTCTCATATTCTGTGCATAAACTTAATTCCTTTCCTACCTAAATGAAGATCAAATCATATAGAAGTAAAAAATCATTTAACTGTCTGCAGCGTGATTAATACAAAATACAGTCATTGGTATTTTGTGAGTTAAATACTTATAATTATCTGCGGTGGGCTGCAGTTGTCGCTAGTGCCTTTGGATGTGGCCACACTATAAACTTGCAATAGGAAATACAAGTTTCCCAATGCAAAATGTCATATGAACTCGTAACTCCCAGCAGAACAATCTGGACAGCACTTTGTTAAACGATCCGCCACTTTATGACATAATATGGATCACTTACCCCGGCGTGTCCAAACTACGGCAGTAAATTCTAAAAATATCATGAAATATGGGGTGGCATGGTGGCACAGTGGGTAGCACTGCTGCTTCACAGTTAAGAGACCAGATTCGCTTCCCGGGTCCTCCCTGCGTGGAGTTTGCATGTTCTCCCCGTGTCTGTGTGGGTTTCCTCCCACAGTCCAAAGACATGCAAGTTAGGTCTATTGGTGATCCTAAATTATGTTATGTGTGTGTGTGCCCTGCGGTGGGCTGGCGCCCTGCCCGGGGTTTCTTTCCTGCCTTGCGCCCAGTGTTGGCTGGGATTGATTCCAGCAGACCCCTGCAACCCTGCAGTTAGGATATAGCAGGTTGGATAATGGATGGATAGATGGATACTTATAATCATTACAGTTAATAATGTTTTTTCTGCTTTCTCAAAGGCCCATAGCAGGGAATGACATATGGGCGATGCACACAGTTGAATTGTGTGTGCTGATGACTTGGATTTCTGGATGCCAAAGAGATGTTCTTAAAAGCCCGGTCCCAATCAGGAGGAGCAGACAGTGACAGATCACACTCCCAGACTGAATGAATGGACAAGGACTTGGAGGGAGCCTTATGTGAAAAGGTATAAATAGCTGAGACACATCTTGTCTGAGTGGACAGGGAAGGAGAAATGAAAATGAAAAGAGGATGAGAGTTGAGAAGAGAAGAGAAAATGCAGAGATGTCAGGTAATTGAAAGGAACTACTCGGGACGTCTCTCTCCTAGGAGGATTTGTTTTGCTGATATGCTCACCTTGCTTGTGCATCAGCGGCGAAGCGAGTGACTTTATTCGGAGGTTTCGTTTTGCCAACGTGTTGGCCTCGCTTGCGTATCCTCAGAGGTTACCCCAACTCCACCTCTCACTTCCGGGCTGAACAGACAGACACACACTTCCATGCTTAGACGTTTATATACAAGATAAATATATATATATATATATATATATATATATACAGTGGAACCTTGGTTCACGAACGTCCCGGTTCACGTACAACTCGGTTCACGACCAAAAAGCTCGCCAAACTTTTGCCTCGGTTCACAACCACACACTCGGTATACGAACAAGCCAGTTTCCCTTGCCTCCTAAACAGAGAGAGAGAGCAAGAGCGAGTAAGCACGTGTCTTCTGGGGAGGGGGAGGAGGAGATTGCTGCAGTGTTTGCTGAACAAGCCGCTCCTTGTTTTCAATAAGACGTGCACTCTCTTTGTGCTCTAGAGTATTTCATGTGCTTTTGCAGTTAACTATGGCTTCTAAGCAAGTCAAGAGAGGTCAAAAGAAAGTTTTGAAGAAAATTGAAATCGAAGTAAAGAAAGAAATTACAAGAGGTGGAAAAACTGTTTACCAGTTTACTCATTTACCAATCTGAGAACCCTCGTGCTTTCAAGCAGCACAATGTAAACAAAGCCAGACTGCCAGTAATGTGGAGGGTCACAAGAACTTTCTTTTTGGAATGGCTGCATGAGGCTTTCACTCCCACCAGCTAAACAGCTAAAAGCACCAGAAACCCAAGAAATCACAAGAGAGAAAACACCTGAAGGAAAACACTTCATGCCAGAACTCGACTAATGCAAGGTTAGTTTTCTTGGTGGTTTTTGTATTACGGATTTTTCAAATGTTAATTTTTTAGTTCATAATGCGATTTGTTGCAATGTTATTTTTCTCTTTTTTCAAATGTTCGCTTTTTTCCTTGTGCTTAAAACTCATTAAAAGGGTGTGTGTGTGTGTGTGTGTGCGCGCTCGTGCTACACAGAGAGAGAGAGAGCGTGAGCCAGCCTGCTCCTGTAGCTGAGGGAGGGAGGGGCTTTGGTGGTGTGTGTGCTACAGAGAGAGAGAGAGCGCGAGCGAGCCAGCTCGTGTAGCTGATCAGGGAGCCTGGGTGTTTTGTGTTATTCAATGTTTTTACATTAGTTTACTATTACACTGTGCATTCTATGGTGTAATTAACTATATTTGTGCTTAATCTTTACATATTTTTACATATTTACATACAGTTTGTACGGTCTGGAATGGATTAATTTTATTTACATACAATCCTATGGGGGAAACTGCTTCGGTTCACGACCAACTCAGTTTACGACCAAAGTTCTGGAACGAATTATGGTCGTGAACCGAGGTTCCACTGTATATATATATAGTCACACACGTGTGCATGGGAGGCAGCTAATGGGCTTGAGTAAGGGCAGATCCGAGACAGACTAGGAGGTGGCAGAGTGCACTGACTCTTTTTCTCCTTTGCCTGCAGACCATTCACGAGAGATCCCACCTGGTCCTGTGGACGTCACTTCCGGGACTGAGCCAATGGAAGGAGACCTTGCCGGCCCCAGCCCCTGTGATGTCACATCCGGGCCTGCACCAATGGCAGAAGACCCTCACGAGCCCGACCCCTTTGACTTCACTTCCTGTCTTCCCCTTTAAAAGTCTCCACCTTTTCCCTATTCCCTCAGTTCTGTATTGGACTCAGTTTTGTGCACAGCAGTGCTATCATTTAAAAGACGATTTGCAGCCAGGAAACCAAATTATACAGGTGGCTGCCCCAAACCTTGCTATGTCTCAT
>JANRMT010062827.1:5326525-5368417 GCA_026402145.1 Polypterus bichir lapradei
TTACTTTTTGTCTGCGCACTGCGTCAGTTCACGTGAGCCGCTGAATATGGTTTTATATGTCAGTCGCTCGCTTCTAATTGTTTCGCTGCCTTCTTAATTATATAATGCATGTTTTCTAAAGCGCGTTTTGTAGCTCTTCCTGGCTTTCTACGTAATGCGTGATTACGTGAGAGGCGTGATTATGTCATACGAAACTCCGCCCCTCCAGCTCAACTCCATTACAGTAAATGGAGAAAAACAACTTACAGTTATGACCATTACGCGTAGAATTTCGAAATGAAACCTGCCCAACTTTTGTAAGGAAGCTGTAAGGAATAAGCCTGCCAAATTTCAGCCTTCTACCTACACGGGAAGTTGGAGAATTAGTGATGAGTGAGTGAGTCAGTCAGTCAGTCAGTCAGTCAGTCAGTGAGTGAGGGCTTTGCCGTTTATTAGTATAGATATATATATATATATATATATATATATATATATATATATATATATAATTGGCATGAGTTTGGTCTTTCTGCCCCTCTATCTCTCTGTCTCCCTGCCATTTTCCATCTAGAGAAGACCATCCCTCTGTCTTGGTGGCCATGTTCAGAGCAGCTGCCCGGCCGAATGCAGACGACGACCTGACGAGAGCTGACCAGAAACGATCTGAACAGAGAAACTCGAGTGTAACTGCAAGTTTATGTGCCACCTGAAACTACACATATAGCACTACCAGGTTGTATTTTTTTGCCAGGCCACATTATATGGCACTAGTTATAATAAAACTTATTATCTATAATACAAAACCAGATGTGTATGTTTCTCCATCCTGTTCTGGTGCTCTTTATTGTTTCCTGAGGTCAAAGATTTTAAAGGATTTCTAACATATGAGGGCTTTACAAGGATTTGGAGGCATTTTATTAACGCCTACACCAGGGGTCCCCAACTCCGGTCCTGGAGGGCCACAGTGGCTGCAGGTTTTCATTCTAACCCTTTTCTTAATTAGTGAGCTGTTTTTGCTGTCTTCTTTGTTCCTCTGAATTACTCCATTTCTTTCCTTAAATGGCACCCAAACAGAAATGAAATGTGACGTGAGTGAGCCGACAGGAGACCACCTAAGTCAGGGCCTCAAACTCCAACCAGTTGCTTAATCAGGCGCCAAGTCTTGTCGTTCATTAAACCCGTTCTTTAATTCCATGGCTTCTTGCTGCTCTCATTGTGCAATAACAGACGTTTACAACATTGTCGATTTTCCCTTTTCTAAGAGCACTGGGGACCTGAGCAGAGCGCCATTCCTGAGACCTTCACCTTTCTTTATTTTCAGGTATTGTATGATGGTCACAGTTTGCTGGTCCTGTTAATGTTCTTTTTGTATCTCCTTATTGTTTGGCTGCTAATTAAGGAAAAAGAAACAATTAAGGGGTCTGAGTCTTCAAGAGCAAGTCAAGTAAAATGAATTCAAAAGAAGTTAATTAGCAGCAAAAACAAGAAAAGGGTGAGAATGAAAACCTGCAGTCGCTGCGGCCCTCCAGGACCGGAGTTAGGACCCCTGGTATACACAATAGAGAATATAAACAGGACAAAACAATGACATTTTTGATATTTTCAGACATTTAAGTTTAGTTTTGATCTTTGAAAGCCAGTTTCCCAATTTGTTCGGCCTAGTTATGCCACAGCCTCAGGTAGTAGTGTGCAGGCTGGCTGGGTTAGGGTGAGGCTATTTAGGACAGGCCACTGAGGATCCTGGCCTGTTGTTGTGACCGGCTGGGAGGCCTCATATCCTTTTAGCTAAAGCTCTGACTCCAAATTATAAGGAAAGGCAGCCAGTCACATGAGGCCATTGTATAGTTTTCTACATCCGTGTAAAATTGTGGGGGTGAGGGAGAAATACTAGAATATCTAACGGTAATCCCACTCAGATGATCGCAGAACATGTAAGCTCTACGTAGACAGCTACCATGTTTTACTATTATAATGTTTTGATTTCTCCAGTGCCTTCAATACCATCCAGCCATGCCTGTTAGGTGGTGAACTCAGAGATATGTAAGTGGACCTGTGGTGTCCTGGATCATGGACTCGCTGTCCACCGGACTAAAGTTTGCAAGGCTCACAATAATGAACAGGCCTGCCTCATGTCCTCTTCACCTTGGACACCCCAGACTATAAATATAACACCGGGTCATGTCACTTGTAGAAATTCTCAGATGATTCTCTACTTATGGGGTGTATTGATAAGGAGAATAACACAAAGGAGATGAATCAGCTGGAGAGCTCATATTTTTCTGGTGTGAAGAGAATTGTCTGAAACTTAACATCAGCAAAACTAAGAAAGTTTTTGTTGACTTTCACTGCATCAAAGACTCTCTACACCCAACTCAACATTCAGGGAGTGGATATGGAGGTGGTGCGCTGCAGCAAGTACTTGGAGATCCACATCAATGTCAGGCCAGACTACACTCCTAACACAGAGATGTTTTACATAAGTAATATGATAGTTATAATATGTTACTAACCCTCACCTATTCTGTTTCTCTTCTCGGTACTCAAATGTGGCACTTGGTGCCACTGCCCACCTGCCAAGTTGTTTTACCTTCCTAAGAAAAATTCATCTCTGATGGAGGATCACAGGAATCATCGGGGAGAGGGGTTCTGTCATCGGATTGGCTGGCCCAACGCTGTCTCAGCTGTGGAATGGCCAATAGGGGAGGCAGCTTGATGGCCGAGGTCTCCAGGACTCTGAACAAATCAGAATCCTCTTATGTGATATCATCTACTGTTGAATTCTGCTCTGTACTTGTAATATTTCTATTGTACTATTATATTGTATTAAGGATTGCTTGTGTTCTGTTCTGTGGATTGTATTGTATTGACCCCCGTTTTTTTTTTTGACACCCACTACACACCCAACCTACCTGGAAAGGGGTCTCTCTTTGAACTGCCTTTCCCGAGGTTTCTTCAATTTTTCTGGGGAGTTTTTCCTTGTCTTCTTAGAGAGTCAAGGCTTTATCAAAAGGCAGGGCCTGTTAAAGCCCATTGAAGCACTTCTTGAGTGATTTTGGGCTCTACACAAATAAATTGCATTGTATTGTACAGAGGAACTAGAGAAGGGCAGAGCAGATTCTTTCTTCTTAGGAGACTCTCCTGCACTGCTTTAATGTCGGTCATGACATCTTCACATCTTCAACAACTCTGTGATGGAGAGTGTGGTGTGCTCGGTCGGACATTATCACTTCAAGAGAGGCCCATCAAGTTAACAAGCTGATTAACAAGGCAGGATCAGTTATGGGACACCCTCTGGACCTGCCGGAGGTAGTAGAGAATCAAGTAAAAACTGAGTGCCATTATGAACAATGCTACACATCCTCTGTGTGACGCACCAGTGTACCAGATTTTCAGTTAGCAAATTATTCAACAGAAGTGTGTCAAGAAACGCTCCTGAGGCTTCTTGACACCAATATAACTTTGTAGTGCAATGCAACTGGAACTGGGACAGCTCTTTTTTATCTTTAGCCAAGTCAGATTTTTTTTTTGTTATTATTGTGTGTATTTATTATAATATTTGTATATTTTCTTTGTTATTGAACATCTGTAAAAAGCCAAATTTCCTCCTTGGGACAAATAAAATGCTATCTATCTAGTGTAGGATGTGAATACTGGATACTTTACCCATAATGCACCAGCGCTAACCTTTATGCCGGGGTTTCTCAACCTTTAAGTATTTGTGACCTGAGTTTTCATAATAGTTTTAATCACGCCCCCTAATGTTTTTTTGAAACCCTAATAAGATGCATTCCTATATTTTTTGCTGCCGATACCAAATGATGAGAATTCATAATTAAATGGTAGAATTACGGTATTTGACGGTTCCTCTAGCGTTTCTTAATCTTTACGTATTTGCAACCCGAGTTTTCATAACAGTTTTAATCGCGCCCCCCTAACGTTTTTTTTAAAGGAGCCCACTAATACCAATTTGTTCTTTTTTATTTTAATGTTATATCATAGATGCATATTTTATTATACCTACTTAACTTTTATCGACATTTATCTAACTCTATATTTATTTTTCTAGCATCAGAATGTAGTTTAAGTTCATTTGTTTTGGTTTCAATAGATGTATTTTTCATATTTTTGATTCTTGTTTTCTTTTTTTCACATCTTCGCGCCCCCCTTTTTGTTACTTCGGGGGACGCGCCCCACAGGTTGAGAACCGCCGCTTTGTGCCATTGACACTGTTTAAAATAGAGATTTATGAAAAATATCAGAGCAAATTCGTGTGAATAACAGAGAGAGAGAGACAATAAGAACCAGTCCACCAATTAATAATCAGTTTCAAGTGGGGAAAAAAAATGATGGTTAAAATTGGGAATCTCAACCCCAGTCCAAAATATTCTTCTTAATATGTTTTTATTATAATATGATAGGAGTAAAAGTACAGGAGATAAATTTAAAATATTATTTACACTATTTATAGTTCAATTTTATGTATTTAGCTACACAGTTTAAAGATGGAACACCTTGATATATCCCAGGATGCACCTGGTATATGCAAATTAACACACTCGAAGCTGGTCACTCCCCTCCTGGGTTCAGCTAAGGACTGCAGTATGCCGCCATATTGAGCCGGTGTTGAAGGTGACAGCAGGAACTTGCAACAATTAGACTGGCTCACTTGGACGTCCGTTCAGACAAGTCATTTGTGATTCATTTCTGCTTAATCCTGTTTACTATTATTACTATAGCCAGTATTAGGACAACATAGATTTTACCATCCATTGTGTGTTCCCCTAAAATCAAGGCCACAGCTTCCTGAACTTTCAGATGCTTTCACTAGTCAAGGAGATGTCCCAAATTGGCCTTATGCAAGACTTCAACACAAGGGGTTTTTGAACAAGGTAAATAAAACAGTGGTGCCCACCATGGAGTGAAAAAGAAGAGTCCCATGACATCATGAGATGTGAAAAATCAACCTGGGACATGGAGAGGGGATGGCCTTTGGGTGATGAACCTGAAGAATGAGAATGTGCTGATCATCTCATCTGGATTTCGACAGCAGAGGAGTCCTTAATGTGAGCCCACCCAGCCAGATTCCTCCATCCTCTTAAGATAATTTCATAACGTCCTAAATTGCTGAAATCGTTCAGACTGTCATTGTTTTAGTGGAGAAATTGCAACAGCTAAGAGGATCTCAGATGAAATCAGTTGCTTTCTTCATCAAGTTCTTTCAAGTGCCAACAGAAATGTGTAGCTGGAAAGGCTGTGCCGCGATCAGCTGGCTGCAGGTATCTAGAGGTCCTCCGTCTGCGGCGGTCAGTAGCACTGCGGACTCGGGGTGCCCTTCACCCTCACGTTCAGGCTGGCGTGCAGCTCTTCTGCCGTCTTCCCCAGCATGCTCTGCACGTCGCATACAAAGCGGTAGACGTAGCGCTTGCCGCCGGTTTTGTGGATGATATTCTTGTGGTAATAATACCTCAGGCCACGGCTCAGCTTCTCATAGTTCATCTTTGGCTTGTTTTTGCACTTTCCCCAGCGTTTGGCCACCTATAACAAAGCAGACATTAAGTTAATTCCTTTATCTGATTAAACAATCCATCCATCCATCCATTGTCTGAGCCGTCAGCAGCACCTGAGCTAAGAGAGAAGTTAACATCAGAGGGGCTGCCAGTCCATCACCGGGAATACAGAAGTCTGAAGTGTTTGGGATGTGGGAATGAAACTGGAAAGAAAAGGCACGGAGAAAACAGGCGATGTCCTCCATTGTCATTGGTTGTGTCTGAACGGTAATATTAACAGACTTTATATCTGCAGAAGTTGTTTGGTTTATCTGTTTTACTGTGCTTGAGGTCATCTCTTGGTTTATCTTCCACTACCAGTAACGACGCACTGCTATAACGATAACGTGCAGTGAAAACACTTGACTTATAGTTTTCCTTCTCTTTCTCTGTACGTTTATCATTCACTTGCTCAGAGGTTGATGTGCATGCTGCTTCCTGAGCAGCTCTTCTCTACTCCACCCTTAGCGGCCCACTTCTTCTCTTCATCCGTCAGCATCTTTTCGAGTTAAAACTGATTAAGTGAGTGTTTGTTTTGCAATTACTTTGATTTCTTTAATTTTTCATTTAAGTCTTCAATCTGCCTCAAGAGTGATTTAAGATATGAAGAGGTAGGGGAAGTGACAGCGAAGGTGGTAGTGAATGAGAACGATGCCCGTACACATGCGCCACACGGTCGCCCTGCTGCCTGCTGCCAAGAGTTGATTCTACAATAAAGTAAAAAGAGGAATAACCTTGGAGGTCAATCATCACCCTGAAAGCGGATAGTAGACGTTACGTAGTATATGTGTACCAAATTTCAGGTCAATCGGTCAAATGGTTTGCAAGCTACAGGTGATTTAAAATCCTGGACAGACAAATGGCCAGCCACGGTAGCGTAGTATATAAGAAGATTGCTCCTCCAAACTTGTGATGCCGGACCTGGGATCACAAAGGAAACTCGAAGCCTTGGATTCCAAGGCCCTGGAATGACCCTTAAAGGACACACCCAGGAAGTGAACCAAACAGGGCGCAGTGACATCAAGAATGGCCTGGCCTCTTCCAGTCACGTGTCACTGTTGCTTCTAATTAAAGAAGAAGCCGCGGGCAAAGCCTGCAGTAAACATAGGAAGCACTTAAAAAGCCGGAAGTGACTGGAATTGTTAAAGAAGAAGTAAGATCCATAATTAAGAGGGTGGGAATTAGGAAATGGCAGTTCATGTGGGACAAGAGTTCATACGGTGAATGATATTATGCAATTCTGTTCAAGTTAAACACTTTATATGAAGATCTGGAAAGGCGGGAATATGGATGACAAGACTCAGGTTTGGACTTATGGGCTTAAATTCTAATTTAGCGGATCAGAAAGCAGGAGACAGAGCTGGAGGTGGCAGAGTTAAAGATGCTGAGATTTGCACTGGGTGTGACGAGGATGGACAGGATTAGAAACAAGGACATTAGAGGGTCAGCTCAAGTTGGACGGTTGGGAGACAAAGTCAGAGAGACGAGATTGCATTGGTGTGGACATGTGCAGAGGAGAGATGAAGGGTATACTGGGAGAAGGGTGCTAAGGATAGAGCTGCCGGGGAAGAGGAGAAGAGGAAGGCCTAAGAGAAGGTTTATGGATGTGGTGAGAGAGGACATGCAGGTGATGAAGGTGACAGAGCAAGATGACGAGGACAGAAAGATATGAAAGAAGATGATCTGCTGCGGCAACCCCTAATGGGAGCAGCCGAAAGAAAAAGAAGATTGGCGCCTCTGCAGAGAAGAACAGCAGCAATAAGCACCTGTTGGGCTCACATGTGCCCCCTTCAGGGTGGCACGGTACTGTCGGCCTCACCTTGTGCCTATTTACTGCAGTTTGACAACTGATCAACAAGACCAAATATGTCACACACATTCAATAAAGATATTAGCCAGGCTGTGGAAAGTCAGGGTGTATAATAAACGTGTCTGCAAACCTTATATTGGTGACATACAGAGAGACAGCAACAGGCATGTGACAATCGCTGGCATCAACCCGGTCAGTGTATGAGGAGAGCGCAGTATGAGGGGAGGTGAGGCTCGTCGCTGCCACACCTCACGTCAGTATTTGAACAGGAAATGCGCCAATTCAGCAATTTACTCTAAAAGAATGTGGAGTGTGTGTTAATCTCTCTCTCTCTACTCTAGTCTTATATATATATATATATATAGTGACGTGTGGTTGGGTCCCATGCCTGGCCAGGACGCCCCTTCTACACATGTTCCGGGTGAGCAATCATGGACTGTTCAATACCTTCCCTGGGACGCTTGGTGGCGGCCTCCCTGGCTGAGGATGGTGCCTCAGTTTCCCGCAGGGGTCCATGGGAGATGGAGTTCTCCACAGCCCTGTTGGGATCTGGGGTGGCCACCAGGGGGTCCTGCATTGGTCCCTTAGCACAGCTGGACAACTCTGCAGCCCCGCCCGGAAGTGCAATCAGAAGCTGGTGATCAAGCACCTGGAGCACTTCCGGGTGGACTATAAAAAGGGCCGGCAACCACCACTCGGGGCCAGAATCTGGAGGAAGAGGACGAGGTTGCCTGGGAGGAGTGGTGGTGTCAGAGGAAGGATTGTGTTGTGTGGGGTTAAGTGTTTTGGGACTGTGTATTGCCTGTGGACTTCACGGGGAAGATGTGCCCCACAGGTGAAAAAAAATAAAAGTCTTCTGTACTTTTACACATGCCTCTGTGTAAGTCTGTGCTGGGTCGGGCGCTATATAGCGTCTAGTTCACAATATATATATATTGTGCATATATATATGCAGGGACTGAGAACTCAGGAATAAAAACTACTTTATGATATGTGATTCATCTTTTCCCTTTGTGGATCTCCAGCTGCAAATATGTATATATATACTGTAAAATCCAACGTCTGTCTGTCTGTCTGTCCGCTTTTCATGAGAGAACTACTTAATGGATTTAGATCGGGTTATTTTTTATACTTTTCTTGAACATTCAGTTGATTTAGTGACTTCTCTCGTCGCGCTAAGTATCATAGTTCGGTTGCGGCACCGATTTATTCGGGTGAATCCGAGAGAACAGCTGTGTGCCAGGGGGAGAGTGAGGCGGGACCTCAGGAGTGGGGAGCCAGGCGGGACCCTCCTCACTCAAGCGCCAGCCTCCGTTTGATTCGCTCTACCTCTCACCACATGTTGGAGTGCACCCTGCCTCCGCTAAGCTAGCGATCCCTGTTTGTTCAGCAGACATTATCACCTAGAGATTGTTAAGGAGTAACGTTTGACGTTTGTGAGAGAGAGAGAGCAGAGCTACATTTGTTTTAGAGGGTAGCTGCCCATTGGCAGAGATATCACAGCCAAGTGCTCTTCTCCCCACGTGGCAGACGCTCTCCCGTCAGACCTGAACACCATCAGATACAGTGCCAGTGTTGAACATTGGAGCGTACCCTCCTTCCGCTTGGCCAGAGATACCTTGCCAACTTTTTACATTTTTGCCAAAGAGATCACGGCTACATTATCACCCCTGATAGCAAAACCAAAAATATTGAGGCCCTCAGATATAAAAGCTATCAATATAAATTCTTCTCGATACAAATGATTACATTTTTTTTTATTGATTTTTAAAGTTTGTTCTGTTTCACTACTATGTTGGCGGACAGCTAGTGATATGTATAAAACATTCTGCAGAATGGGAGAGTATGTTTCAAAGAATACAAGAAGGGACAGAGGCGGTTAGTGTAAGGGATTTTCTGGAAGGAGAAATCAGAACCGTTGTTGTGTTTGCTTCAAGGAATGAGAAAGGACTGTGTGTCCCTGTAGATCAGAGAGTCTACTGCCATAAGTGACATTTTTAAGGGGATGTGGAAGGCCTTCTATTGTCTAATTTACTGAAGAGCCTGGTGTAGCTTTTAAAGACTATGAACCATTGGATTGGACGAAGCCTCCAAAAACCTTCTGGAGGTCTACTACCTCTTTACTCCGTGTTAGACTGCACCGCTTTATTGTCATAAATGTTACAGCACACAGCCAGCTCCAGGAAAACGTAGAGCTGAATAAGAGAGCAGGGCTGTGCTCATCAAGGAGGTAGCGACCAGGATGCTGAAGGATACAGGTAACCTGACAGTTGCTGGTTCTGCTGGCCTCTGTCCTTTCTTGAAAACCGTTTGAGGGTGGTCTGTCCCCGATAGGCCCTGTCTGTTTAGAAGCCTCACAAAGGTAACGATCTGGTAGCAGGTGATGTTCTGTAACTCAGCAGAAGCAGGCAGGGCTCTTGAGCAGCTCTTGGCCTTTGCAAAGGTAGTCTGAGATTCATCCCATGGAGAGGGGAAAACTGAGGGTGTCATCTCTTTAGGTATTTCAGAGGTTTAGTGATGAATGTTTAAGAGAAAGTTGCCGGCCCTTAGTAAGGGTTCCAGAGGCGAGTACTGTGAGATGTACATATCAAAAGAAGGCTAATAATGAAGGCATTTCCAAGATGAACAGGTCTACCATTCTGCGGAGGGCTGGCTCCCCTGCCCGGGGTTTGTTTCCTGCCTTGCGCCCTGTGTTGGCTGGGATTGGCTCCAGCAGACCCCCGTGACCCTGTAGTTAGGACATAGCGGGTTGGATAATGGATGGATGGACATGTCTACCATTGCAATTAAAAAGGACCTTTGGAGTTTAAAGTGTCTTTCATGGACTTTAATGATAAAACAAGTGACCTCACCTCATTTGGATCAGACAGCTTAAACTCCCATCCGTCTCCAGTCCAGCTAATGAAGGGCTGGCAGGATTCGTCCAAGAGAAGCTCGAGCAGAAACTGCCAGAGTTGGATGGGACCTGAACCTGAAATGAAAAAAGATGATGATGTGAATTAGGTCAACTGTGGAGTTTTGGGGGGCTGCATATGTGGTGCACTAAATCGTTTACCACATCTTTATCAACCTCTCTGTGGGATTCGATGTGCCTGACCAACCTTCTCCATATCCTCGGTCCTGCACCTCTTCCCCGAGTCAAAATCTTTTCCTCCAAATCTTCTGTTACTTAATCATCCACCTCACTTTCCCTTCTGCATGTCCATCACTCTTTTGCCCACATCTTCATTGTCTCTCCTCATCACATCTCCATTCCACTTCAGCCTCCTTTCCTGTACTTTCTCTCACTGTCATTGCACCTCTAATGGTCTCATTTCTTATTCTGTCCTTTTTTTGGAACTCCACACTTCTATCTCAACCTTCTCACATCTACCACATCATGAACTGCTGGTCTCAAAAGCCTCACCTTCAACACCTTGCTTTAATTCTTTGATCACACAAGGCTCCTGAGTTATCTCTGCATCTAATTGTCCATTTTGGGCTACCTCTGATCCTCGATATTTAAACTTATCCACTCTTTACTAAACAAACTGAAATTATGGTTGGTCTGTTAATTCCACAGATATCCCTTTTCTGTCCTGCTTATTCTAACTCATGGGTGTTGAAGGGAGCGGGCCACCCATCAGCCAACTTTATCTCCTCCCTTGCCCCCCATTGGGCCTGGATAAGCTCATCATGTTATTTTCCAGCCAGGGTTCCTCCCCTGACTCGGATTCAAATGCATCTTTTTATGTCTTCTTTGTTCATTTTTTTATGTTAATATTGTTTGTCATTTAGTTTCTATGCATCTGCATTTTGCATTTTTAGGGTGGTCCCCCAAGAGGTGGGGCCACCTGATGATCACCACAAGAGACTGCCCTGAGTCATATAAAGGCTGAGGAGAACCCACAGGTCCCTTGCGGTTCATGTAAATCTGCTCATAATGTTGGGGACTTTCTCCTTTTTGAATATTCTGGGCCTTTTGTGAATTACTGGATTTTGGACTATTCTTGGATGTCATTTTCAGAGTGTGTCTGCTATTGGAATATTTTGAAGGCATTGCCTTCTGTGCCTTTTCCCTTCTACTGTTAGGAGCTTATTTTGTACCACAGGCAATTTTTTAAGTAATTCATTTTATTTATAAAGATTCCACATTTGCCCTCATTTTAAGTAGGCGGGGTTTAGTGATCTTTCCCCCTCTAGTGGACACTTTGAGTATTTTTGGGTCTTGTGCTTGGGAACTCTTCAGTTCATACCACAGCAAACCCCCACCACAAGAAATGGATTAAGGGGGTTTGAGAATGACCGACTGACCGATGTGCATCTTTTGGGATGTCATCGTCATCTTCATCACCGTCACTTTTGTCTCTTTCCTTGTGAGGAATACCATCATGTTGAGCTGCCCTGATAAAGCCGCCCAATCCATTGAGTTAAAATGCTGGTGTTTAGTAGGGAGGAATAACTTTGAAGTGTTGGCTTTTCAGATATTTTGTGGTTTAAGACCCCAAATCAAGCTTTATTTTATAGTGTGAAGAAAATGATTCTTTCTAATGTAATTTCCACTTCCACTTCCATGTTTTGGTTGTTCAATGAAATAGCAGCTTTTCTCATGTGAAGGCTGAGGTGGCGCGTATTTGATTATGTTAGGTTAAAATTAAATGAAGATATTTTCATGCAAGTGTAAAGTCACCTGGCAAACTGTTTGTTTCATTTGGCGATTATACAACTTAAGAAAGGAAAATAAAAGCAATGAACTCGATAGTTTTCTCCAGTGTCCTAATGTGGTTAAATGAGATTTTATAGAGATAAACATTGCTGATCGTTCCATAATCTCAGTAAGATTGTGGTTTTACCTGAATAGGCCACCATTCCAGACGGCTTCTCCAAGCAGTGCCTCGGTGATATAATACTCGTCGTTCTGTGTTTGGCCACACGAGGGCAGCATGGCGATGCGGACTGCGCGGGCGCGGAGTAGTCGGGCAGCAGGAGGCTGCTGTCGGGTGAGTAGTTGTAGCCTTGCCAAGAGAATGAGGGGTCCACCTCTTGTTTGTAAATCCGGTTGTTTGAGAAGTCCTGCTCAGCAGCGCAGCCTAGGTGAGAAAATAAAACCAGTGGGTTAACATATAAAGTTTTAAATAGAATATGAAAAAAAAAATAATTAGAAATCTACACATTCCACATTACAACCACAGGTTGCTAAAGCCCATCTTAAAAGTTCCAGGACTGGATGCAAGGGCATTGTGAGGCTCATTCACACACACACACCGATTATAAGCCAGTCTAGGCATGCCCACCAGGGCTGTCTTACCAGCATTATGGGCCCTCCCCCGGGCAAAGAAGTGCTCTGGGGTCCCCTATTTTGAAACATACATAAGCATCAGATACATCGCGAGCCCCTGTGCTCCTGGGGCCACTGGGCAGTGCCCATTGTGCCCATACGTTAAGATGGCCCTGATGCCCACTAACCTGCACCAAAAACAATAAATATACCGGCACAAGGAGAACATAGAAGCAATGCAAAAAATGGAGATTTGACTCCAGGGGCACCCACCAGACATGTTGTGCTTGAAATAGCAGAACGTTCTCAAACCTGCTAAATCCGGTTCAGGCTGGTTGGTTCCAGAGCCTATCCTGGCAGCACTTGGTATGAGGCAGAATGCAGACCTTGACAGGGTGATAGTCCATCACAGGGCCCACTTAAACACACACACACTCACACAGTGGTCAATCTGGACATTATTCTCTAAAATAAAAGTCAGAACCCTAGAATCCCCAAATTGGGGCTCAGGCTCAAAACATTGCAGACAGACAGACCAACATTCCAGCTGGGGACCCCAAAAAGTCACTTAGCTCTCTTAAGATATGAAATGGGTGTGGTATGAAAGGCACTCTATAATTAATAGAAGCTAAAGGTACTATATGAGAGAGAGAGAGTGAGCGTGAGGAAGAGGAGGAGGAGAGTGGAAGGCGCTATACAGAAAGGCATGAAACCCACTGTATACAACAGAGTGATTGATGAAGGCACACTCTGACAGGTAAATCGACACTACAGGCGCTATATAAGGGAGAGAGTGATAGATGACGACACAATTTAATAGACAGAAAAGGCACCATAGAATAGATAGACGGAACGTTCTAGTAGAGGATCCCAAGAGGTCGCTTAGCTCACGTGATGCTCTACAGCATGACAACTTCTTCGTATCGCATTGATCTTTGTCTGTAATTTCCTCCATTTTAATGACTGGATTGTAAAGATTCCCTTTGAGCTTCGGTACATTAGTGTGATTATTAAAGTGGGTAAGGTCTTTGGACTTCAAACCCTGTAATTGGGGATTAAAAATCCCACTTCTGCCACCATGAGCAAGTCACTTCACCTGCCTGTACTCCAGTTTGTAATCTAAACCAGTTGTATCTCAAATATTGTAAGTCATTTTGGATAAAGACATCGCCTAAATAAGTATAAATAACATTTTCATGGCAATCTGGAGGCAGTGGCACCCTGTGTTCTTCTGTGCACTGTAGTGAGGAGCAGGCCGTTTAACGCGGTGCTCTAAGATGGCAGCCATGCCCTTTAATTTTCGGTTAAACATACATTCCCAACTAATGACAGCCCATCCATTCAGCCAGCCTTCCATTTTTCCCCAAACTCCATTCATTCGGTGCAGTGGGCCTGAAACTTTGCATTAAATAGAAGAACCAACCCTGGGTGGGATGCCAGTCAGTCTCAGGGCACACGTCCATGGCTAATGTTAACCTAACAGCATCATCTTAGGAGTTCGAGGGGTAGTGTCCCTGCTGGAGTTTGACTTTGGGGTTGGGGGTCCAAGGACTGCAGTGTGGTGACAGTTCCATATACAATAATAAGCCAAAGCCCCCCATGGAGGACTTGGAGTGACAGGTTTACAGTCTGAGCTTGTCTCCTGTTTCCCCCTCCATGGATGTCAGCGTCTAATGGCGTAACAGCACAGGTGTGAATGATTTTTGCTCAATTTCGCATGTTATTTGACTGTTCTGGGGTCAGATACGTAGAATCAGATTAAGCAAGACATTCTTTGGCAGTTGTGATGAAGAGATTGGCAGGAACAAATCCATATGGGCATCATCATTGGCCAGGATTAGGCATTCTTAAACCCAAAAAGAATGTATTAGGAATTTGAAATGGAGTGGCCTGGTGGTTAGTAGCGCTGTCTCATAGCTCCTGAGTCCAGGGTTCAAAACCCAGACACCATCTATGAGGAGCGGACATGTTCTCCCTGTGCTTTTATTCCACACTCCATAGTGTTAGGTTACCTTCTGACTATGAATGTGTGTGTGTGTGAACTGGCATGGACTGGCATCCCACTCAGGGCTGGTCCCTACCTTGTTTGAGATTGCTGCTGGTATAAGCAGCGGCTTCTTGTGTCCCTTAGCAAGTTCTGTGCCATCAACAGCAATGTTTACATCAGCGCCACTTCAACTTCTGTCAAATCCCCAAACTGAAAAGAATCGCTTAGCAACTTCTGTAAACTCAGTCCCATCAATTCCTACAATGCGGATCTCTACCTGCACGATCCGGAGCTCCGCCATGCTCGGGGTTCAAGTAGGGCTCCTGCTTGACTGGCAGATATTGGCTGGGCAGTGGTGCCATCCCGCCATCCGCAGTGGTGCTGCTGATGTACTCCCGGTGCAGGGCGCTGGAGTTGACGCAGTGCAGGGTCTGATAGGCTTGACTTAAGAAATCGGCTTCTTCGTAGCAAGAGATGGGGACGCTCTGGTTGGGGTCAGAGGGTCTGCCAGCGGGAACTAAACAACAAAAAAAAAAGAAAAGAAAACAAAAGAGCAAAATGTTTAGAAGGAAAGCACTTTGAGCTACTGTTTGTATGAATATGTGCTATATAAATAAATGTTGTTGTTGTTGTTGTTGAATGTGCCATCACGTGACAATCCGGATGTTTCAATGAATTGTTCAATAATGCTGTGGGCCAGGATCTTAATAATAATAATAATAATAATAATAATAATAATAATAATAATAATAATAATAATAATAATACATTTTATTTGTAGAGTGCCTTTCTAAGGTATAGGGGGAGTCTGGTCACAAGTCTAATGTCCAGGGTTCAAATTCTGGGCCAGCTGTTGCCTGCTTGTTTTTGCTTTGCGCCCTCCCCCACCGTTACCTATCCTCTATGGGGGAGGAGCCAAAGCTTTTGATTCGTCAAAAATTTCAATATACAGTTTTTAACGGATCTCAACATTTTAGGGTCCCCTGATACTAAAAACATCGATATCTATCTTGATGATGGGTCTGTGTCTGTCTGTCTGCCTGGGTCTGTCTGTGTGTGTCACAGTTTCTTGAGGGCGGTCGAGAGCTAAAAGAGCTGGACGGGAAAATACCGGACTCGAAACTGAAGCCTGTTACGAGATGACAACGTGCCGATTAGTTTTCGAGCCAAATTGTGTGAGAGAAAGAGGTGCTCTAGAGCAGTGGTTCTCAAACTGTAGGGTGGGCCCTCCTAGGGGGGCGCGAAGTAACAAAAAGGGGGGCACGAAGATGTGAAAAAAAGAAAACAAGAATCGAAAATATGAAAAATACATCTATTGAAACCAAAACAAATTAACTTAAACTACATTCTGATACTAGAAAAATAAATATAGAGTTAGATAAATGGTGATAAAAGTTAAGTAGGTATAATAAAATATGCATCTATGATATATCATTAATTAAAAAAGAACAAATTGGTATTAGTGGGCTCCTTTCAAAAAAACGTTAGGAGGGTGCAAATAAAATTGTTATGAAAACTCGGGTCGCAAATACAAAAAGGTTGAGAAACGCTAGAGGAAACGTCAAAATACCATAATTCTACTATTCAATTGTGAATTCTTCTCATCATTTGCTATCGTAATGACCTATTATATGATCAGAAAGCTCAGAATCAAGAGCGGTAAATCCATCCATCCATTATCCAACCCACTATATCCTAACACAGAGTCACGGGGGTTTGCTGGAGCCAATCCCAGCCAACTCAGGGTGCAAGGCAGGAAACAAACCCCGGGCAGGGTGCCAGCCCACCACAGGGCACACATACACCCACACACCAAGCACACACTAGGGACAATTTAGAATCACCAATGCACTTAACATGCATGTCTTTGGACTGTGGAAGGAAACCCACGCAGACACGGGGAGAACATGCAAACTCCACGCAGGGAGGACCCAGGAAGTGAACCATCCATCCATCTTCCAACCCGCTGAATCTGAACACAGGGTCACGGGGGTCTGCTGGAGCCAATCCCAGCCAACACAGGGCACAAGGCAGGAACCAATCCCGGGCAGGGTGCCAACCCACCGCAGAGGAAGTGAACCCGGGTCTCCTAACTGCGAGTCAGCAGCGCTACCCACTGCGCCACCGTGCTGCCCCAGAGTAGTAAATAATTTCTGAAATGTTATCGAATAGTTTGTGTAACTTGGTTCCTAGGGGCGCTAAGGCTACTGACGCTCACGTCCAAATTTTTTGCAATTTGAAAGTATTTGCATTGTGTGCGCAGTAATTTATGGTGAAATGTATGGACGGTTGTGTGTGGTAATAAACATTTTATTATGATTACACAACAGTAGTCCTTGGTTTCGAATAATACTATTATTTGCTCTAATTTGTATTGCTGTGCTCCAATTTTAGATCATACTCATTCTGGAAGAAAAGGCTGGCAGGGTGGCATAGTGGTTAAGACTTTGGACTTCCAATCCCACTACTGACACCATTTGATCTCAAAAAAGTCACTTCATCTACCTGAGCTCCAATTGGAAAAACAATGATTGTTGCGTGCGGTGGGCTGGCACCCTGCCTGGGGTTTGTTTCCTGCCTTGCGCCCTGTGTTGGCTGGGATTGGCTCCAGCAGACCCCCGTGACCCTGTAGTTAGGATATTGTGGGTTGGATAATGGATGGATGGATGATTGTTGCCCAAATGTTGGAAGTCACCTTAGATAAAGGCATCAGTCCAATAATAAGTAAGCTTACTGAGGCTCATGTCCAAATTTTGTTTTTGTTTTCCGCCATGTCTCCAGTTTTCTTTCAGCATCCCCAAATTTAAGGGCCCTGTCACATTACACGACTTTTAGTTGTAGACTTCATTCACATAATCTTTGCCAGTCTGGCGCCCGTGACAGCCAGTCGTGTAGTCTGCCATCCCCAGCGACTCAGATCAGCCAGTCTGCGACTCTCCCCAACAAAGACAAGCAGGTTTGATTCCATCTTTAGTCAAATTGACGGGCTTGTGTGTGTGCGTGTGTGGGATTTGACCACCAATGAGGGCTCAGATGGAAGTACAATGCATAGAAATGCAGTTACGGGGAAAAAAAGAATGTGGTTTGTTGGACCTCGTAAACAGAAGATGGGACTCCTCTGTTGGATGTCTCATGTCTTAAGGACCACAACAGAAAAGAAGAAAGGCCAGAGACTGCGGCTGAACTTGCTGAACTGGTAAACCCCTTTTGCATGGGCACCAGCACTATCAGACAGCCTGGGATTGTGACACTTGAGAAATGTAAAACTGCAGAGTCGGGTGATCTGACATCCCCAGCAATTCTAGTCTTGTAATCCGACATCTTCAGGTAATGAGATCAGCAACCACAGTCGTCAAATTTGACATCCCTTCAGACTGGAACTCATGTAATGTGACATCGGCTTTACCTAAAGTGGCCTCGGTGTGACTTGAAGGGACAGATTTGGACTGGTGTCTGTTCATGACACCCACTGGGCCAGCACAGAGTCACTGATAACCTGACACTCACGTTTGTGAGATTTATGAGTGTAGATAGAAGGGGGGCAGTAAGACGGACAGACAGACAGACAGTCACCATGCAATTCGATGCAGTAGAAGTCAGCTGATAAAGTTCAATTCCTCTTTCTTCAATCAGAGCAGACATGGAGGCCCTGGATTTCTGGGAAGCCCTTCCATGTGAGGACAAGAAACGGACAGGGGGGAGACCCTGTGTGATTGATAAGCAGTGACGGGGTAACCTGCACAGACACAGGAAGGACAAACCCACCACAGGCTGTTCTTCTGGATCTGTAAGACAGCTGCAGCCCTAATCACTGTGCCGCCATGCCTCCATAGTGTATGCACATCTGAATTCAAGGTGTGATTAACTGGACTTACATTTGAGCTAATTCAGACACATTTAAAGTTTTAAAAAAGAAGACTTTCAAACCAACCATTTGCATATTCTGTCCAACCCTGGAGATCCAAGGTAGTGTCTGCTTCAGCATGGCCGGGGTCGCTCCTGCATCCTGAGAATAAATGAATGAAGGACATGAGGTAAAGATAAGGTAACCGCATAAAAAAGCATTCATCTTGGCTGTTTGAGCAAATAATAAGTCTCTATCATACCAATAACTTTGTAAAGTATTAATCTTGCAAATGGCACAGTAACAGTTTTAAACACAGTGGATGAAACCAATGGCATCCAGTTTTTGGAATCTGAAATTCACTTTTTGTTTTTTTGGAGGGCCTTTGTCTAAGGAGACTTACGATATTTGAGATACAATTGGTTCCATTTGTTTAGTTTTTCCAATTTAGAGCACGGCAGGTGAAGTGACTTGCTCATTGTAACACTGGTGTCAGCGGTGGGATTTTAAAGTCCAACACCTGCCTGCCTGCATATGCCATAAATGGGGGCTGCAGGTAGCTTGAGCTTACCACACCGGACGAGATGCCAGTGGGATCTTCACTCACCATAGGACAGCGTAGACATGCCAAGTCACCTGCACAGCTACAGCATGTGAGGGAAACTCACAATGGCACAAGGAGAACAAAGATAACGAGTGCTTCAAATCCAGCTCCTGCAGCAGGAGACCCCACAGACCACTACATTTACAAATACTGTATACAGTCAGTCAGTCAGTCATTTCCCTAACAATACAGGGTCACGGGGGTCTGCTGGAGCCAATTCCAGCCAACACAGGGCACAAGGCAGGAACAAATCCCCAGGCAGGGCACACACACACGCCAAGCACACACTAGGGACAATTTAGGAGCGCCAATGCACCTCACCTGCATGTCTTTGGACTGTGGGAGGAAACCCACGCAGACACGGGGAGAACATGCAAACTCCACGCAGGGAGGACCCGGGAAGCGAACCTGGGTCTCCTTACTGCGAGGCAGCAGCACTACCCACTGCACCACCGTGCCACCCTACTGTATACATAACATTACATATTATCCTGGCCTCCTGGCCTCGTGACCCCTGCAGATTTTATTTTTTTGGGTTTTTTTGTCCTCCCTGGCCATTGGACTTTACTGTTATTCTATGTTAATTAGTATTGCCTAATTTTATTTTCTTATATATTTTGTCTTTTTTTCTCTTTCTTCATCCTGTAAAGCACTTTGAGCTCCATAATTTGTATGAAAATGTGCTCTAGACATAAATGTTGTTATTATTCTCTAACCTGCTTAATCCAATTTAGGGATTGGGGTCTTGGGCCCATCCTCACAGCACTGAGCTTAATGCAGGAGCCAACCTTGGAGAAGGTGCCCATCCATCTCAGAGCCTGCATCGCCACACACTGACATGACGCCAAATTCGATTTACCAATCGAACAGGAGAGGAACACAAGAAGAGCTGAAGATAAACCCAAACAGACAGGGAGGACATGCCCCCTCACCGCTGATCTGGATCAAGCAGGTTAGACGAACACTTGACAAATAAAGTCTTAGAGCTTAGTCAACATGGGTGGTGCGGCAGTGAACACACACAGCAAATGAATCAACCAGCATTGCTTTGTGGAGGACTCATCCTGACTCATTTCTGAAGAGGATCCACCAGGTGGCGACCTAAAGGCCACATTGGCCAACATTCTAGATTTAGGTATCCGTCAACGGGAGATCAAACGTGTTGTTCAGGAAAAGGATGTCTGGTCTGCTCTGCTTAGCACGCTACAGACATGACACTCACTCACCCTGAAAGGTGGATCTGTAAGAACAGATGGACAGATTAGCAGTCGAAAAGACACCCCAAGTATAAAACAAAAGCACAAAGCACCCTGTTTCATTGGAATGGATGGACTTTGCATTGTATACTGAAAATATAAACAAGATCTACAGACAGAAGACATCACATTACTTGTTGAATCTAAACTGACCCAGGCAGATTCCCTCATGGAGGGATGGGCTCTGCTTTGTGTGAATCTGAAGCTCAACATTAAAGTGGACAATTCAGGTACTGGTAAGAGATGGGTGGAAATTGACTTGATGTGTGTGTGTGTTTGTGTGTGTGATAGACTGGCATCCATTCAGGTTTCTTTTTCGGATCAAATCCACCTTAATTAAAGGATATGTGTCTGTGTATTTGTGTTTCCATCTGGTTGCTATTTCTCTGTCATTCCAACAGATGGCATATCACAAGCATTTTTAGTAATAAAATGCATTGCATTTGTCATTCCAACAGATGGTACATCAGAAACATTTTTAATAATAAAATGCATTGCATTTGTCATTCCAACAGATGGCACATCACAAACATTAACACTGGTTTTACGAATCCCATACCAAAGGGCATATAATAAATACAGATGCAATCTCTGGAGAGACCTGAAAATAGCCAACCATTGATGGTCTCTATCCCACCAGACAGAACATGAGAGGATCTGCAAAGAAAAATGGCGCACAAAAACCAAATCTAGGTGTGTGAAGCCTGTCACATCAGTTACTTATAAAATGAATTGTAGTTGTCATTCCAACAGATGGCACATCACAAACATTAACACTGCTTTTACGAATCCCATACCAAAGGGCATATAATAAATACAGATGCATTCCATCTGTCATTCCAACAGATGGTACATCAGAAACATTTATAGTAATAAAATGCATTGCATTTGTCATTCCAACAGATGGCACATCACAAACAATTGCACTGCTTTTATGAATCCCATACCAAATGGCATATAACAGAGACATGTGCATTTCATAGTGTACTGCAAACGTTTACTTTGATCAGTGCCAGTCGAAGCCCATTTGGTGCCCTAGGTGGTGTGGATGGATGTCACCCCTCGTTGTCTATGGTGGGTAGTTACTATTAATAGACTTCAACAACCTGGGGTGGGGGGTATATTCCTTTGTGTATATATTGCAGACTTTAAGAAGTGTGCACCCCTTGTGCCCAATTTTACTTTTAGTGGGTAACAGTGCCCACTCAGTGTCATCATAATTCGAGGACCCTTCTCACCCAGTGTCTGAAACGCTCACCCTCTAACTTTCCTAAATGGCACCCCTCAGATGATGGCACTCTATGTCACCTAATGGATTGATCAATTCTGACATTGGTTACTTAGATTTCAACCCATCTTAGACGGGTATCACAGCTGGATTTTATTATAAGGAAAAAAGAAAGACATAAAACATCAGTATATTGTAAGAATGAGAATGAACAAATAAAAAATACAAAATCAGGACCTCCTTGTTCCCAACTTAAGCTCATTCTTAGGTATCTAAAAAGGGAAAAAAACAAAACATTTTCCTGTGCCTACTTCTGTTTTGCTGTCACACATGCACATTAAAGGGTCACCTTCCGAGCCCATCAGAAGTAAGCACTGCCATGCCAGGACACCGGGGGGCGTGATTGCTGACTCTTCTATTAGTTATGTCACCCACAGCTCTAAGAAGACACCCACTGAGGGCACCTGACTTCACCCCCTCCTGGTCCAGGAGCTATAAAAGCAAGGCACGCCCAGAAGTAGGCATCTCATTCGGGAGACGAGCCCATCCACGCTATGGAGCTCCGACCCTGAATCCTGACTGCTCTCCAGAGCCTTTAACATGCAGTCAACTGTCACATTTGGCTTTTGCTTCTTTACCGCACCACCAAGCGACTGTTACTTTATGAAAAATTATTTTGAGCAAATGGGGCGACCAAGTTGGCACTCCAACATTTCCTCCTGACTCCTGTCTTACCCCTGACTGACAACATTGCAGATATATTAGAAATTTTAAAAAATGAAATATCCCATCGACACAAATCCTCAAACCAAGCCCGGATGAAGACATCTACAAGGCCCCTGGGTGACTTAATGAATGGAGCTCCTTAAGAGATAGTTGATCAGACTTTTAACAATGCAGCGTTTCATTGATTTGACACTCAATCATTTCATCAAGCAGGGTGGGGCCCCCCATGGTGATTTCAGCACGTGGACTATCGGTCATTTCATCAAGCGTCTTTGGAGAAAAGTCCCATTGCCATCACAGGCCTGTGGTCAAGTCAGAATGGTAGATCTGCCCCTGACTCTGACTGAACCCTCTGCTATGACACAAACAAGGTGTGATGGAGTCCACCTGTGGTCAATTCAAATGAAAGTCACACACCTGTCTATAGAAGGTCCATAGTTTAGCAAAAGCCAGGCCATGAAGTTGAAGGAATTCCCTGCAGAGCTTAGAAACTCCAACTTCTGTCGAGACAGATCTGGGGAAGGCCATGAAATACATTTCTGCAGCATTGCAGGCTCCCAAGAGCACAGTGGTCCCCATAATTCTAAAAATGGAAGAAGTTTGCAAAAACCGCTACTCTTCATAGAGCAATTAGGGGAGAAAGGCCTTGGTAGGTAGAGGTAACCAAGAACACGATTGGTCACTCTGGCTGAACTTCAGAGAGCCCGTGTGGAGATGGGAGAAACTTCTAGAAGGACAACCACCACTACAACACTCTGTTAATCTGGGCTTGGTGGCAGAATGGCCAAACGTAAGCCTCTCCTCAGTAAAAGACACGTGGGGTGTACAAAAATGTACCGAAAGGAATGTGAAAAGCAGGATGGTCAGGTCTGACGAAATCAAAGTATCTCTAATTATTACAATCATGTCTCGTCAACTGCATAATACCACTCCAATAATGAAGGATGGTGGTGGCAGCATCTGGGACTGGGCAACTAGACAGGGTCATGGAGAACATTTAACGGATATCCTTAACGAAGAGCTGCTCAGAGTGCTCTGGACTTCAGGTGGGGCCAAAGCTTCACCTTCTAACAGGACTAAGCAAAAGATAACACATTAGTGTCTCAGGGACGTGTCTTTGAGTGGTCCAGTCAGAGCCTAATCGACCATCTCTGGAGAGACCCTTCAATAGGTGTCCACCGATGGCCTCCATCCAACTAAATTGCTCCAACACTCCACAATTTTGAGCTTTACGACAGAGTGGTCAGACGACCAGTTTACAAAAAGGCACCTAAAGGACCCTCAGACTATGAGAAAGACGATTTTCAAGATTGAACTCTTCAGCCCCAATACTCAACGTCAACTCATTAGGAAATCAGGCATCGCTCATCACGTGTGCAATAGCAGTCCAGTGGCGAATCGTGGAGGTGGGGTTGTTATTCAGTAGCAGGGACTGGGAGTCTAGACAGGGCAGAGGGAAACGTGAACCGAGTGAAGTTCAGAGATATCCTTAATGGACACCTCAGAATACTCCGGACATCAGACTGGGCCGAACGTTCACAAAGCAAAGAGAACACAAGAGTGGCTCAGCAGGTACTCTGGGAATGTCATGGAATGGCCCAGTCAGAGCCTGGACTTGAACCCAATCAAACATCTCTGGAGAGACCTGAAAATATTCAACCATTGATGGTCTCTATCCCACCAGACAGAACATGAGAGGATCTGCAAAGAAAAATGGCAGACAAAAACCAAATCTAGGTGTGTAAAGCCTGTCACATCAGTTACTTATAAAATGCATTGCAGTTGTCATTCCAACAAATGGCACATCACAAACATTAACACTGCTTTTATGAATCCCATACCAAAGGACATATAATAGATACAGATGCATTGCATCTGTCATTCCAACAGATGGTGCATCACAAACATTAACACTGTTTTTACAAATCCCATACCAAAGGGCATATAATAAATACAGATGCATTCCATCTGTCATTCCAACAGATGGTGCATCACAAACATTTAAAGTAATAAAATGTATTGCAGTTGTCATTCCAACAGATGGCGCATCACAAACATAAACACTGCTTTTATGAATCCCATACCAAAGGGCATATAATAAATACAGATGCATTCCATCTGTCATTCCAACAGATGGTGCATCACAAACATTTATAGTAATAAAATGCATTGCATCCGTCATTCCAACAGATGGTGCATCACAAACATTTAAAGTAATAAAATGTATTGCAGTTGTCATTCCAACAGATGGCGCATCACAAACATAAACGCTGCTTTTATGAATCCCATACCAAAGGGCATATAATAAATACAGATTCATTCCTTCCGTCATTCCAACAGAAGGTGCATCACAATCATTTGTAGTTATAAAATAAAAGAAATTTTCAGAAGATTCTAAAATCCTGTTTTCTCTTTCTCATTCTGGGGTGTTGAGTGTTGTGGATGAGGGAATTTATATGAATGTTGCAAAAGGCTGCAACATAACAAAATATGAACAAGGTGAGGGGTTCTGAAGACTTTCTGAAGGCCCTGGACCTCCTGAAGAAGGGCATATAAAGCAGAAAAAAGGAGACACAGAGGAAGAGAAAGAAGATCTCCAGTAGAGAAGAGACACCAGAGGAACCCGACAAGTCCTAAACTGAGGATAGCATTAAATAAAAAATAGGAGGAAGGAGGTCAATCCTGGAATGGCAGAAGGCCAGAGGAGTGAAAGAAGCCCTCAAGTGACCTCACTCAGGTTTGTACCCCATGCTGTCTGGATACCCGTACATTGGATTAAGCAGGTTCAATGAACAGATGGATTTTCCAAATATTTTGTCGATTTGATTTCATTGGTTAAGGTCCTACCTTTAGGATCAAAAAGTGGAATCTCCTTGGCGAATCCGTTGTAAACGTCGGCACACAGCTGAGATCCGAAGCAAAGGGCGTCAAATGAAAAAGAGGATTCTTCTCCATTGGGGACTGTGGAGATCAAAAAACAGAAAACACTGAGTTCTCTTCTAGAAGATTCTCACTGAATTCTATTTTAATGTTTAAATTGAGACTATTTACTTTTTCATCAGACAGTTTCAGATCCCCCCCCCCCCTTATTAGATAAGATGGGACTAAGAGATAAGGAACATGAAAAAAAGCGAGAAAGGGTTTGAACGTCAAAGCAAGGAAGCCGATTCTTTCTGAGTCAGCAGACAAACAAATGAAAACAGCCTGGTCTTGTAAAGCGCTTTGGAGCCCGGAGTTTCAACAAGGAAGCAACGCAACTCAACACACAAACATGAGTAGGAAAAGCTTCAAAGGATCGGAGCGAAAGGAAACACCTTGTACACTTTACACTCAGGGGTTAACGTGTCAGCTGGCCTTTCTTCACTTTTCTATTTTTGGCGTCCCTGCTGCCAGGCCGTGATTACAAAAGTAATTGTTCAGTTTAAAGAAGACGACAACAAAAGAGTCTCGGTGTCTTTACGAGATGGCCGAAGTTTGAGAAAGGAATTGGCGTGTAGAAGATGACGCACAAGTGCAGAAAACAAAGATATGGAATGTGGTTCCATATTGAGAGAGAGGGCGGCCTGGCGGCACAAAGGTTAGTGCTGCTGCCTTCAGGAGAGCTCCAGGACAGTGGGCTGACATCGCACAAAGTTTCAAAGTAATCCCGATTTGTCATAAAAAGAACTCAGCTGGGGACGGTCAGGTGGCACAGTGGTTAGGGTTTCAAGCCCTGCCCAAGCACGGTCTGCATTGACTTCTCTCCAGGCACTCCAATTTCTCTCCACATCCTAAAGATGCAGGCCTGGCTAAGTGGCCAAGTTAGGGGTGTGTGGAATGGCCCCCCTTCCAGTGTTGATTCCTAACTTGTTAACACCTTAATGCACACATGAAGGTCTAAGAGTAAACACTCTTAAAAATCCTGGAAATGTGACAACACTTAACTGGGTTGAGTGGTTCCTTCACGAACCATTGCAGGACAAAGAACCGTTGCATTCTGGGAAGGGGTCTCCGCATATGAGGCTTTGAAAGGACTCCTAACACGTGGACCAGACAGAATCTTTAATATCTGGAAGGTGAAGTAGCAGAATACAACAATCTGAGCTGAACTTGCATGATTGTTTGTGGATTAGGAACCCGTTGGGATTTTTATAAACCTGTTAGCTGTTCATGGCAGTTCACGCAACTTGTTACGGATTTTAATAAACGTTCTTTCTGGAACCTTCATATCGATGGTTTTTCTGGGAACTAAAAATGGTTCCTCTGTGGTATCATACTGAAAAACCACGATGGCTCCTTTATATCCATTTATTAAAAGCAGACTTAATGGTACAATGGTAAGGCAGTTCGTTTCGATCACGCCGTGCACTTACAAACCTCAGCTCACTGGTTATGCCAGCCCTTACATCCTTCTTACTTTGTGCTTCTACTTTCCTCTGCTCAGTGGACAGTGCCACCTTTTTGCGGATGCCAGACAACATTACACCTGGGCAATGTTAAGCTTAATAAAAGTTTAAGTGTCTGTGTGTCTGTCGGGTTGTTATGCCTCTGTAATTGATGTTGGATCACAAACATTTATAGTAATAAAATGCATTGCGGTTGTCATTCCAACAGATGGTACATCACAAACATTAACACTGCTTTTACGAATCCCCTACCAAAAGGCATATAACAGATACATATGCACTGCATCTATCATTCCAACAGATGGCGCATCACAAACATTTATAATAATAAAATGCATTGCAGTTCTCGTTCCAACGGATGGCACATGAAAACATTAATACTCCTTTTACAAATCCCCTACCAAAGGGCATATAACAGATGAATATGCATTACATCTGTCAGTCCAACAGATGATGCATCACAAACATTTATAGTAATAAAATGCATTGCGGTTGTCATTCCAACAGATGGCACATCACAAACAATAACACCGCTTTTATGTATCCCATACTAAAGTGCATATAACAGATACATATGCACTGCATCTGTCATTCCAACAGATGGTGCATCACAAACATTAACGCTGTTTTAACAAACCCCATACCAAAGGGCCTATAAAAGAGACATATGCATTGCATTTCTCAATCCAAAAGATAGTGCGTCACAAACATTTGTAATAACAAAATGCATTGCAGTTGTCATTCCAACAGCTGACACATCAAAAAAATTAACACTGCTTTTATAAATCCCATACCAAAGGGAAAATAAAAAGACATATGTATTGCATTTCACATTCCAACAGAAGGCATATTACAAATATTTGTAGTAACACATTTTATTACAAATGTCTGTGATGCACCGTCTGTTGGAAAGACAAATGCAGTGCATTTTATTACTATATGCATTGCAAAATACATTCCAATAGATAGAGCGCTGCAGACAGGAATGGTGAGTTCTACTTTGATTTAGATTTCAGTTTGTCTTAGACGGATAGCATGGCTAGTATTATACACACACACACAGAAAAGGGTCATAATTTTAATAAAAGTTAGACAATTAGCTATCTCTCAACCTACATATGAAATTTACAAAACAGCTGCCAAAAATGGTTCCCCTGTGGTATCATACAGAAGAACCACGATGGCTCCTTTATTTTTAGGAATGTACCTTACCATTGAAAAATGACACGCATGAATCCTGAGCCCCATTATTAACTGTGCCAAGTTTGCACAAACATCTGTAGAACTTCAGTGGAATTCATGAAGGACCACATCATTCAGTCAAGGCATCTTTACATATGAAATTCTTTCCATGGGCTTTGAAAATGGTTTCTGATATGTGGATTAAACAGAAATCTCTCATCTTTAAAATTCATCAGTAGGCTAGCTAACAGGGTAAGAACAGGTCAATAGATAGAAAACCTGAGCTGGGCCTGTGTCGTTGTATGCAGGAAGAAGTCCTTTTGAAACCAGGATCCCACTGGTGTTTCACAAATCTGTTATCATCTCAACAAATAAAAGGATCTTTCTGGAAGGTTCATGTGGGGAACCAAAAATGGTTCCTCTATGGCAGTGGTTCTCAAACTGTGGGGTGGGCCCCCCTAGGGGAGCGCAAAGTAACAAAAAGGGGGGCACGAAGATGTGAAAAAAAGAAAACAAGAATCGAAAATATGAAAAATCCATCTATTGAAACCAAAACAGATGAACTTAAACTACATTCTGATACTAGAAAAATAAATATAGAGTTAGATAAATGTCGATAAAAGTTAAGTAGGTATAATAAAATATGCATCTATGATATATCATTAATTAAAAAAGAACAAATTGGTATTAGTGGGCTCCTTTCAAAAAAACGTTGGGGGGGGGGGGCGCGAGATTAAAACTCGGGTCTCAAATACGTAAAGGTTGAGAAATGCTGCTCTATGGCATCGTCCTGAAGAGCCACTTGTTAAAATGAACAAAGCCTGTTATGCCGCCAGCGGTCACCCCCATCTGTGAAATCGTCAGGACTTTGTGAACGGCCAGATTTAGTGGTGCTCTCCATATTTTGTTTTTTCTTATTTGCCAAAAACACGTCCTGTATACAAATAAGAGCCGTGCTAAAAATAAAACTGAACACAAAAGAGCAAACTGAAGCCCAAGGACGAAGATTAAAAATGTGCCCTTTTGGCATTAAATTATTAAATTAACTGAATGCTGTTTTTAAATACAGTAACACACTCACACTCACACACACATGCCATCCCACCCCCCTCAAATAAAAACAACTAAACTGTTGATTTGAAGGAGATGAGGGCCTCAAAAATAGGAAAGGATCTGACATTATCACAAGTCCCAGAAACCAATTGACAAGATTAAGGGAGCAGGAGAGAGGGGAGGACATTCCAAAATCTCCATGGAGAGGAAGTCTGGAAATGAGGATTAGGAAGTGAACACATCTTCCACTTGGGCCCCCGCAATTGACGGGGGGGAAGGGGGGGGCTCTAGAAAAAGCAGTTAATATTTCTTGTAAATAAGCTACGGTTTTGCAGTTCTGTTCACAGCTCAACCTCAAAGTTATCAAAATTATAACCCGCACGGATTTCTTTTTTTTTTTTTTGTCAAATCAGCCAAATGTAAATCTGTCCCATTGTCTTTTTAGCTCTTCTCTAACATTCTGTCCCACTATGGCTAAAAAAAAAAAAAAAAAAAAAATCACAGAAAGTGTAAAATAAAATCAATGCAGCCTTCAGAAAGTTAATGGCCGGGTCACACTCTTAAAAAATAAAGGTGCCAGCAGCGATGCCATAGGGGAGCCATTTTGGGTTCCCAAAAGAACCAACCACACGGAACTTCCACAGAGAGAGAGAGATTTAGTTTAATTAGACGGTGACAAGTTCCACAAATTGCCATAAATTTGTCAAACGCCGGCGGCTTCCTGCTTTTAGAACGACTCTTGCTGCATAGAATCGCACAGATTCGGCTCAGGCGTTCTTGATCTGTTGTGTCCTGTTGGGTCGGCCTACCATGCCTTGAAGATTCCTGCTTCTCAAAGTCAAAAACACCCGATTTCATATGCAAAGGGCCCTTCACAGAATGAAATGGTTTCTTTGTCAAATACTGTTTGACAGCCCAGCAAACTGCCATTTTAGAAACACTCTTTTCAGATCTACCGTCCTATCCGTCTTACAGTGTATTGTCTTCTGTATTGTATTCTCATTCAAAACGGACTACGAGATAAACTAACAGTAGATATTCTAAGGTGACTAAACTCACCTCTGCAGTGACATTCACGTCTCAGGTGACTCTTCCTATGAAGTGAGCAGACGGATTGGGAGAACATAGGGTGGGGGTCAGGAGGTCACAGGACAGGGGTGTGTGGCGCCCCCCCAATCAGGGCCGTCTTAACAGCATTATAGGCCCCCAGGTAAAGCAGTTCCCTGTGGCCCCTCACCTACACGACCACTCAGCAAGTCACAAAATACATAAATGAACATGAGGCCCAGAGTGCCCATGCGTTAAGATGGCCGTGCTCCCGATATCTCTGCAAAAGAACTAAAGTCCAAGTCTTTAGAGTCCTGGTGCTCCCTGTCTGTGAGACATGGACGCTATCCAGTGACCTGAGGCTGAGACTGGACCCCTTTGGGTCCTTGGGTACCGCCGGTTTGACTTTGTGTTGCTCATGGAGTCCCAAATGAGGCACAAGACCAGCACTGTTAGGGAGCGTCAATTACGGCACTACAGCCATGTGGCGCCATTACCCGAGGGTGATCCGGCTCATTGTTGAGGACCAGGCCTAGGGGTCGCCCACATAACACCTGGCTGCGGAAGATAGATGGTCATTTCTGGAGGGTGGGACTGGCCAACCAGGATCCCAAGCTGTTTCATTGTGTGGCGGGTGTGACAACATGCTGTACCAGTACCTGCCCCCCCCGACTTGACCTGACCTGATGATTTATCAGTGTGGCTTAGTGGTTAAAGCTTTGGACTTCAAAACCTGGGGTTATGACTTCAAATCCCACTGCTGACACCACTGTCTTACATAAGAACGTCTCTTCACCTAGTTGTGCACCAATTTGAAAAACAAAAGAATTGGAACCAATTGTATCTCAAATGAAGTACAATGCATTGGATAAAGGTGTTAATGAAATCAGTAAATTTAAATGTGTAACTCCTAGGTTGGTATGAGATGCTGCTATTTTAAGGGTGTAGTACATAATAATAATAATTCTTTGCATTTATATAGCACTTTCCTCACTACTCAAAGCGCACAGCAATTGTAGGTTAAGGGCCCAACAGAGCAGAGTCCCTTTTGGCATTTACGGGATTCGAATATCCAGGTGAATGGCAGGTGCCTAAATCAGTTTACTTCTCTTACTCATTACCAGCAATGTTATAATACTTTTAATAGGTTTGGTTCCTGAAAGGACCATCCACATGGAACATTAAGATCTTTTACTCATGTAGTCCATGAAAAGTTCCACAAATAGCCACAAACAGAGGATAAAAGATTTGTCCAGTACTAATGGTTTTAAAAGGACTCACAATAACAGACTCCATTCAAGTGTACTTGATCTGCTGTGGCCTGCTAGGTTGTCCACCATACATTTAAGATGTCCATTTAATCCACAAAGCCTTTTCAAAGCCCAGAGACCCAATTTCATATGCAAAGACCCACATCACAGCATGAAGAACGTCTTTGTCAAGTAATGGAACCACAAAACTCAGAAAAGTGCCAAGAAAGGTGACCGAAAGAACCCAAAGGTCACACTAAGGGACCTCCAGAGAACCTGTGTGGAGAGGGGTTGGGTTTAGTTAATGGATGGATGGATGGATGGAAGGTCCAGAAAGCACCTTTATTTATTTTGATCTGTAACAATTTCCATAAATCACCATGAAGAGATGATAACAGATTAGTGAAACACTGGTGGGCTCTGAATTTTTAAAGGACTCTCACTGCATTCAGTCACAGGGGGGCTCAGTTCAGGTTTTCTTCATCTCTCACCATTGGGCACATCTGACATCAAAGATTTCTTGCCCACATATTAAAAACTTTATCAAAGCCCAATTTCTAAAGACCCCTTCTCAGAATGAAATGGTTCTTTTGTCAGGTAACGGCTCATAAAGAGCTGCACAACATTGCAAGCAGCAAGTTGCCATTATGTAGTGCCTTATGGATCTGTCTGTCGACCAGGAACTGCACAAAGCAGCAGAGAGCCAATTAATTAGCATTAATATTAAGAGTTCATGCCAGTCTCAGCTTCCTCTACTTTACTAACAGACACAACAACGCTAACTTCATTTACACAAACACATTTGAAATACTGAATAAAACGCAGCTCAGGTGCATTCCAGGGTTTTATAGCATGGAGGGGGAAAAGGGTGATGATTACCAGGGGCCCACTGGGTGGGAATGAAAAGGACGTGTGCCAGGCATGGATGGAGAGGAAGGGGCCCACAGAGACAGGGCCCAGAGTTCTGTGTGCTACACCCCTGATTATAGACACAAATAATTGTAATAATAATAAAAAATCAATTTGACAGATGAGAGGAACCCATTCAGTCCGTCCCAAACATGATTAAAAAATAATAATATCAAACACTGAACAACAAAAATGGCACATGACAAATAAAATGCATCAGATCTTTGAAAATGGCATTAAGGAAACACCATCCAGTTCTAATGGAGGGCAAGAGAGTAGAGCAAAGGTGCAGAAAATAAATCTGTGGGGGGTGCCAAGGCCTAAAAGACCACCCAACCTTCCAACATACACAAATGTGGCCACGTTTACCAAATCTCCTTGTGAGAAAAATCGCCTGTAGCTTTCTAACAGATACAGTCTGTCATCTGGATGACAATGAGAATTAAAGTAGGAAGCCAAGTATCATTTGCCTTTTAATAATCTCAGATACATGTATACGCTTAAAAATAAAAGGTGCCCTGCGGTGGGCTGGCGCCCTGCCCGGGGTTTGTTTCCTGCCTTGCGCCCTGTGTTGGCTGGGATTGGCTCCAGCAGACCCCCGTGACCCTGTAGTTAGGATATAGCGGGTTGGATAATGGATGGATGGATAAAAGGTGCCAGTCTGTTACTATTATTACTCTCAGGCATGTGTGAATGTGTTCAGTTTATTTTGAAATTCCCCCCACATCCCCTAAGATGTGTGTGCGTGACACTCTTCAAAATAAAAGGTGCCAAAGTCCCTGTCTATCTATCTATTATATAGTGCCTTTCACATCTATCTATCTATCTATCTATTATATAGTACCTTTCATTCTATCTGTTATATAGTGCCTTTCATACCAATACATCTATCTACACTCTTAAAAATGGTGATGCCAACGTGGTCCTTCAGACCAATGCCATATTGCAACAATTTTTGGTTCCCAGAAGAACCATTGACATAAAGTTTCCATAAAGAACCTTCCTTAATTTAGATCCGTAACCGACTCCATAAATAACTATAGAGGGAGGACCTGTGTGTTGTTACATCAATGGGTTTCTGATTTCAGAAGGACTCTCGATGCACACAATGACACGGGCTACACTCGGGCTCTCTTGATCTGTTCATATCCAGCTATACACCTCTGATGTATTTTAAAGATTATTAAGATTTCTCTTTTCTCCACATATTATGAACCTTTCCCAAACCCAAAGAGTTGACTGCATGTGCAAATAAGGACATGGCCCTTTGTCAAGCAAGAGTTCTTTAAAGGAACCACACAACCCAGAACTATTTTAAAATGTACTGGATCGAGATGTTTGTACCCTTCTGAGGATTTTTGTGTTTGACAATAATGGAATCTTGTCTTAGTCTGCTTCCGGGATGGCATTAAGTGCTGCCAGGGTGGGCTCCACCTTCCCATGGCCCTAAATTGGATTAAGCTGCCTTGAGGATATGATGGCTTAGCTCAACACTTTTATCCAAGGTGACTTGAGAGATGAAGACAGGTGACAGCTGTTTCCCGATATTTTTTTTTTTTTTTTTTTTTTTTGTCAGAATAGGCTCAATGGTGGCGCAGTGGTAAGCGCTGATGCCTCAGAGTAAGGGGGCCAGGGTTTACAGGACATCCTGGGTCCTTCCTACGTGCAGTTTGCATGTTCTCCCTGTGTCTGTGTGGGATTCCTCCCACTGTCCAAAAACATGCAGGTTAGGTGAACTGGCAACAGTAAACTGGCCCTGATGTGTGTGTGTGTGTGTGTGTGTGTGTGTAAAATACTGGCCATGCTATCCATCTAACATGAATTGAAATCTAAATCAAAGCAAAACTCGTTGTTCGTGTTTGCAGTGCTCTGTCTATTTAGAATGTAATTTGAAATGCCTGTATTAAAAAATGCACTGCATTTGTCATTCCAACAGATGGTGCATCACAGACAGCTGTAATAAAATGCATTACTACAACGTGTGTTCGCACTGTGCCCAGATTTTGTTCCTGCCTTATGTCCTGTGCCTGCTGGGATTGCCCCCTGCAGCCCTGGTCTGGATTAAGCGGATTAGAAAATGGCACCTAACTTTAGGATCAAGCAGGTGGACTGAACCAGTAACCGTTTGGTTTAAAGCTCTGGGACTAAACCAGTACACCACTCAGCCTCCTTTACTTACTGTAGGAACAAGTAAAGAAGCAGATAACCAGGTTCAGAAGTTAGAGAGACCCCCAAAAGAGGCAATTCTAGGAGAAGCCAGAAGTCTAACCCCAACTGTTATAATTAACCAAGCCATTACAGTAAAACCAATTGGTATATGTGGGGGAAAAAAAAATCCCCCATCCCCTAAGCCAGGGGTGTCCAACTGCAATCCTGGTGGGCCGCAGTGACTGCAGGTTTTCATTCTAATCCTTTTCTTAATTAGTGGCCCACTTGACACCCACTGCACTCCCAACCTACCTGGAAAGGAGTCTCTCTTTGAACTACCTTTCCCGAGGTTTCTTCCTTTTTTCCCTGCTAGTTTTTTGGGAGTTGTTCCTTGTCTTCTTAGAGAGTCAAGGATGGGGGACTGTCAAGAGGCAGGGCCTGTTAAAGCCCATTGCGGCACTCCTTGTGTGATTTTGGGCTATACAAAAATAAATTGTATTGTATTGTATTGTATTCTGTTGTCTTCATTTGCTTTTTAAGCAAAGTAATTGTTTCATTTTTTTCCTTAATTAGCAATCAAACAAAAATGAGATAGTAAACGAGCCAACTCATGACCAGCTACCTCGTGTCCGTCATACAACATCTGAAAATAAAGAAAGCGTGAAGGCCTCGGAGATGTTGATCTTCTCAGATCCCCAAAATATGTTGAGGGTGCTCTTCGAAAAACTAAAGTCAACCGTTTTAGAAATGTCTGCTGTGGCCGAATAAAAGCAGCAGCAGGTCCATGGAATTAAATAACGGGTTTAATTAATCAGTTTCTAATTAAGGAACTGGTTGGAATGAAATTGTTTGGAGTTTTAGGCCCTGAATTTGCTGGTAAGCTCTTGGCTCATTTCACATCTCATCTTTATTTGGCAGCCATTTAAGGGGGAAAAAAGAAGCAATTAGGAAGACTGGGGGTTACAAAAACACAACCATTAAAATGAGGGGCAAACAAAGTCACTTAACAGAAGAAACTGGACACTGAAGAAGAAAGTAACAGGAAGGGAAATTGGCAGCCACCTCCTCCCTGTGGTCAGCAGAGATGGACAAAAAACTTGCAGGTGGGATTATCAAATCCAAAGAGGCAAGTGTAGGAATGGGTGTGAGTGGGCTGGCATGCCACTGTGGACCCCTGCGGCCTTGAATTGGATTAAGAGTGTTTTGTAATGTTGCATTAGCCCATTTTAAGTTCTTGTTCCTCTCTTAGCTATTACCTAACGTATTCATTGAATGTTGTCTTTACTTAGTGACAAACAAATCTTAATGTTTGGAAAAAAAAAATAATAATCCCTACCTCTCTCCACTGGGAGGGTTATGGGAAATAAACTCACATCCAATTGTATGCAAATGTGTTACAACAACACGTTGTGCAATACGCAACCAGATGAACGAGCCACTTGGTGGGGATCGACATGGACGTCACGACGTGTGACACATTTGTGAGACATGAATCCTCAACCTGTAATTGTTTAGTGCTGGGAAACTCCTGTATGTGCTGTCCCTTAGGGAATGAATTAGTAGGCACGGCCATTAAAGGACTTGGCCTTTATCGTGCCCTTGTTTATATGCTCATGCCAAACCACTCCAATTTTTCCAGTGTTGTGAAAGTGTCTTTGTTCTTTAGCTTGTTATGTCGGATTTCTTTAAAAAGTGAAATAATTTCTTAAAAATTCAATTGAAAGACTTGTAAAAAGATACATATAGACTACTGAATACTCAAAATCTCAATACAGTCCAATTCAACAAATTATTCAAATACTCGCTTACCCTGTGATGCCAGGTCCAGGCCAGATGGGACCTCTTGAGTCCTGAAGTCCTCGCAGTAGTAACTTGAGTGATAGATTTCCATTGCTGACATTGACCCTTGATGTAAAATGATAAGGACGTTAACTTTTAATTGCAAGACACGAGATATTCAAATGCATCGATTCTCTTTTGAAGTAAGCAATCAATACAAGTTCAACAATTGGCCATTCACGTTCTTACTTTTTATTGATAAATAAAGTGGTATAGAAAAAGATTCACTTTTCAGTTAACTTTCTCGCATTCTTATGCTTTGCTGAACTGAAAGAAAGAAAGAAAGAAAGAAAGAAAGAAAGAAAGAAAGAAAGAAAGAAAGAAAGAAAGCGCCGATCAGATTAAATTGAGCCCCCCAGTTTTCCAAGACCACCATCATACGTTACATTTCAAACTTCTGAGCATGAAGACTCACCGGGCTTATTATCTCTGACTCTCTGACTCGCACGCACGCTCGCTCGCTCGCTCGCTCGCACTCCCCTCAGCTCCTCAATGCCGCTGCTCTTCTGGTCCCCGGTCAGTTATAACAGGCGGGCTTCTCTCATTGGCTGTCGCGTACTTTGGCTTCGTGACTTTTTTTTTTCCTCCGGCGCGCCGACTTCTCGACGTCACAGCCCGCGAGTCACGAGCGCAGATTGAAAAGTCATATTTGGGCTGAGATTGCAGGCGCGACTGCGTTAATCTTCCAGCCATTCATTTATTTGTATTTATGGATGTAAAGTTTAATTAAATAAATCGAAGGAAAACCCGTATTTGTACCTATGCATGCAAAAGGTGCTATATAAATAAAGTGTATTATTCGTTTATTTTTAGTTTACTGGTTGTTGTTTGTTTTTCGATAAACGATCCAAAACAAGGCATTTCTGTTCATATACTTTCCTGCGGGGGGCTGCGGTGGGATTTCTCTTCCTCTTATCTGGTAGCGCCGCGTCGGCTTCATGCCAGGCAACACTCATTGGCAGCCATTAATTTATTTGTATTTATGGGTGTACTGAGTCGTCGAGATTCATCTTTTAGTTATAGGCGCTGCCTAAAAAAATGGATGCGTTTATTTGCGTTTTCAAAGGCGTTAGACGTGTTATAACGCACGGAGGGTCATTTTATTTTAAATTTTAAATATTAACCCTCCTCCGTCTGAACGTCCGAAATGTTTCCTCTAACACCATCGACTAAAATGGGGTCATGTTTGACAGTAGTTTTATGCATTAGGATTATTTTGGATAGTTTTTATTGCTTATATATGCAATTAAAATTAAAACACTTTTTTTATAATGTCTGTACAGTAGAGAGAAAATAAACACATCGTAAATTTTAACAAGCGTCATATTTATTTAAAAAAAAAACGCATATCACCTGATTTAAAAAATATATATATATAAAAGGAATTGTTAATAATGAAAGAAGCAAATGCGTCCAAACTGATTTAGGGTTCGCAGTTCACATAAACGGCACCTTCTTAACAATCCCGGTTCTTTACTGTTGGCTCGATATCATCCTGGCAAGAGGTCCTTGATTGTGAAATTTCATTCTTTAGGGTATGAAAACGCTCCTAATATGTGGAGAAAACAGAAAAATAGAATTGTGACCAGGATAGACAACGAAGTGCTTCTGCATGTAGCAGGAGTCCTTTAAAAAATAAACACTAATCTGATATCATTTATTCGCGTTTTTATGGAAACTGTTATAGATTTAATTTAATAAAAGTTCTTTCTGGAATCCTCATGTGGGTGGAACTCAAAAATGTTTCCCTTACATGGCATCGCGCTGAAGAATCTTTTATCATTAAGAGTTGCGGACCAATGAAGAAAGTACAAGCAGGGCATCTCTTAATATATTTATTCATAAACCAAGATTAGTGGAGTGTCCTACTAGAAGTTTCTCCATCTCCACACAGGTTCTCTGGAGGTCCGTCAGAGTGACCACTGGGCTCTTGGTGGCCTTTCTTACACGGTTCTGTCGTGCGTGGCACTTTACTGGGTTGTGTGGTTCCATTGCTTGACAAAGAACCATTTCATTTTGTGATGAGTTCTTTGCGTATGAAGTTGGTCCTTAGAGTATTTAATATGTGGACAAAACAGAAATATTTAATGTTAGGGTTGGCTGCCTAGCTTGATATACGAATAAAGCAAATAAAAAACAGAACTGAGCCCCTGTGATTCTATGCGCAAGAGTCGCCTTGAAATCAGAAACCCCTTGGTGTTTCACACATCTCTTCTCATCTCTTCCTGGTTATGAAACTTTTTACGCATCAAACCAAAAGGCTCTTTCTGAAACATTCAAGTGGATAGTTCGTTTGGGAATCAAAAAATGGTTCCACTATGTAGGACCACCATTATGTCACCTTGATTTTTTTTAAGATGAGTTCTGGACAGATGAAGAACGCGCATCTTATAATCTTCTAACACATTCAAAATCGTCCAGTTTTCTTTTCTCGTTATTCAAGTCTGAAAAGGCAAAAAAGGGAAATAAATTGACATGATTATAAATCCCTTTTTTGCCTAAAATGGGTCAAATTTGACCCCATTAACTTATTTATACTATTAATTCAAAAATTGAACATTGAGGAAATATTTCGGTAAGCCGTTTTATAAATGAATTATTGAAAGGCGGATATTAAAACTTTCACTTAAAAGATTTTCAAAAATTCGGCAAAACAGCATTTCATGTATTTGGGGTCTAATTTGATCTAATTTTTAAAAGTTCATATAATTAAATAACAAATAATGTTCCTTCTAAAAATAACATTTATGATTTACACCAACTCGTCCTTACATCCATTAACATCCATCCATCCATTATCCAACCCGCTATATCCTAACTACAGGGTTACGGGGGTCTGCTGGAGCCAATCCCAGCCAACACAGGGCGCAAGGCAGGAAACAAACCCCGGGCAGGGCGCCAGCCCACCACAGACGTCCATTAACATTTTTCTTCTTTTTTAAATAGTTTTTATTTGATTTTCGAAAAGCGGAACCACAGCAACGACGCACTAGTTAATCAAACAAATAATAATAACAGATAACAATTTACTTTAAATCCAGAAAAATCAAGGAAAAAAATAAATACAAACATTCTTCATTTATAATAAACTGAGAGAAAGCAAATCACAGTGCATAGTAACTCGACAAATTAAACAAAGTAATAAAACGCCATCGTCATATACACTCATTAATTTTTCATGACTATTTATTTAGTCATAGCAGCAGGTTTTTACAATTTTTGAGAACAATACCAAAAGGCACGTATTGTGAAAAATCGAAAATAATGAATGAAAGATATAAAGCATTAAGGCATTTGTGCTTATATGCATGAAAAGGCGCTATATAAATAAAATCTGTGATTGCTTTTTTATTTTTTATTTGCCTGTTGTTGTTTGTTTTTCTATAAACGTTTGATCCTAAAATCAAAGCATTTCTGTACAGTTACTTTCCTAGTGCGGGGGGCTGTGGTGGGATTTCTCTTCCTCTGCCTGCAATCGTCTGGCGCGCGTATTTTGATTGATCGCTTACGACAGTGAAGTGGGCGTGGCTTTGTGATCATTTCGCGAAGAAGGCTGCTTTCTGTTTTCCGAGCCCCTTCAAATAAACTTGACGTGGTCTTTAAAGTTCTGCAGCTCTTCGGCCTCCTTCCTGCTGAACTCCACTTGCCGATTCAGACTGGGCTGTGGAAGTACGGACTCTTCACTTTTAAAAATAAAAGTTCCAAAATAATGTGGTTATTCAGAGCGATGCCAAAGGGAAAACGTTGTGGTTCCCTAAAGAATTATCATTATGAAATTTTATATAGCAGGGGCCAATAATAAACATGAATAAATGATAAGGCTCCGTTCGGGTTCTTGATTTGCTCTGTTTTTCTAGGTGGCTTATAGACATTAAAGATTTCTGTACTAAATGGCTCTTTTGACAAGAAATGGCTTGACGAGGAGCCAGTAAACTGCCATTAAAGAACCAGGGGTCTTAAGAGTGTGGAACTGGATATTCCTTAACGGGACCGTAAGCAGGGGATGTTGGAAATGCTGCACCCCTTCATTCTCACATTGTCGGCATGCTGTCTCATTTTGAACTTTATTCAGTGGCGTAGCTCGAGTTCGTGCCGCTCGGGGCGGGGCGGGGCGGTGCTTCAATTTGGCGCCCTCCAACATATCTGAATATGTTAAACTATTTAAATAGAAAATTAAAATGACGTATAGAGAAAAATTAAGATTCATTTTGCATAGATTTTTTCATATATAAAGAAACAACAATATTTTTATATACATTTATAAGCATCAACTAAACAAGAATATAGTATAGACGCACTGATAAGCCGTGTTCTAATTACTAGTTTAATATAATTACGCTACGAAAACCAGAACCAAAGTAGGGTACACGTGATAGGTGGGGATGTTTTCTGCGCAGAGCAAGAAAGCATTCGGATTAATAACGAAACGAAATTATAAATTAGTTGTTTATCTTCCTAGAATTTATTATTGGTGTAATGTTTATGTTTATTTTTGTCATTGCCTCATAAATTTCAACTACTGTGTCTGATGCAGAAGGACAGTATGAACATTATTTTTCAAGCATTTGTGGTTAAAAATCAGAGAATTTGACTTTTTTCATACATGAGTGATATTTTTCCGAATCCTGCTGCTTACACACGAATTGTACTGAGCCTTTTGGCCAATAATGCCGCCCCCAAAAATGTGCCGCCGGGGCGGACCGCCCCCTCCGCCCGCCCCAGCTTCGCCACTGACTTTATTTATTTATTTATTTATTTATTTATTTATTTATTCTTTCAGCACAAACGACGTTTTTCAATAACAATTTGATTTGATATACTTGAAGAATATATGCCAGTGCACCTTGCAGGCCGATTGTTAAGAAGCTGCTAAGACACTTACAGTAACTGTTTTGTGTTCTTTCGTGTTAACCTTAATAATTAACGTGCAAAAAGTAATACATAAAGAGATAAGCTCCCGGAATCTAAAGCACTTTTACTCAACTTTAAACAAATTCTTGAAAATTTTAATATTATTATAATATTGCTGATATTTTCTATGAATTATAGATTTGAATGACAAAGGATGAGAGAATATACAGCTAGATAAATACATGTGAAAGGCACTATATAATATATAAATAGGCAGGAAAGGCACTATAAAAAAGATATTTTTATTATTTTAAAAAACTACATGGATTTAATAATTAAAATTGATACATTTAAATGATGCGTCTAATATGGCATGTAGTTCACTGTGTTGCATGGCTCTTCATAAAAACATTACTTGACAAGGAAACGTTTCATTCCGTGGAGGAGTTTGCATATTAAGTTGGGTCTTTGCGGGCTTTGAAAAGTTTCATAATATTTGAAAAAAAAGAAAAACAGGAATCTTTAATGTGTGTGGCCATACTTAGCAAGATACAAACAGAACAAGAAAACATGAGCTTAGCCCGTATTATCATAGGCTGTAACAGTGCTCTTAAAATCAGGATCTCATTTATATTTTACAAATGTATGATCATCTGCTAATGATTATGTATGAAACCTGTGACGGATGAGAATAAATAAAAGCTCTCTTTATAACTTTCAAATGGATGGTTCTTTTATGTTCTTTCTTTATTTTTAATAGTTTTGACAGACAAACAGATAGATACGAAAGGCACTACATAATGATAGATAGATAGATAGATAGATAGATAGATAGATAGATAGATAGATAGATAGATAGATAGATAGATAGATAGATAGGAAAGGCACTATATGATAGATAGATAGATAGATAGATAGATAGATAGATAGGAAAGGCACTATATGATAGATAGATAGATAGATAGATAGATAGATAGATAGATAGATAGAT
>JANRMT010062827.1:5368427-5398621 GCA_026402145.1 Polypterus bichir lapradei
TAGATAGATAGATAGATAGATAGATAGATAGATAGATAGATAGATAGTAGGCAAGATTTAAAATACTCTGGGAAACTCTAAAGGCCTTCTTAAGAGGACAGATTATTTCATATCTGTCCCACAAGAATAAATTAGAAACCAAGAAAGTATCAGAGCTAAAAAATGAAATTACTAGACTGGATGAAGAACATGCCAGTCTTCCAAGCGAGGCTCTACATATAGGAAAAGGCAGGCTCTGCATTCAGAACTCAACCTCTTGACAACTAAAGAAACTGAGCAACTAATTTATAAATCCAGGCATCATTACTATGAACACGGAGAGAAAGCTAATAAGCTTTTAGAATGGCATTATATAGGATAGATAGGTATATAGATATGAAAGGCACCATATAATAAACAGACAGATATGAAAGGCAATATTTAACATAAAGAGCTAGACAGATATATAGATAGATGTGGGAGTCACTAATATAAAGAGATGGGCTCGATAAATATTCTAAATCCATTGGACTACTATGTTCTTCATCTTTATTTGATCGGACCTTAATTCCCAAAACGGGTCCTATAATTAAATTAGAGAGATATAGGTAGATAGATTGATGTGAAAGGCACTATATAATATGAGGGGATATACATGAAAGAGATTAGATAGATCGATAGATAAATACGGGGCGTTCATAAACTCTATTAAGGGTTTCAAAAACCAGTGACATCAGTTTTCTACACAGTCACCTTCGTTTGCGATGCAATTTTCCCAGCGCCGTACCAACGTTTTAATGCCCATTACTACTCCTCCCGCCTTTACCGTTTCCAAAGAAAATATAAAAGTGTGGAAACATTTTGAACGACCCTCGTATGTGAAAGGTACTATATAATAGGTAGATTTCATCCAATGGACTGCTGTGTTCTTCGTGTTTTATGACCGGACCTTGATTGCCATGGGGTTAATTATAATTATAAGTCCATGGAATGGCCATTGCTGCTTTCTCGCTGCTTTTTTTATTCATTTATTTATCACTCCTTTTTCTGTTGTAACATAAATTAATTCGTTCGCGTGTAAACATTAACACCAGCACATCTTTCTTTGTTATGTTTCACTATCGCCTGTGTTTTAAATGTTATTAAAAAGTGTATTTTAAAATATCCCCTAAAACTCATCTATTTCAGAAGCAGACGAGTCGTGTGTCACTTTTTTGACATCTGAAGAGCTGGGAATCGCTTTTAAAGTGTAGATCCTGAACATCCCCGACTTTTATTTAGCTAAAAAATAAAACGCCAACGCTGTTCCACTGACATAAACTCCATTCAGGGGACCGGCAAATAGCTAACCAGATGAGAAAAAGCTGAATGACAAGCGAATAGGACGAAGCGGCAAACCGAGGAAGGGGACTTTTAAAGTGAAATCCGTCGTGGACTTCGAGCGTTGGAGGTGAAGTTCGACTCCGCGTTCAGAAGACCCAACAACCCACTGGCACCCACTGTGACGTCAAGGCGCGAGAGTTCCAAACCAATCGGGGACTGCAGACCGAAACATGAAGGAGACAAGAAAACAAATAAACAAATAAATAAATAAATAAGCAGGACTCCACTGCTGCAAAATCGACACATTACAGGTAAGACTAACCGACGCCGACCACTTCGCTTTGCTTTCGCCAGAGAACTCCACTAACCAGAGCCATCTTCACCTTCCAACCACCCAATGGCCGAGGTTAACGGGGCCTGGACTCGATTTTCGACTGGCGCGATGTTTCTCGGTTTGCATCCGATGGCTGTCATTTGGAGTTTTCAAAGAGGGTGTTCGCTTATTGCGCGAGAAAGCCCGGCCACATCTTACAACACGCGTTATGGGTTAAACCAGAAATGACGTAACCATTGAAGTAGTACGCCGTCGACATCGAGGAGCGGAGCAACGGGATGTGTTTGAAGTGGGCTTATAGACGGTGGCACAGCCTAAAGGGCAGGGCAGTGCTCTGAAGGACTTAAACTGGATGATGGTGTTGGGGGCGTCACTGTGTTAGTGAGAAGATATTTAGACGGGGTCTGTCTCAGACAAGGAAGTGTCCAAGGCCAGACTGTGTTCAGATGGTGACCATCAGGCACGTGTCCAGGGAGGGCAGTGGGGCACCACGAGTGTGGGCTGATTTGGTGGGGAAAGGGTAGAAGATTCAGATGATTTGTCTTTTGATTTAATTTTGAGAGGTGAGGGTCTAGCAGGGAATGGTAAGAGCTCAAGGGAATCCTTTTTGATATGGCTGATCATTAGTCTTGTAAAGAAGAGGGTATGGGATGCCAGACGTGAAATGTGACCAGAGATGTGCAGTGGACACAAAGTTAGGGGATAAAAGGGAAAGAAAAGAGGGGCATTCAGAAGTGCAGAAAGATGGAAGGACTTGTGGATGTTGGGGAATGGGAAATGAGGCATTTACTGGGAATTTTGTATGTAAAATAAATGATGGTCCAATATTTTGGAACAATGATAATCTGAATTATGAAAAGAGAATATGGGAACTTGAATGTTTTTCTGAAAAATGTTGTAATACATTGTAATGGATTAGGAGATAATATAAGAGCATTTGAAGTTCCTTTAAAGTTGATGATGTTCGGGAGATTTGAACAAGAAAAGGGTGTCCTGTTTTGTGCTGTGTAAATATTTCATATATGTGTTTATAGATAGATAGATAGATAGATAGATAGATAGATAGATAGATAGATAGATAGATAGATAGATATAGTGACCTGTAGGGGGCACCACTGAGCCCCAAACCCCAAGACACAATTGCACCACAACAGTCCCAGTTCAACTAAAGTGCTTTTAATTTAAACATTACCTTCACACAGGCTTCTTTTGTTTACAGCACAGCACAACTCTTTCTCTTCTTTTTCTTCCTTTTCCTTTTCTTTTTCTCCACCTCCATTTTCTCCTTCACACCCAACTCCAACTCTCTCTGAGTCGAGTGGAGGGCTTCCTTTAAACTCTGGAGCCAGGAGTACTTCTGCGGCTTAATCTATTGCCCATTGGAAAGCAATTACGGGTCAGGCAGGGCCACCATAGTCCCTGTAACATCAACATCCAAGAGCTCCCCCTGGCAGTCCCCACAGAACTCAACAGGGCAGGCCCTTGGGACCACAACTCCCATTATGCACTTCAAGCATCCATAATGGGGCTTGCCAGAAGGGATGCTACAACCCAGTTTATGGGGTGGGAGGAGGGGAGTGGGGGGCTTTGGTAATGCTGTGCAGTCAGCTGATAGATAGCTGATACCTGACCTTCCAGGTTCCCAAATCCATTCTGGATGATGGTCAGTGGTTGTTAGGGCATCACTTATGATGTAGCTGCTGTAACATCCTTCTACCACCACGTCCTGGCATGGAAAGGAGATATCACTCCCTCACTGGCCTTCCATTATCAAAGCCTCTTGGCCAGGTAAGGCAGCAGTGTCCATACTGGCTGGGACACTGATTCATCCGCCACTAATATATATATATATATATATATAATGTATGTATGTATATGTATATATATATATATATATATATATATATATATGTATGTATGTATGTATGTGGAGGCGGCACGGTGGTGCAGTGGTAGCGCTGCTGCCTCACAGGCAGGAAAAGATGTATGTTTAATATGTTACATTTCACTTTGGCTATTCAATCAATAGTCTAAAGGTGCATCTATACAAAAATTCTTGTGTGTGTGTGTGTACATATATATATATATATATATATATAGAGAGAGAGAGAGAGAGAGAGAGAGAGAGAGATATCCGGGGCGCATATAGCCACCCTAACCCTGACACAGACACGCAGGACAGCACTTGCCACACAGCACACGGTTTATTTAAATACAGTAGTGCTGTCTTCTTGCCGCCAGTCCTTCCACTTCCACTCCTCCTCAGGCTTTGTCCTCTTCCTCCCGTCTCTGTGGCCCCTTTTTAATAGGGCACCTGGAAGGACTCCAAGCGCCCAATGAGCTTCTTCCAGCCGTACTTCCAGGTGTGGCAGAAGTGCTGCCAAATAGGGCGCTGTGAAAGTCTGTGATATGGTTTGAGTATTTGTAGCTACTAATCCACAAAAGGAGAAAAAATAATAATAAAAATAACTATTTAAAATACTATTAAAACCTATTTTAAGATATGTGATTCACAGAGGGCAGCTGGAGCCTAACCCAGCAAGAATAGGATGCAAGGCAGGAACAGACCTCAGGCAGGGTACCAGCTTGTCACATATATATGTGTGTGTGTGTGTGTGTGTGTGCATTTCCTCTGATGATGATACCTGCTCGGTTGTCGAAAGCTTACAGATAAAAAGTCTGTTTTAATACACATGATTCATTTTCTCCCTTTATGGTTTACTAAATGGGTGCTAAAGTGGCACAATGCTAGTGATGCTGCCTTGCAACAAGATGACCAGGGTTCATAGGGGTCTCTGCCCTTGGGATGTTTGCATGTTCTCCCCATGTCTACTGTGTTGTTAACTTGGCCTGTTTTTGTGCCTGTGTGTTCACCCTGTGATGGACTGACATCCTTGTGTCCAATACTTGCTATTATAGGCTTCAATTGCCCTGCAACCCAGCTCAGTATAATTGGGTTTGAAAATAGTTGTGTATGTATGTATATACTGTATGTATATATATAGGGTGTATAACATATTTTATATCAATCAATCAATCAACATTTATTTATATATTATTTATATTTATATATTTATATATATATATATATATATTTATATACATAGTGCCTTTCCCATGCTCAAGTGGTTTCACAGAGTCTCATAATTAAATAGCATATATGTAACTTTGGATACAGATTTTTCATATATGTGTGGACAGCACAGTGGTAGTGATGCTGCCTCACAATAAGGTTTGCATTCATTCCTGGGTGATCCCTGCATGTTCTTCTTGTGTCCCACGGGCTCCCTCCGGATGCTCCGTTTGGTTCAAAAACATTCAGGTTGCGTGGATTGGCTTTGCTAAATTGGCCCCTGAGGTGTAGAAGTTCACTTTGTTATTCTAAATGTGTGGAAAAGTCCAAAGGTTTTTCACGTATTAAAAAATCGAATCTGTTTTCCCATTTATTAAATAGTCCTGAAAATTTAGATTTATTAAATAGTTTGCACGTAATTATCACCGCCGATGGCGTATTTATCAGAATTTTATTATCAAGCAGCAAACCCCGGCACGTGTCTGTGGTGGTCCAGGTTTGTATACAATGGCACTCAGTAGAAGTGGGTTATCACATTAAGCTAAGCTTTATTTAACTGAATAGGCGGCGTTGCTTTTTGATCAAAGGCTTTTCGAGTTCGCTTGTGTCTTCATCTCAGTTATCTTCTTCAGCCATCCGCCGAACAATCAACTGAGCCCCCAGCACTAGGAATGTGACTAAATTACCTACACAGCTAGCTGTGATTAACCAACACAATAATGCAAAGTAATAAAACAAGTGATGTGAAAAATTACAGAGGATTTGTACCCACTATAGTGTTTGTTTCTGTGACAGGACATCGTTTCTACCGCACATTAAAATTACACATGCGCAGTGACCACTCTCAAATTCTGAATGAATATATCAATACGTGTTACAAGGGGAAAATATATAACATAATTTATTGATCATTTCATTGCCGATAAAATGTGTTTCCATTGGTTTTGATTCATATTTATATTTTTCCGGTTTAATTCAACTCGTTAATTTTTGATTTGTTGCGCGAACGATTTTTCAGTGCTTCCGTTAACGGCCAATTAATGTTTACTAATGGGCTGAATTCTGCAGTTATAACCCACCTTATAACCTGTGAAAAGGCTCTGTTAGTCCGCCACGGGCAATTGTGTAATCGATTAGCACGATCGACTTTTTTATTTACCATTTACAGCATTCGCACCGAGTTGGTTTCATGTAGCGCTTTGCACTCTCAAAAATAGTCTTTGACAATGTAAATATGTAAATAACATTTTAAAATTACATTTATTTAAAAATACTGAACTTGTACGGAGTATGAAAGTAGCTCTGATAAAAGTGTGTCGTGCTTTCACCTTTACAACCTCAGATCATTTTAAACTTACGAAATCAGTTCGCGTCTTTTTATACATTTGTATTTTTAAGTAAGGTTCATTCAATTCGTTTTATTCTTTTTAACAATACACACAGCGTTTCTACTAAACAGTGCTCGAAACTGTAAATGAATTTGTGGAGAAATTACATTAGTAGAAACTACAGGAATGTTTTTTCTAACAGACTGCCATAGTGCGCCTGCGCGTTGTGACGATTCTTCTTGAAACTGTTTTAGATGAATGATGATAACAAAGCATATTAAATAATATCCGCCATTTAATGAACGAACAGGGATGTTCACTTTATGTATCTAATGTAAGTTCATATATATAACTTAAAATAATCATGTTTGCTGATGTAGCTTTTTCTAGTTATAATGACATAATCCTCTAAGATGTCACATGGGATCAATTAAATCATGTTGAAACAAAACCGTTAAATTATTTTCTTTTAAGAGAAGAGTATGCCTCAGGGATTGTTGTCTGCACTAATTTATTTTAATCTGACTGAAAATTAACACGTTTTTAATACAGAAAATATGGTACGCCTCTTTTTATTATGCGCCGTTGAATTAAGTTGAATTAACTTAAAATTGTAGGGTTTTATGCATGTGACGTGCCTGTATTTGCATAAACCCCACCCCTTTTTTGTTGCTTTGTGTTCCGAGGAATCGCCATACCTTTGTACGGTTCGGAATCTTTAAGCTGATATTTAATCATTTTTATTATTTCTTTTAATACACTGTGCCAAATTTGTTGCCCACCCTTACTTTGCCTACTACATTGCAAAGTCTGCAATGTTAAGATTGCACAGAAAATACAACCATCCAAAAGAAAAGGACAAATGAAGTGGCCTTCCATGTTTGTAACTGTCAGCATTGATGCAGTATAAAGAACCATTTGGGTATTTTTGATTGAATGGCATTGCGTGGCATGATTGACATAACTTCATTCAGTTATACATTTTTAGTGTATTATTATTTGCGTATCTAAAGAATTTGTTCAAATTAGAAAAAGTGTTTTGGTAGAATGGTGGAATGGAATGGTGAGGATGCAGGGAGTAGAGTTGGCGAAGGTGGATGAGTTTAAATACTTGGAATCAACAGTAGAGAGTAATGGGGATTGTGGAAGAGAGGTGAAGAAGAGAGTGCAGGCTGGGTGGAGTGGGTGGAGAAGAGTGTAAGTAGTGATTTGTGACAGACGGATATCAGCAAGAGTGAAAGGGAAGGTCTACAGGATGGTAGTGAGACCAGTTATGCTATATGGGCTGGAGACGGTGGCACAGGAGACAGAGCTGGAGGTGGCAGAGTTAAAGATGTTAAGATTTGCATTGGGTGTGACGAGGACGGACAGGATTAGAAATGAGGACATTAGAGGGACAGCTCAGGTGGGACGGTTGGGTGACAAAGTCAGAGAGGCGAGATTGCGTTGGTCTGGACATGTGCAGAGGAGAGATGCTGGGTATACTGGGAGAAGGATGCTAAGGATAGAGCTGCCAGGGAAGAGAAGAAGAGGAAGACCTAAGAGAAGATTTATGGATGTGGTGAGGGAGGACATGATATTGATGGGTGTGACAGAACAAGATGCAGAGGACAAAAAGATATGGAAGAAGATGATCCGCTGTGGCAACCACTAACGGGAGCAGCCGAAAGAAGAAGAAGAAAAAGAAAAAGAAATATGTTTTAAAATTACACGATGCACTTTCATGGATATTTGTCGTACAACTGAAATGTTTATATACCTTACAAAATGGATCCAAATATTTCTTTAATTACAGAAAACGGTAATTAAATGAACTTATTTAAACCTTTTAAAGAAGATTCAAACAAATACCGTTCAGTACAACTTGTCTTTAAGGTGTCGCAGCCTCCAGCACTGTCACCCTGGAGGTGGGCGGGGCTGGGCAGGTGAGTGACAGCCGGATGTTCGCAGGCGTGCTGAGCTCGACGTTCTTCTCGCTGCACCTTACAAGTCCGGCAAAGCTCGAGAAGGCAGGTGGAGACCCCCAGGGCGTTACAAATACAACCCCGGGGAGGAAGAAAAGGGACAGGGCACGCGACGACGTTGGACGCCGATCGGGGACACTGCGAGAATGGAATAGCCTGTCTAGTTGAAGGGACTGTCATTTTTACGGGGCATTTGTCACGTCTTTAACAGCGAAACGTGATTCTGAATGCGATTGTGAATCATCTGTCGTGAAATAAACGCGCCTATTAGCAGACTTAACTCCAAATCGGTGTGCGTCTCTGGCTTTCCATCTTGGTGCTCGTTACACCATATGCTTTATCTGACTATTTTTCTTACACTTTTTTATCTAAATAATTTCAGGTGTATAAATCGGGAAAAAAATGATTAAATGTAAATTTGTCATACAATTGAAATGTGAAAAATCTTGAAAATGTCATTATATACAGTAATGATCGAATAAAGTGTCCATGTTCAAAGACGACGAGTAAAATTACATTTACAAAGACGTATCAGCTTTCCTAAATGATAAGGGAGAGAGCATCCGCTTTTGGTGGGCTGCACTTCTGGACGGTTTTATTGGTCTTGTATACTAAGGGTTCTCTTTGAAGGAGTGAACATGTTGTCTTTATTTTCAGATTTGGTTTGATATTCACCCATTTCTTACAGGACCCCGAACTAAAATAATTTTGCCATAAAACCCATAAACCTGGAAAGCAAAAGCGCATTATTAATTTTCTTTTGTTCGCGTTACTTCGAGATCAACATTCAATAATTTTACATCTTACTTAGTGTAATTGCTGGTACAGTAATAATGTTATTTAAAATAATGATGATATATTATAGATCATAAGTTTTAGAAGATTTCTGAATATTTGACCCACAATAAGCACTTCATCTTTTGTTTGATGTGCTATGATGTGAGCTCCGGCTAATAAAGTCCCTGTAACTAGAGGGGAATTCTTTTATTTTCCTTTTGGCCTTGGTAAAATGTGTTATATTAGGAAAATGAAACAGATGTGCACTGGACAATAATCGGCAAAAGATTTTTTTTTTGCCAAGTTTGTAAATGGCGCGCCGAAGTTACACCCCCATTTAGAGTCGCAGAAATAATAAATGGGCACTACATTGTGTTCAGGGTTAAAACAAATCCTAACTTTTATGGCGCCCTATTTTATCCCTTTTGAGAGAGTGCCCACCAAATGGTCGGTGCCCGTGCCTGCTGAGCTTCAATATAATAAAAACAATATCCTATAATTTGGAAAATTGTTTTCCATCCATCCACCCATTTTCTGTCCCGCTTATCCTGAGCAGGGCCGCGGGGAGGCTGGAGTTTATGCCAACAATCATCAATTACAAGACAGGAGTAAATTTTATTATTATTATTATTATTATTATTATTATTATTATTATTATTATTATTATTATTATTATTATTCCGAAAGCCTGCGCAACAGCAGTACAATGCTAAGAATTGATGAGGACCGACCCTGATTGTCGCGTGTTACTTTGCTCGCTCTTTCTCTGGTCTCTCCGAACTGCAATCTCTCCCTGGAGGTCATTAAAGTAGAAGAAAACAATGGAGCGCTAATTCCTCCAATCTCGGCGTGAGTGGCGGCCTGAGATAAGGGGCGCAGCAGAGCGCAGTGTAAACAATCAGCGCACAGGGCGCATCTGGTAAACTCCTTCGGGGGTCAGCGCGGGGGCTACCGGTATGCGTCGTGATACACATCTCTCTCAGGAGCGTGTCCAGTTACTTACAGGCGGACATCGCACTCAAGAGATCGATACGGCGGCTTGTTTTCTTTTAGGATGTCCACTGCGCCTTATGCGTTCCTTTCTCTTCGCAATCTGCTCGGTTTTCCTGAACGCACGAGCTAGCAATGACATCTCATGTTGTGGATTTTACACTGAAGTTTAATGTGTGTGATGCACGAGTACAACTGCTTATAAGAGAACATCTTTACTACAGTAATTGCGTTTCAACACATAACATGGCAGACCCCACATGCCGAGTTTGTAGGCAGCGTTTGGTCTTTGGTGGTCTCCTTGTATTTTTTGGCAGCGTCTATATGTTATTCTAGTAAAGGAAATGCGTTTTAAGGGCGTTGCACCTTTCTGAATGATTTTAAAGTATTCGTCAATGGAAGTTTAAAGCTCACTGGAGCTGTTTTGAGCAAAATGACTCAGCTGAATGAGGAAGGACTAACACTGCGGCTGAGCTGAGGGGTCCACGCCACTCCAAACTGTTCCTTAGTCAGAGGCAAATATTCCTGATTTTAGATACGGATTACACCGTGAAATTGGCCTCTTTGTATATTTAACATACATCCATCCATCCATCCATTATCCAACCCGCTATATCCTAACTACAGGGTCAAGGGGGTCTGTTGGAGCCACTCCCAGCCAACATAGGGTGAAAGGCAGGAAGCAAACCCCACTGTAGTATTTAACATACATTTTATAGGTAATCAATACTGTTAGAAAGAAAGAAAGAAAGAAAGAAAGAAAGAAAGAAAGAAAGAAAATGGATTACATATCAAGACACATAGATAGCTTTGAAAGCTGCTTTATAATCAATAGATAGGAAAGGCACTATATAAAATCACGACACAGTCAGATAGATAGACAGACAGGAAAGGCACTATATAGAAACAAGATACAAAGCCAGATAGGTAGGAAATGCTTTATGTGAGATATAGGGACCTATATTTGTCCCCAGGGAAAATTTGGCTTTTTACAGAAGTTAATTAAAATAAATATACAAATAAATGTATAAATAAATATCCATCCATCCATTATTCAACCCGCTATAACCTAACTACAGGGTCACGGGGGTCTGCTGGAGCCAATCCCAGCCAACACAGGGCGCAAGGCAGGAAACAAACCCTGGGCAGGGTGCCAGCCCACCACATATAAACAAATATATAAATAAATAAATAAATAAATAAATAAATAAATACACACTCACATAGTCTGAATACACACCAGAATAACTAAACAGAAAGAAAGAAAACTTCCAACTTTGCAGTTACAATTATTTAATATTTAGTCCACTTCTCATCTATCTTTCATATTGTATGTTTCACATCTATACGTTCCTATTGATAAAAATTGCTCCAGGGGCACTGAATGACTGCTGACCCTGCGCTTTAACCACCAAAGGTTAAGCTAAAAGAACATTTCCTCAAGGGGGTTAACAAAGTATATCAAATTAAATCAAATCAAAATATAATCAAACTCTCAAATTCAGTCAATCCAGTAAAGGGATGCAGGGAGCCAAAGCCAACACTGGTAGCACTGGGCACATGGCAGGAAGCAGCCCAGAACAGGGTGGGTGCCAGTCTATCACAGTGACTCACACACACAGACTGGGCCAATTTAGAGACACCAATCACCGTGTCACAGATGCCTTTGTAGATGGGGGGGGATGGTTGGGGGTTTGAACTGCACACCAACCCAGGGCTCATGTACAAAGAGGACAACGGCCACACTCGGGTACGGACAGGAGTTGGCGGGTTTGTGTTCTTATTAGGAGGTCCGGTTCCCTCAGTTACAGGACGATAAATGAATGGTCACTTCCTGTTGCAAGTCAGTTTATACAGCGCACCGCTGGTGTTCCAAATAACTGCAGAGGAAAGTTGAGAAAGCATCCACAAGAGCACCCCCTCTCTACATAGAGTGATGGTGCCCTCCAGGTGTACCCTAAGCAATCATTTAGGACCAGCAAGAAAAACAAGAGCACCTGCAGAAAACAGACTCACTCAGACAAACGGAGAATGGCCAGACATTGCCAGGACAGTGCACGCTGGGACAGGGCAGTGACTGAAACCACAGGGCCCGAGCCGGCTCTTCTATCTCAGGAGACTGCGCTCTTTTAAAGTGGGCAGCAACATGTTTTTAATGTTCTAGAATTCAGAGATAGCCAGTATGATGGGCTAGACTGTAACATCATCTCAAGAGAGGGCCATGAAAGCAACAAGCTGATTAAAAAGCAGGTTCAGTTATGGGACAGCCTCTGGACCCCCTGGAGGTCATAGTGGAGCGGAGAGAGAAGTGATCACTGACGTCTAAAAACACAGCACATCTCCTTAGAGCCGCTCTTACAGTGAGGACTTTCAGACATCAAATTATTTAATACAAGTGTGTGAAGCCAAGCTATTGTGGGGGGGGCTTCATATCTACAGCAATATGCCTTTATAGTGCCTCACTGTGACTGTCCTATGACTATGAGCCAAATCAAAAGTTTTTTTTCTTTCTTTTTTGTAATTCTTGTGTATGTTGGAGGGGTTTGTTGTTATAATATGTATCTATTAATTATATAGTGCCTTTCCTATCTATCTATCTAAGTTATATAGTGCCTTCCACATCTATCTGTCTATCTATCTATCTATCTATATTTTATGTAGTGCCTTTCCTATCTATCTATCTATCTATCTATCTATCTATCTATCTATCTATCTATCATATAGTGCCTTTCACATTATCTATCTATCTATCTAAGTTATATAGTGCCTTCCACATCTATCTATCTATCTATCTATCTTATTGATTGTTGTTTTTTTTTTAGTTTGTTTTATTGTCTCACATCAGCCGTATGTATTATTATTTATTCGCTGTATTCCTAGTCCTGCTGCATTATGAATTTGACCTGTAGAGGGCAGTGTATACTGCGTTATTATAGTTAATGTGCTAAAGTTGAGCTGTTACAAACAAGACAAAGCACGTGTCTGCTCAAACTTCAATTTCTAACATAATTAAGTTTTAAACAGTATATAGCTGAACTGAACTTTTATACCGTTATATTTGGCTCTTCACATCGTTGTAGCTCCTTTCATATTAGAGCAATAGAACATCCTTATCTTAACCTCTTTCTATGTATTATTGAGTGCCTTATATATCTGTCTATCTGTAATATAGCGCCTTTCTATCTATCAGTCCTATAGTACCATCCCACCTGTTTACCTGAGTTGTCCACCTCATAGCCCCCCTTTTTTCGGTGCCCACGTGTTGTTTTAAACCACCAGGCTGCCAGTTCATTTCCTGCCTCTGCTTCGCTGTGTGACCCTGAGTGAGTCACTTCACCTGCCTGTGCTCCAATGTTTAAGAAGTCCCCCTCGTAGACGCACCCTGGTCGTGTCATTTGCCAGGTTAGCTTTGGGTCTTTATTTTTCCACAGTAGCGCACTTTAAAGAGTTTTTGCCATCTTTGACCTCCAGACTGCCATCAGATTTGGAGCCCAAGGTGTTTTAAGCTTTTGGTGGTTTGCGTCGGTTTAGCTGGGGTTTTGTGAACACCCACATGTGAATAAACGAGAAGCAGCAACACAACTCGGTATTTTCACTCTTTATGCTTGAACGATTCTTTCACTTTAATTAAAGAAGTGAAAACAGTTCCCAAGAAGCGTTGTACGTTATGATGAACTTTGATAGCTGAAGAGCTTTGCAACGGTTGGCAGGATCTCTCGGGTGGCATTGCTGTTCCTGTAATGTTTAACACACAAGTGAAACACTAAAATGTTTTGCGCTTTTTTCTCCTAACCCGTAACTGTAAATGTTTTTAACTTGAATATTTTCTTTAAAAAAATCCCATTCAATCTGGCCTTTTTATTTACTTTCTGTTGGAAGTCTCCTTTGTCCATATGCTCAGTGATGGACATCATAGATGGATTGACATCCTGGCCGGGGTGGATGGCGCTCCCTTGCCCAGCTGGGAGGCACTAATGGGTGGGCGCTGTGTCTGGGTGGTCATCCTTCACAGGTCCCAGCAGAACTCTTTCAGTTTAAGGGTGAGTCGCATAGTCGAGGACATCGGTGGACATGAAGTGGAAGTGCATTTAGGACTGAGGCCAGGAAACGCTTCTTCATGCAAAGGGTTGTGGGAATCTGAAACAAACCACCGAGCCACGGAGTTGAAGCAGAAACCTTCACCTTGAAACTTTGGGATTTTGGGACGGCTGAGCTATTAGCAAAACAAATGAGTGACAAATGGAGGGATTGGGCTCCTCTCGTTTCTCCGGTTCCTTATGTTCTTATGCACCTTCTTGGGGTCCCCTGTTAAAAGTGAAGCATGCTCAGCATACCCCCTGTTTGTGCCCCTGGGTGAAAGCAGCTTCTTTTAGGCTGGACTAGGAAGCCACAGCATTGACCCCAGGAGGTAGGCCGAGCATCCATAAAACAGTGAAGTCTTCCCCTGGCAGTGCCTCCTTGGTGGTACCCAGGGACACCATGCAGCCCTGTCCATACCAGTGGAGCACTGGCACTGAGCACACTGGGGGGGCACCTGTTCATGAAAAGCAGTCTCCTTCTGTCCATCTGTTACCACCAACTCCCAAAAGAGACCGGGAACAGTGACCATCCCGACTGGGGTGCCCATCCATCCATGGTGGCTTGTTGTTCAGTGAGCAGCAGGCACAGCCCATCCACCCTTGTTGTTTCCATCCATTATGATGGCCTCCTGGCCGGGTGAGGGAAAGGCATCCACGTCAGCTGGGATGCCAGTCCATCCGTGTCTTCCATCACAATAGTAATACAGGAACCGGTTAAAGAAACGCTGACTTGATATGGAGGGCAATCTCGCAACTTGGTGGCCGACCACAACCTCTATCTACCCTGATGCACTTCAAGCTAAAATGAAGATAAGTCAAGCCCTGAACATGAAGCCATTATGAAGGCAGAGGCTTTCAAGCATCTTCATGTGGCCCCCTTAGTGGTTACAGACTCCCTATGCAACACACACTTTACATAACACTCCATTTGCACCCCGGGTGGATTTTGGACTGAGAAGATCTCCTCAGTTAGGTTCAGCATGTAAACCGAATATTTTTAAAAGCGCAGTTGATACCGTTGGCTTTGAAACGCCTCACTAAAAATACGAAGTAAGCTCCGTCTGAGCTCTAAGCAGGGACATTTTCTGATAAGTGACACCATCTTTGCAACAGACCTTATTTTGCCCTTTTTATGTTTGCATAAATAAATTTGAAGCGAGAAAAAAAAAAACAACAACATTTAGCTTAGCAGGTTTAGCTTTAAACAACAGGATGTGGCTAGCAGATCAAACAGATCAGGACTACTCGACGCTTGGTTTATGTGTCCTTGGCTTACACCTCGGGGCAGAAATGCAGTCCTGCCAGCCATCAAGGGCTAAATATCATTACATTAGATAGATAGATAGATAACTAGATAGATAGATGGAGTGAAAGGCACTATATGATAGATAGATAGATAGATAGATGGAGTGAAAGGCACTATATGATAGATAGATAGATAGATAGATAGATAGATAGATAGATAGATAGATAGATAGATAGATAGATAGATAGATGACAAGCACTATATAATAGATAGATAGATAGATAGATAGATAGATAGATAGATAGATAGATAGATAGATAGATAGATAGATAGATAGATAGATAGATAGATTGAAAGGCACTGTGTAATAGATAGATGTTAAAGGCACTAGGCAATAGATAGAACTGTTAGGCACTATATAATAGATAGACAGATAGATAGTGTGGTAGGTAGCCTCGGACACAAGCAGGCAGACACAGGAAGTCCCGAAACACACATGTTTATTAACAATAAAAGTCCGCACACAACACAGTGCCTTGCACCAAACACCCTTGTGTCATTCCCTTTCTCCTCACGTATCCGGACTGCTTCTGCCACCTTTCCACCTCTCCTCCCGAGCTTTGCCTTCTTCCTCCCATCTCTGGCTCACTCACTCGAGGGAGGCGGCCTCTTTTATAATCACCCAGAGGTGCTCCAGGTGCTCTCCGATGAACTTCCAACAGCACTTCCTCGTGTGGCAGAAGTGTCGCATAAGCACCCGGAAGCACTCTGGGTGTCCCTGGAATTCCTTCCCCCCAGCACTTCCGGGTGTGGTGGCAGTACTGGCTTCCAGGGCTCCACAACTGTCCGGGACCCCTGGCGGAGGCCCTCCTGTGGTCCAGGGGAGGTCTTGTCCCTCTCCCACTCTCTCCAGGCGTCCCGGCCAGGTATGAGTCCTGGCCGTCTGCCATGATAGATAGATAGATAAATAGATAGATAGATAGATAGATAGATAGATAGATAGATAGATAGATAGATAGATAGATAGATAGATAGATAGATCTTTTTTTATCCCCAGTGGTACATTTGGCTTCTTATGGAAGCTCTTTAAATAGTTAAATATAGATAAATAAGTAAATAAATAAACATACACATACATACACTTTGGTCTGAACACACACCAGAATGACTATAAAGAATGAATATAAACAAGAAAGAAAATGTTTGACTCAGCAGTCCCAGTCTCACTCAGGTGCTATTCAGATGTATTGCTGTTGGTATAAAGGAGCCCCCCGTCATGTTTCTTGACACACTTCTACTGGATAAGTCAAGGTCCTCAGTGTTGGTGTGTCATAAGCTGGATGTGCAGCTTTGTTCATAATGGCACTCAGCTTTGTTTTAACTCTCTCCTTCACTACTACATCGATGGGGTCCAGAGCACATCTCACAACTAGGCCTGCCTTCTTAATCAGCTTGTTGATTCGGTGGTCCTCTCTAGAATTGATGTAACCAGCCCAGTACACCACACTGACCATCACAGAGTTGTAGAAGATGTTAAGGACATCACTACACATATTAAAGCACTGCAGTCTCCTAAGGAAAAAGACTCTGGCATTCCTTTTCTTCTGTACTTCCTTTGTGTTCCGAGACCAGTCCAACCTGTCATTAATGTAGACCCCCAAGTACTTGTAACAGTACACCCCCCACATCCACTCTCTTATTAGTTAACAGTCCAAGAGGCTCTTTGGTACAGTGAATGATAATGACCAGTTCCTTGGTTTTGCTGATGTTAATATTGAGACCAAGAACCCAAGTTCTCCCCCGACTCCTCTCCTCTGTCTCATCCTCCTTATCAATTCACCCCATAAGTGCAGAATTGGAATCAAAGCTGTGAGGCGGCACAAGGTGAAGAAGAAGAAGAAGAAGAAGAAACTAGGTTCAGATAGAAAAGACAAAATGTCTAACAGCACACATATCCTACAAAATGTTGTGAACAGCACAAAATAAAATCAGGTTGGTTGAATCCTGAATGACTTTATTTTATTATTAGAATAAACTGATACAAAAACATGAATGATAATAATAATAATAATAATAATAATGTGCGTTTTCACCTTGTGGTGGGCTGGGCTGTGTCCAGGTGTTGTTCCCACCTTGTGCCCACATGATTGCTGGTATTGACTACAGCTGGCCCATGACCCAGTCTTGAATAAAGCAGGTTAGAAAGAGGGACGGATTGGGTATTAACAGTGTTGTTATTATTATTATTATTATTATTATTATTATTATTATTATTATTATTATTAATAATAATAATAATAATAATAACAAAATACACATCTACAAATAATTTTCAAATTAGATTCATAATAAGAGGAATGTTAAACATCTAACACTAAAGGTGTGGCGTCCCATCCAGGGATTGTCTCCGCCTTGCTCAAGATTGCTACCGAGACAGACTCCAACCTCCCTGCAGCCCTGCTCTGGATAAGCAGGTTTGGATGGAATGAAATATGGATGAAATATTCACATTAAACACTGACCAGTTGGTAACAAGAAAGCACAATTCGACTTTCTCAGCTCATCCCGGCCACATCAGTCACGAAGCAGACGCTAACCGTCGTGGCACTCATTCACACTCGAGCAGTTCTTGCCTGACAGTTAACCGAATGTGCGTTTCTGTGAGAGCGCAACCTGCCCAGATAGATGGAAAAGTCGCACCTTTGGCATTTAAAAGATTTGCTGCGCTAACCACTGCGCCACCGCTCACCGTATTACTTTCGGTCATTAGTTGAACTCTCAGGGAGAACCAACAGTGATAAGAGCTGCAGTTATTTAAACTGTTTGACTCAGCGAATTCTACAGACCAAAGGAAGTTCAAAAAATGAAGAGACTTCATTATTAAATAAACACCAAACTCACTAACAATGATAGAGAGCTACATCCACGAATTCATAAGGATTAACTGGCACACGCATGACACTACATTGCATGTAATACAAGTTAGTAAAGAGTACAAAAAGTAAAAAGAAAACACAACTAATATCTGTGTTTTCGACACGGCTGAGGTAAGAGTTTCATTTTGGTTAGTACTGGTCAATGTCCTCTCTGATTAACCTTTTGATTGTGAAATGCCATTTTTGGGAAAGGGCAGCACTGCTTTTTTTTAGTTATCCACTCGCTGTGAATGCAGAATTAGAATAAAAAGAGACGGATGAATAGATCACTGTGCTCTGTACAAGTGCAAATAAACTGAATTTGAGGTTTTATGTTTGGTCTTCTGCGGTGGGCTGGCACCCTGCCCGGGGTTTGTTTCCTGTCTTGCGCCCTATGTTGGCTGGGATTGGCTCCAGCAGACCCCGTGACCCTGTAGTTAGGATATAGCGGCTTGGATAATGAATGGATGTTTGGTCTTAATTTTAAATGCATGTTAATGCATGTTAACTCTATCTATCTATCTATCTATCTATCTATCTATTTAATTAATTAATTATGTATGTATGTATGTATGTATGTATGTATGTATCTATGTATGTATGTATGTATGTATGTAGTGAGAAGTCAACCAAAATGACATCTTTTATTGGCTAACTAAAAAGATTACAATATGCAAGCTTTCGAGGCAACTCAGGCCCCTTCTTTACAACAAAAACAACATTTATTTCTATAGCACATTTTCATACAAATAATGCCACTCAAAGTGTTTTACATGATGAAGAAAAAGAAAAAAAAAAGACAAAGTAAGAATAAGAATAAGAGAACACTAATTAACATAGAATAAAAGTAAGGTCCGATGGCCAGGGAGGACAGAAAAAACAAAAAAAAAAAAAAAACTACAGACAGCTGGAGAGAAAAAATAAAATCTGCAGGGGTACCAGGCCATGAGACCACCCGGCCAGCCCACTTTAGGCATTCTACCTGACACACATGACCTCAATCAGTCCTCATGGTATTCAGGGTTTTCATGGAAGGACTTGATGATGACGATCATGTGGACTTCTGGCCTTTAATCCATCAATGTAGGGACATCACGGTGGTTTGATCAGGTGGTGGTGGCGCAGATCGACATCACAGAAAACCGGAAAAAGAACAGAATAGAAAGTAGGGGTTAGTAAGGATTTTGGAGCAAACACCATGAATAGTAATGATACTTAATTGAATATGCAGAGCATCAGGATTAAAGTGCTTCACCATATCAGCCTGGTGAATTCCTATTGGCAGGCTATTCCAGATTTGAGGTGCATAACAGCAGATGGCCGCCCGCCTCACCATTTCTTTGAAGTTTAACTCTTGGAATTCTAAGCAGACCCTCATTTGAGGATCTAAGGTTATGATTTGGAGTGTAGGGTGTAAGACATTCCGAAATATAAGATGCAGCAGATTATTTACAATAAGCAGTATTTTTAAAGTCAATTCTGAATGACACTGGTAACCAGTGTAGTGACGCTCAGACTGGGGTGATGTGCTCAGATTTTCTTTTCCTAGTTAGGATTCTAGCAGCTGCATTCTGCACTCCTTGCAACCAATTGATGTCTTTTTTCGGTGGTCCTGAGAGGAGTGCGTTACAGTAATCTAGTCGACTGAAAACAAAAGTGTGAACTCATTTCTCAGCATCTTTCAATCATATAAGAGGTCTAACTTTTGCTTTGTGTCTTAAGTGAAAAAGTGCTGTCCTAGTGATCTGATTAATATGCAGTTTAAAATTCAGGTGAGAGTCAATAGTTACCCCTAAATTCTTTACCTCCATCTTGACTTTTAATCCTAATGCATCAAGTTTATTTCTAATAACCTCATTAGATCCATTATTGCCAATCACTAAAATTTCAGGCAAGATGTAATCATTTTATATATTTATTTATTTAATTTCAAAAACCCGAACATTACAGTAGCGTGCTTCAAACACCAATAACATAACAGATACAATCATTTACTTCAAAGTTAAATGTCTTGAGCATGGGAAAGGCGCTATATAAATAAAATGTATAATTATTATTATTATCAAAATCAGCTTCAATCCCTGCCCAAAGCATGCTTACTTTTTATACATAATACCAAGCTGGTGAGTGGCATGGTCATCACCTCACGGATCCAGCATCCAAGGTAATTTGCTTGCAGCTTCTGCTCATTTTTGTGCTGGGTTTGCATGTTCTCCCCGTGTTTTTGTGCTGTTCCTTCAAGCATTTTTAAAAAGACTAGAATTTGGTTACTTGTGAATTAGAAATGGACCCCCCCCCCCCCTAAAAAATAAAAGAAGGTTCTTCAGAGCCCTATCATGAAGGAACAATTTTTGGTTATGAAGAATCTAGAAAGAAAGAACTTTTATTTGTTTAACCGGCTCCATAAATAAGATGATAAGAGATTTGTGTGATACGAGTTCCTGATTTCTAAATGGCCTCGTACAGTCGTGCAGGATTTCTTGATCTGTTGTCTCTTGCCAGGTGCCTACTAGACGCTAAAGATTTCCGTTTTGTCCAAATACTTGGAGTCTTTTTTAAATCCCAACAACTTTTGATGCAAAAAGCCCTTTGCAGAATGAGACGCTTCTTTGTCAAGCAATGAAACCACCCAACCCAGTAAAGTATCAGAGAACTCTTATTTTTAAGAGTGGAGGGCCCCTGTGATCCTTCATCAAATAAAACATTTTTTATGTGTTGTTATTATTATTAGTATATTGTAAAACACTGCAGTGGGCTGGCGCCCTGCCCACGGTTTGTTTCCTGCCTTGCACCCTGTGTTGGCTGGGATTGGCTCCAGCAGACCCCCGTAACCCTGTGTTAGGATATAGCGCGTTGGATAATGGAAGGATGGATATTGTAAAACAAAGGAAATAAACTTGGGAGCGCGCGCCCCTCGACTTTCTCGTATGCTGAAAGAGAGGAAAACGTCATCAGGGCCACTTCCAGTTGCGCAATATTTCTCAAATATCCTATCTCTTTGTTTCTCATCATAACTAATTGAAAATATTGATACACAATCATTAATCTCTATTTATGATCAAAACTGTATATTAAAATGATATTTTCGCACTTAGGGAGGTCGAAAACGGTGGTGGAAGTTTTTCACGATTACATATGCATTACCATGATTACGTGCAAAGTAAAAAGAGTTATAGTCACCTAAAAAAATAGAAAAAGTGTATTATTAGTTTTATGTAATATTTGTTGCAATAAATTGCTGTAGGTAAAACTGCATTTTGCTACATTTCATTTTGATAATGATGGCGGAAATAAAGAAAAAATATTTCATAAAATTAAATGTATTACCAGGAACACGACACAGACGTAGCAGTTTATTGTTCCCATCCATCCATCAGCCAACCCGCTGTATCCTAACTACAGGGTCATGAGGGTCTGCTGGAGCCAATCGCAGCCAACACAGGGTGCAAGGCAGGAAACAAACCTCGGGCAGGGCGCCAGTCCACCACAGGGCACACACACACACACACCAAGCACACATAGGGACAATTTAGGATCACCAATGCACCTAACCTGCATGTCTTTGGACTGTGGGAGGGAACCCACGCAAACACGGGGAGAACATGCAAACCCAGACTGGTCTCCTAACTGCAAAGCAGCAGCGCTACCCACTGCGCCACCGTATTGTTCCCATTACATTACATGTGTATAAATTAAAATAAAATTAGTAATATTTATTAAAGGAATATGCGTTATATCGAATGCAGTTTTTAATATCGGGTACACATTTATATTTCTACCAGTAACGGCGCACTGCTATAACGATAACGTGCAGTGAATCCACTTGACTTGAGTATTCCTAGTTTTCCTCCTCTTTCTCTGTACGTTTACCACTCGTTTACTCAGAGGTCGAAGCGCTTGGCGCTTCTTCAGCAGCTCTTCTTTTCTCCATCCTAGCGGCCCACTGCTTCTCTTCATCAGTTTTAACGCGAAAAGATGCCGACGGAAGAAGTCAGCGTTTGTTGCAATTACTTAGTACGCATGCGCAACACGGCCGCCCTGTTGGCCGCTGCCGAGAGTGTATTCTACAATAAAATAAAAAGAGTAATAACTTTGGAGGTCAATCATCACCTGGAAAGCGGATAGTAGAGATCACGTAGTATATGTGTACCAGATTTTAGGGCAATCGGTCAAACGGTTTGCGAGCTACAGGTGATTTAAAATCCTGGACAGACAAACGGACCGCCACGGTAGCGTATTATAGAAGAGGAAGATACAAAACATTCAGATGGTTGCTTAAATAAAATACGACTTCTGGTTGAGTAATCGTTGTCAAATTTCATATTTGTTTGTTTTTTATCATTATAAATATCTATACAACATTTGAATCTTCTATCTGTAATTATAGCCATAGTTTACTTGAAAATTCACGATAGTATTCATTTCAAGTACCACTTCCGGTTGCCGTAAAGTGGTCCAAAAGTTGATAGGATTCCTGATTTTTGATATCAAGCAGGTGTGTAAAATCTCACTGACCGAGGAGGTCAAAGCTTTTTCGAGTTATCGTGTTTTGATGGAGAAGTTTAGAGAAGGCCAGAAGGAGCTGCATTGCGTCTTTGTGGACCTGAAGAAAGCAAATGACAGGGTGACTGAGAGGAGCTGTGGCATTGTATGAGGAAGTCCGGAGTGGCAGAGAAGTACGTAAGAGCTTTACAGGATATGTGCTAATGGGGTACAAACCATGACTGGGTCAATGAGGGGCTTACTCGACTTGGACAGCCAGAGGTTAACCCATGTTGGACCACTAGGGGGCCTTTGCTCAGGATGTAGCGGCCTTCGCATTGGGCCAGGGTGGTATTGATTTGGGTTTTTCCCAATGCCCATGATAGGGGGGTAGAATTAGGGGGCACTGTGACTTAACAGCATTATAGGCCCCCGGGCAAAGCAGTGCACTGGGACCCCTACCTACAGAACCACTCACAGGAATGCAAATGTAAATGGTGGATAAAATCAAACATATAGTTATTGTCTGTGGTGGGCTGGCACCCTGCCTGGGGTTTGTTTCCTGCCTTGAGCCCTGTGTTGGCTAGGATTGGCTCCAGCAGACCCCCGTGACCCTGCAGTTAGGATATAATTCAACAGTAGATGATATCACAAATCATATTAAAATCATGACCTTTGATATTTCACAAATCTGTTACCATCTGCTCGTGGTTATCTTCTGCATGAAACCTGTTGCTGATCTAAGTAGATAAAGGTGATCTCTGGAACCTTCATATGGATGGGTCTTTTTGAAACAAAAAATGGTTCCCTTATGGCATCGCTCTGAAGAACCGCTCTGGCACCTTGATTTGTAAGAATGGCAGGAGTATACTGTCATGTGTCACCAAGCAGCTGCAGACGATTCAAAATGCAGTGGCACGTCTGGTGTTCATCCAGCCGAGGAGGACACACATCACGCCTCTCTTCAGATCACTACATTGATCCCCTATATGAAGTTCAAATCCTTGATGCTCACCTACAGAGTCCACTTGTGAGGTCTTATGCTCCTCCTCGGCCACTCAGGTCGGCTGATCTACGGCATGTTTGTGGTATCAAATCTCAATCCAGACTGTTGTGATGTGCGACTCCTAGCTGGTGGAACAAGCTGCCCACCTCCATTTCAACTTCGAGTCCCTCAATGCGTGTAAGAAGCATTCAAAGACACCGGACTGCTGAATTTCTATCTCACCGGTAATGGTTCTTGTATTTTGTTTTAAGCTCTCCATTTGGGATGATTCATTTACCGTTGATCTGCAGCACTTACTCCATCATTGTGGACCCCTGTGTAAGTCACTTTGGAAAAAAATCTGCCAAGTAAACAAATGTAAATGGGTTTACCTATAAGGTAGAAAGGGGTGTACATAATTGTATTATTACTTCCAACAAAATCAGTGTTTAAACATTAAAAAACATGCTGCACCACACAGATTAATCAACTTAAATGTTTGAACAATATAACACGAGCCTTGAAAAACACACAAACAATTCAACATACAAATACAGCATTGGGGCCCTTATGCTCGTGGGGACCCCGGGCAACTACCCAGCGTGCCCATGCGCTAAGTCGGCCCTGCTGTGCTCATGTTTGCTGGGACACATAGGGCCAATGTAGTGTCACCAGTTCATCTTTAAACAATGGGAGGAGAGCCACACAGACATGGGGACACAAATCCTGAGGGTCCACACTGCAAGGCAGATGCACCACTCTTGTCATAATTATTTATTTTTTTATCATTTCTGTTTGCGTTTCCCCCAAAAAATGTGGGCCCCCTTTTGATTCTGCATAAAAAACACAATAACAATAACAACCCCTTTTATTTCAGAAGCATCACAATTCTTGAAATTATTTGTAACAATGAAAATGTGGGGCTAAATTACCTGTTCTCGTCTAAATTGTTCTAATGTTGTAAAGTGTAAAACCAGGAATTGATCGAATTATTACCACCCTGTATTGAATTAAGCGGACGGAGTTTACCCCCGAGAGCAAAATCCACAAGAAACTTCATGGTCACCATAAGGTCGGGTGTAAAGCACGAAAAAAAAAACGACAGCCGGTAAAGATGACTGTTTAGGTGTCACCAGCGGTTAGAATGTTGACAATCTGCTTACAAAATCTTACTAAAACGAAAAGACACACGCCTCTAGTCTTTATAAGATAAAAATTACTTCTGGTCTCACCAATAGGAAACCAGCATTTGATGGTTTGTGACTTCACTTCCCAAATTTAGAAAAACAGTTCTCATCCGGCCATGGTAGCAGCTTAATTGTAATGTACGAACCAACATTAAGGGCGCATGTTTGTGACGGTTGCAATTGCTTAATTTTTTAAAGCATTACGCTTAAGGCTACAACCTACAATGGACTGCACGATTAAGGTAGGGTAATTCCTTTTCTTTTCCATCCTTCTCATTTTGGTCGACAGGTTCGTAAAATGAAGTGAAAGCCACCCACTGAAGCGCTTCACACGAAAGTAGCAGAGACGGGGCGGTAATCCGAGGTCCCCCACTCTTTCCTTCTGGTACAAAATTTCCTCTTCCTTCCCGTTAGTGGTTGTATGTCTACGCTTTAATAACACAAGAAACCACCACTATAGACTCAGATAAAAACTAAATGGTGTCCAGAGGGTGACAAAGAAAGCGTCTGTTCTCTCTCGGGCTCTTTTTTTTTTTTTTTTTTTTGGTTTTGCTTTATTGTGCAATGAAACAAAAATGGTAGCGTATGCAAACAGCGGCAGTCCGTTGCGAACAGGTGGAGTCCTCCTGCTTGCCCGGCTTACTTGTGGTGTAAAAGAAGGTAAAGCTTGAAGGTCGTGGACTGTGGAGCTCAAGAAATAAAATGATTTGCCTGGAGATTTCGGGGGAAAATGTTTGCTTCTGACCGGCTGAACGGTTAGTTTCAATTTACAGTTATTAAAAAAAAATATTAAAAAGGCAAATAACGGTCTGTGTATTTATTAATAAGACCGCAATTCTGTTTTAATTGGTGCAATCGAGTTAATTGTCAAGTCCTTAAAAGTTAACTTCATGTTATTGCTTATATGTTTCAGTCTCGGGATGTCTTGTCCTTTTTTATGTCCAACCCTGTATTATTTTTTAAATATCCTGTCATTTATTTGACACGGCGCTCTTTTTTGAACGTCGGTGCTGTTTTGAGAACCAAAAGAAAAAAGTTGCACCTTAAAAATTGCACGCATTCAGTTTTCATTCGTTGAGATACTTTATATTATTATGTAAACTCCTAAATGTTTTTGCATAACCTGTATGTAATTTATTTTACACATAATTCATAGTATTTTTATATTACTTTACATATACATATATATATAGCGCTCAATTTGCGCGTTCTTGCTGTCTGCTTGTCTTCTCCACCCGGCGCTCCGTTGTCCTCCCACACACCAAAGACGCGCAGGTTGAGGTGAAATGGCCACCCGAAATCAATCCATTGTGAGGGGTTTCCTGCTATGGATTGGCGCCCCATCCGAGGTCGGTTCTTGAAATGCGGGGTCGCCTCTGGTCTGAATTGGGCTAAACGGATCCGAATGGGTGTCGTAATAACTGTAAGACGACTGTCTTTGCTGTTGCACTTTTGTCTTGACGGGTCATGAGGTGTTTATACGTCCACCCTTATATCATTTTTCTTTATCCAAGGCGACTTACAACGTTTGAGGGATGCAACTGGTTCACATTTCTTTTTCTGTTTCCATTTGGAGTGCAGGCAGGTGAAGTGACCTGCTCAGCGTCACGGAGTGTCAGCAGTGGGATTTCAGCACACAGCCTCGGGGTTTGCATAATTCAAAGCCTTGACCAGTATACGACTTAACATCCTGCGATGCTCGGTTATGGTGTCCAGGTGATGGTATACTTCGGTATTCTTTGGTTAGCCGTTATCAGTCATCCCTGTCCATTCTCCGTACGTGGCACAAACGACCCAGCCATCCATTTTACAAACCGCTCATCGGGCGGGAACACTCCCAGGACGGGCCGTCCAAAACCAACAAACAAACCTCCCCGTGCGGTCTTCGCAGGGGAGATTGTGTAGACCCCATCGCGCCTGAAAGCAAAGCCGAGTCTTCTTGCCAGCGCTCCTTCAATTTTTTTCGGGTTTTTCTGTTTGTTTAGCCCGGCGGCGGTGGCGCAGAGGTTCACGGATCTGCCGTCCTGAACTCTTAATAGTAGCCGGTACCTTTAACGGCGCTTCACTCGGTTGCCTGGTACCGCGTAAAAACAGTGTTTGACAAAGAGCCGTTATATTCTGGGAAAGGTCCTTTGCATTTGGGTTTTGATAAATTCCCGAATCCGTGGACAAAGCAGAAATGTTCAATGTACAGGAGACCACGTAACACTTTTTAAAAATCCTGGCTCTGTAACGGTACTTTACCGGGCTGTCCGGTTATTCCTCAAGCCACTGCTTGATAGAGCACCATGTCATGAACTGTTTTTTAAAACTGACATTTGTTCTCTGGGCTTTGAAAAGGTTTCTAATATGTGGACAACACAGAAATGTCTACAAGCAGTGGGCCACCCAATGGTCTTCAACAGAGAACCTGCGTGATGGAATGTGCAGTAAGAGTCCATTAAAATCAGGAACTCATTGCTATTTGAAGGATCTCTCATCACCTGCTCAATTCTGATTTATGGAGCCTGCTATGGAAATAAACAAGAGGTCCTTTCTGGAACCTTCATGTGGATGGTCCTCCTATGATGTGGCATCACTCTGAAGAACAACTGTGGAACCTTTTAGTTTTAAAAATGTGGGTTTGAGTCCCACACCCACTCAATCATAACTGCAAACCTGTTATTGTTTGTCATCTGTAACGTCAACGGCTCTAAACTGGCACTCAACAGCGTCTCATGCCCACGTGATCTGAATACCTGCAGGTGGGGTGGATTAGGAATGGAGGTCCAGGGCTGTTTGCTGCCTTGAACCCAGTGGCATGGGACCCCCTGATTGTACTTTGGACTAAGTGGGTTTATGAATGAATGCTTGAATAAGTGGGTTAGGAAAATGAATGGATGAATGAATGGATGGATGGGTGTTTCTTTATCTTTGTGGATGCTGTTTTCCTTAAAATCGATATGAAATGCATTGCTCGTGTTAGTGTTTGTAATTGTGCCTTTGTATAGAAGTACTTGTAATTACTTATAACAACAAAACATGCAATTGTTAAGGTTGTTTATTCAATTAAGGGTCCTATAAAGTTTATGACAATGGTTACATAATGCTACTTTATGTGGTTCCTTGTAGAGCCACCACTTCACAATCACCAGGTAATTCTTGGAAGAGTTCCTTGCATATGAAGTTGGCTCTTTGAGCTTTCCAAAGCTTCCTAATATGTGGGCAAAGCATAAGTCCTTAATGCACAGTAAGCTACCTGGCAGGACCCAACAGAGCAAGAAAACCTCAGCTTGGTCTTGGTTACTGTATGCAGCCAAAGCCCACCTAAAATCAACTACCTCTTTTATCATCCTCCACGTTATCATCTATTCATGGTCATTTATGGAGCTTGTGATGGACCGAAATAATTAAAGACTCTTTCTGGAACCTTCATGTAGATCAGGGGTGTCCAACTCTGGTCTTGGTGGGCCGCAGTCCCTGCAGGTTTTCATTCTACCCATCTTCTTAATCAGTGAGCTGTCTTTGCTGCTGATTCACTTGTTTGGCCTTCGTTTTTAATTGACGTCACTCGGACCCCCTTAAGTTGGTCCTTTTTCCTTAATGAGAAGCCAAACAAGAATGAGACACAAAACGAGCCGCCACATGACCAGCTCACCTGAAAATTAAGAAAGGTGAAGGTCTCAGTCATGTGGTTCTGCTCAGGTCACCAAAACATCTTAGAAAAAACAGAATATCAACAGTCGGCTGCGGCAGGACGAGAGCAGCAACAAGGCCTGATGTTCGATAACGGCTTTAATGAACAGCAAAAATTGGCTTCTCATTAAGAAACTGGTTGGAGTTTGACATTCCAGTTTAGCTGGTCTTCTGTTGGCTCGTCTCACATCTCTTTTCTGTTTGGCTGCCATTTAATGAAGAAACGAATCCATTCAGAGGACTGGATCCTTAAAAACAGGGCTATGAAAAGGAATGGTAAAGGAGTTAATTAGCAGCGAAAACTGATTAGGAAAAGGGTGAGAATGAAAAGCTGCAGCCACTGCGGTCCACCAGGACCGGGGTTAGACACCCCTGCGGATGATCACTTTGGGAACGCCTGTGCTATGGTGTTGCTCTGAAGAACCTTTGATGATCATGGAACCCACTGGTGTTGCACAAATCTGTTATCATCTATTTGTGGTAATTTATGGAGTTTGTATTTGGATGAATACTTTGGGGACCAAAAATGCTATGGCATTGCTCTGAAGGACCTTTTATGATCATGAAATTAATGGGAATTTCACAAATCATGGATCGTCTGCTCATGGGTGTTTATGGAGCCTGTGGGTCTAAATAAATGAAGGCTCTCATACTATGGCCTTTCTCTGAAGAACTCGTTTAAAGGACGCTCCAAAAAGCTTTAAACATACCGGCCTAAAAGATCTCTGAAAACCTTTAGAGAATCAGGAGACCATTGCTATTTCACAAATCTGTTGTTTATTCCTGGCCATGTGTGGAACTCGTTACTGATCTAATATAAAAAAATAAAGGTTCATTCTGGATCCTTCATCTAGATGATTCTTTTGGGGAACCACAAACGGTTGCCCTATAGCATAGCAATGAAGAGCCTTTTTAAATCATGGAACACATTGATATTGCACAAAATCTGTTCTCATCAATTCCTGATAATTTATGGAACTTTCATGTGGGTGAATATTTTGGGGACAAAAAATGGTTCCCCTAAGCTACAGCATTGCTCTGAAGTACCTTTAAAAATCATGAACCCGTGGGTATTTCACAAATATTTTATCATCTATTGATGGTTGATTATGGAGCCACTGATGGATCTAAATTCATAAAAAACTCTTTCTGGAACCTTCTCTGTGGCATCGCTCTGAGGAACCTTTAAACAGGTTGAAAGGTCAGCAACCTGTTGGTATTTCACACATTTCTTATCTATTCATAGGCGTTTATGGAACGTGTTGCAGATCTAAATAAACGAAGGTTCAAAATGGATGCTTTATGTGGATGTTGCTTTTGGAAATGGCTGCCCTATGGTATAGCTCTGAGGAACCTTTGAAAACATTTGTTATTCAAAAATCTTTTATCATCTGCGTATGGTTATTTATGGAACCAGTTATGGATCTGAAGTGGGTGTGGAAAGTGGATGGATGGATTTTTAATTGTGCACTTCAAAGTTTAGACACAAAAAAAGACATTCACGCACTTGTAGATGGAGGGCCTATTTAGAACTTAACACAAGTGACTAATGAATGTGACAGGCAGAAACAATTAAAAAACAAAAAACACGCACATCCACACGGGGAGAACATGCAGGCTCCACATATGGGCTCGGTTTTCTAGAGTCCAGTGAGGACACCACGGTCTTAAAATGCTGGTAGTTTAATGGCATTATTCTTACTTAATCGTATTTGTTCTTCCATTTCTTGTAACTTTCTCTTTGACATCCTGTCAAGCAAATTGAGAGAGATTTATTGTATAAATATGTTCTATATACATAAAGGTAATCTATCTATCTATCTATCTATCTATCTATCTCTCTCTCTCTCTCTTGCT
>JANRMT010062827.1:5401970-5413589 GCA_026402145.1 Polypterus bichir lapradei
TTTCCTTGTCTTCTTAGAGAGTCAAAGCTGGGGGGCTGTCAAAAGGCAGGCCCTGTTAAAGCCCATTGCGGCACTCCTTGGGGTGTACAAAAATAAATGATAGGATTTCAAAAGGACTTTTGCTGCATACGTACAATGCCACAGGTTTTCTGGGTCCGTTGGTGTCCTACTAGGTAGCCTACATCAGATAGGTAGCCATATATTAAATATTTCAGGTTTCTTCTACATTTTAGGAAGTGTTTCAAAGCATATGCAAAGAACTCTTCCCAGAATGAACTGGCACTTGGTCAAGCAGTAGTTCTACAAGAAATCACACCACCCAGGAAAGAACCATAAAGAGCCATTATTTTAAGGAGTGGAGCTGCAGTTGTCCAGACCAGAGCTTGAACCTGGAGCTGTGCTGCACACTCTTGTCAGATACCATCTGATCTCATAAGTCTACAAGACAGAGAGAGCCCAATGCAGCAGGCTGAGTGAAGGACAGCCGGTCATCGATCGCCACCCCAGGGTGGTGTACTGGATTAGCTGGTGCTAGAGACAGTGAGCCAAGCTGAACAGAGATGGGGGTTCTGAACAGAGAGGCGAGCTTGGAGGGTCCGCCTTTGGCAGGTTGAGCTGGAGATGGTGTTCCTTCATCCGGGTAGCAACATCGGTGAGCCGTGCGGAGATTCTAGTTGATACACGGTGGTAACAGAAGTTTATATTCACAAATGAGGCCAACGTGATGCAGTAAATGTCAGTCTGGGGTATTTTTGGGAACAAGTGTGACAGGGCAAGGGTACACATTTGATCATCACAAGCGGAGAGCTCAAAACAAATTGCAAGAGCCCGTCGGCCAATATCAGTTAGACGGAAGTTCACCAAACAAGAGACTCTTCAAACACGTCTTAAACACGTGGAGGGACTCAAAAAGTTCAAAAGGTGAAACAGGAATGAAAAATCAAAAATGACAGCTCCTTAATATCTTTATGGTTTCTCCTGGACAACAATGAGATCAGAAAAAAATAAAATGCAGACATTCTCTTTTGACTCTTGCTTCTCAGATTTTTCTCATGAGAAGAAGATACCTGGATATTCTCGAAAAGGGTCTCCTCTTGAGTTGCAGCAGAGACCTTGGCAAAGTAGTACAGTGGGCTCGGACTTTCAAAGTACCGTAGTGTCTTGATATTTTATTGCTTTGCACCCTCCCCCGCCATAACCTGTCATCTATCTAAATTATTAGATTCTTGAAAATTTCGATCTCTGGTTATCGATGGATCTCGATGTTTTAGGGTTCACTGATACTGAAAACATTGATATCTCAATGATGGGTGAATGTCTGTATGTCACAGTTTCTTTATGATGGTCCCCAACTCCGGTCCTGGAGGGCCCCATTGGCTGCAGGTTTTCATTCTCACCCTTTTTCTTAATTAGTGAGCTGTTTTTGCTGCTAATGAACTTCTTTGGAATTCATTTTATTTGACTTGCTCTTGAAAACCCAGACCCCTTACTTGTTTCTTTTTCCTTAATTAGCTACCAAACAACAATGAGATACAAAATGGACCAAAATATGACCAGAAAACTGTGACCATCATACAATATCTGAACATAAAGAAAGGTGAAGGTCTTGGGAATGCTGATCTGCTCAGGTCCATAAAGCATTTTAACGATGCTCTTAGAAAAGAGAAAATTTCAGAAATGTCTGCTATTTCCCAATGACAGCAACAACAAGCCATGGAATTAAAGAACAAGTTTAATTAACAACGAGAATCAGAGCCTTATTAAGCAGCTGGTTAGAGTGAAATTAGTTGGAATTTGAGGCCCTGACTTAGTTGGTCTTCTGTTGGCTCACTCACTTCACGTTTCATTGTTGTTTGGGTGCCGTTTAAGGAAAAAAATGAAGCAATACAGAGGAACGGTGAAGAAATTCAGGGGAAGAAATTTTAAAAAACAAGTCAATTCAAATGAAAGGAAAAGGAGTTAATTAGCAGCAAAAACGGGTCACCAATTAAGAAAAGGGTTAGAATGAAAACCTGCAGCCACTGGGGCCTTCAGGACTGGAGTTGGGGACCCCTGGTCTAAGAGCTAAAACAGCTGGATGGAAAAATACCAAACTCGAAACTTAGGTCTGTTATGAGATGACGATGTGCTGATTAGTTTTTGAGCCAAACCGTGCAAGGGGCACACTAGAGGAACCCTCAAATACCAAATTCTGCAATGAATTATGAATTGTTCTCATCAATTGCTATCGTAATGACCTATTTTATGATCAGAAAGGTCAGCATCAGAGCGGTAAATAATTCCTGAAATGTTATAGAAGAGTTTGAGTAACTTAGTTCCTAGGGGCGCTAAGCCTACTGACGCTCACGTCCAAATGTTTTGCAATTTGAAAGTATTGTGTGTTCAGTAATTTATGGTGAAATGTATGGACGGTTGTGTGTGGTAATAAACATTTTATTATGATTACACAACAGCAGTCCTTGGTTTTGAATAATACTATTATTTGCTCTAATTTATATTGCTGTGGACCAATTAGATCATAATCATGCTGGAAGAAGAGGCTGGCAGGGTGGCATAGTGGTTAAGACTTTGTACTTCAAACCCTGAGGTTTTGAATTCCGATCCCACTTCTGACACCATTTGATCTCGAAAAAGTCGCTTCATCTACCTGAGCTCCAATTGGAATATCAATGAAATGCAACTGATTGTTGCCCAAATGTTGGACGTCACCTTAGATAAAGGCATCAGTCCAATAATAAGTTAAGAATAAGGTGTCTTAGACTGGAAGGAACAAGACTAGAAAGAGAGCTCACAAATTATAACATGCTCTTCAAGGCAAATTCTCAATTTGGATTATTTTTCCCTCAGTTGTATCTCAGGTCTCCTTTCTAGGGAAAGCTATCTCTCCTAACGAATTTTTGGAGAAACATCTCTGACAATGTTGATTCTTAAATGAAATGTAAATGAGAATCTTCCCCTTGGGATTAATAAAGTATCTATCTATCTATCTATCTATCTATCTATCTCTTTTAAGTCTCATGAACCATCAGAAATCAACCTTTGAGCAGTAAAACCTTCCCATGGGGTGCTGTGCCCACTGTTGCAAGTTTGTGTCAGGACTCTTGCAGCAGCGTTCTGAACCACCTGGAGCCGTGATAATACTTTAGAAGGGGCACCGTCCAGGAGGGAATTCCAGTAGTCAATGGAGGATGTAATCAAAAGCAAGGAAAGATGTTCCAGCATCAGAAAAGGAGAGGAATAATGAGAGACCATGGAGCGTGTTAGGGACATGGAGCTGAGAAAGTTTCTTAATGTGGTTAATGGAGGGTAAAATAAGAAAAAGGAAGAATCAGAGATGACACCTAGCAGAAGAAGAAGGAGGTCTGATGACATCACCACTAAGCTCATTCTCTTAAGATGAGCTTTAGTTCGGTTTTGTTGCAGTTTAATGAATGACCTCACAATTCATTCCATGTTAGTCATATCTTTTAGATAACCATCATTGCACTTTGTAAAACTTCTACGTTTCAAGTAACTGAGCGCCCGTTGCATGTTATTTGTCCTATAAAGCTGTCTGGTGTGTTTATTGTAATCATTGTATTGTGGCTCACTGCACACACAGCCTTTAGCCGAGAAAGAGAAATGCTATTTCCATTATATACCTTGAAAAATAAGACACAAATGATAAAAGAGGTGACGCAGTATAATTGAAATGTTTAAATCAAAAGAAATCACATAAAAAAGTCTTCACAGACGCAAGTTCATAACAGTCCTGACTCAAGATGGCCGATTTTTCAGGTTATGAGTTCATAAGGCAGGAAGGGGAGGGTCCAGGCGGATGGATACGGAAGTGACATCAGAGATGGAGCAGCTGTCAGTCTTGCTTTCTGCAGAGGGAGGAGTAGAGAAGGCATTAGTATACAGCGCCACCCCCTGGTCTGGAGGGTCATTACCATCACCAAAGCCTTTAAGCTCTCTCCGATGGGCATGCACATGACAACTTGTGTATGGAGAGATGATTTCTCTTATTAAATATTAATGATTGTTTGAATTCTATTCAAGCAATTAATTTTAAATTTTTAAATATGGTAATAAGTCAAGCAAAATTACACCTTTTATTGGCTAACTAAAAAGATTACAATATGCAAGCTTTCGAGGCAATTCAGGCCCCTTCTTCAGGCAAGATGTAATCATAACGGCTTTAAAACGTTTTAAAACGGCTCTTTATAGGGTTGTGTGGTTCCATTGCTTGACCATAGGACCATTTCATTCTGATAATTAAGGTTCTTTGAGGTTGGGAGAAAATAGACAGTGTTAATCTCCAGCAGGTGACCCAGAAGAATACAAACTGACCAAGAGAACCTGAGCTGAGCCTGCGTGATTGTAATTCAGGAAGAGTCTTCTTAAACTCAGAAAGCCATGTTCTATAAATCTGTTCTCATCTCATTTATCGGGCTTGTTAGGGATCTAAATAAATGAAGGCTCTTTCTAGAATCTTCACATGGCTGGTTCCCTTATGGCATTGCTCTGAAGAACCTTTGAAAAATCAATCAAACCACTGGTATTTCACACACCTGTTAATATTTTATTCATGGGACTTGTAATGGATCTTAATAAATAGAGGCATATAAATGCAGGAGTGGGTGGACTGGTGTCCTAACTGGGGTTGAGGACAAGTTCATACCCAGCCAGGAGGCCATAATGGAAGGATTATAAGAATTGAGAAGCAAACTAGCCAGGGATGTCCTACATTTCTGTACCAGTCAGGAGGAACAATTAATGGACGGGCAAAGGAGAACTGAATTTTATGAACAGTTCTTCCCCCAGAACAAGAGGTGACAGTGTTCCTCTGACCAGGTCCCAGTTTGGATACCTTCACCATTGCCTGGAATTTGTAGTATGGAAGGGCAAACCTGTCAGGATCCTTAGGTTCCAGCTTGGCATTACTGCCAGGAGAGGACCTCCCTGTTATGAGCAGCCTCTGTGTGCAATGCCACGGCACCTGAGGTCCAACATAAAAGAAGGCATCTCGCTTCACTCTGGGAGTCAGGAGGTACTGGTCAAGGCTTGCATGTTGGGGTATGGAGGGAGCTAATTTGATTGCTGTTTTGGAATTGTGCTAATGACGTGTGGTGTTTGGAAGAAGAACCCACAGAAGGTACTTTTGTATAATAAAAATACACTTTATTTGACCCCTTGACTGTGTCTGTGCACTTGTGAGCCTCACTCTACTGGTTCCCCTATGGCTTTGCTCTAAAGAACCTTTTAAAATCATGGAACTCATTGGCATTTCACTAATCTTTCATTATTTTATTTATGGGATTTGTTAATTATCTGAATAAGTTAAGGTCCTTTCTGGAACCATCATGTGGATGGTTTCTGTATGGCATTGCCCTGAAAAACCATTTCAAATCATGGAACCCACTGTTACATCACAAATCTATTATCATCTATTCATGGTACTTTATGGAACTGTGTGATGGATCTAAATAAATAAAGGCTCTTTCTGGACCCTTCATACGGATGGTTACTTGGAGAACCTACGGCATTTTTGTCTGAAGGATCTTTTAAAATCAGTAAACTATTGGCATTCCACAAATCATTTATTATCTATTCATGTTTATTTATGGAACTTGTTGCGGCTCTAAAGCAGATTTGGAAGATGGATGGATGGATGGACGAATTTTTATGAGTGTACCTCTGATTTTGGACCCAAAACATCTAAAGCAGATTTGAATGGATGGATGGATGGATGGGTGGATTTTTATGAGTGTACCTCTTGTTTTGGACACAAAACATCTAAAGCAGGTTTTCAAGATGGATGGATGGATTTGTATGAGTGTATTTCTAACTTTAGGTGCAAAACAGGAGCCATCCCTGGTCCAGATGCTCACTCTCACATTACATATCTAAGCAAATAAAGGTTCTTTCTTGAACCTTCTGTTGAATGTTTCATTTGGGTGCTCTTATGGACACCATTCCTGTAGGGCTGTAGTGGCTGCAGGGTTTTGTTCCATCCCAATTTCTAAATAAGAAGCCAATTACTGCTTGTTGAAGGACTTGTTGCTCAAGTAACATTTTTCTCCTTCATTCTTATTGGCCCCCTCTTTTTCAGATTTCCCATTCTTAATTGCTTATTTTAGTCTTGAGCGGCTACCTTCACTATTTTTAGTTGCTCCTTATTAGCAATAAGATGCAAATGATAAAGGAGCCAGCGGTTCTCCATCTAACTTAGACACAATAACTGACTCGGATTAGAAACAAACCAACTACTTAAATTGGTAATGATTACTAACTTAGATTAACTAATTTGGAGACTCAGCTATCTGGTATAATAAAATATTTGAAAGGAAACTTGAATTTTAAAAAGTGAAGGACTGCATATTACTTATCATCGTCTGGCTACAAGTCGTTTGGACGAAATCCTTGGAGGAGGAGGAAAAAAATGTACCTTTCAAGAATAAGCTGACTTGGCAAGAGTGAGAACACCAACAAGCCATCCATCCGTTCATTTTCCTGACCCGCGTATCCAGCACAGGGTGACGGGGCAGCTGGAGCCTGTCCCGTCAGTCATAGAGTGCACAGGATGCGACTCTGCTTTGTGAACTATCACCCTAGCTCGAGGTCCAGTGTGCTCTGAGTAGGTTTTCATTAAGGATGTCTCCGTACTGCTCTTCTTCTTTCGGCTGCTCCCGTTAGTTCAGCTTTAACTCAAAATATTCTCCTCCTTCTTGACTTAAGTGCAGCATTTGACCAGTGATGTTCAAGTTCACACCTCACAAGAGCTCACTCAAAGTTCAGTTCTCACAGATTAAAATGAAGAAATTCGCGTTCATTGGTCACCTTTTCAATTTTGAACTAGTTCATGTTCATTTTGTATTTTTTAAGGAGTGAGAATAAATGACCCGTGAGTTTACTTTTTTCAATTTCGCATGCCTTATATATTTGGCTATTACAGTGTTCTTGAATAAAATACAATAATTATGCAGACTTTTTTTTATTTAAATACACTTTATTGAGTTATACCCAGCAACAAACACGTATAACCATATATGCTAATATCCTCCCAGTCAAAAAGAAATTAAACAGATTCAAGTATACATATAAATTAATGCTCTGTTTCCAGCTGTGTAACACAAATGGTGACTGTGGAACCAGCGAGGTGAACTAACCGATTACGCTGCCGGTCAAAATTCGCGTCACATATTGCATGCCCAACAGGGAAAAAATATAAAGTGTCCCTGCAAAGTCCAACGTTTTCCTAAAAGTGAAAGCGGAGCTTCACCGCGTGTTCGTGTCAGCGGGGGTGTAGCTTAAGCACAAGCAGGCAGACCCAGACAGCGCCGATTTGATTTGACGTTATTTTTTTCTGAATAAAAATAAAATATTCGTAAAAATCCATTATTTGTGCTTATCCGAATACCGTATTCAGATTCGGTTCCATCCCTACGTTACAGGGTAAGGCAAAACGTTTTATCTGGACCTAAACCAGATCCAGAATGTCACCTAAACCTGAACGAGCTCACGTTCAAGTTCTTCACTTGCAAATACGTTACGTTAAGTTCACCGTTCTTAGAAAGATGAGCTCGTTCAATAAACGCGATCTCATGCACATCACCGCGTTTGACGCAGTTAATCTTGAAATCCTCCTGTCACGTCTCTCCGCTGTAGGGCACTCTGGCTTAGCCCTTCAATGGCTCACATCAGTGGTTCGCAAACTGTGGGGCAACAAAAAGCGGGGCGCGAAGATGTGAAAAAAAAAAAAGAAAATAAGAATCGAAAATATGAAAAATACATCAATTGAAACCAAAACAAATTAACTTAAACTACATTCTGATAATAGAAAAATAAATAATAGAGTTAGATAAATGTCGATAAAAGTTGGTGTAATAAAATATGCATCTATGATATATCATTAACTGCAGTGGACTGGCGCCCTGCCCGGGGTTTGTTTCCTGCCTTGCGCCCTGTGTTGGCTGGGATTGGCTCCAGCAGACCCCCGTGACCCTGTAGTTAGGATATAGCGGGTTGGATAATGGATGGATGGATGGATATATCATTAATTAAAAAAGAACAAATTGGTTTTAGTGGGCTCCTTTCAAAAAAACGTTAGCGGGGCACAATTAAAACTGTTATGAAAACTCGGGTCGCAAATACTTAAAGGTTGGGAAACGCTGGCTCACATCATAGCTTTCTAATGGGCAACAGTGTGCCACACTCGGCCGATAGAAATCCTCCACCTCACTTGAGTCGCGTGGTGTCCCTCAGGGTTCAGTCCTCGGGCCGTCACTCCTTCTACTTTATATCTTTCCTTTGGGTCAGATTATTGGCAGACGTGGCCTGACCATCCACTGTTATGCAGACGATGTTCAGCACTATCTTCGGACAGACTTGCCTCCCAGCACATTCACTGATCTTGAGCTATGGGTGGAAAATAACTTTCTCAAACTTAATGCCAGTAAAACTGAAATGTTACTGGTAAGGTCCAAACTCCCTACTTTCTAAGGCATCCAACGTCTCTGTTTCTGTTGATGGTACGCTTGTTAAAATCTGCTCCTGTTGTCAGAAATCTTGGTGTTTTGTTTGATTCGTCACTTAACTTTGAGCTACACATTAGTTCTCTTTCCAAAATTTCATTCTATCATCTCCGCCACATTGCCCGTCTCCATCCATTTCTGTCCTTGTCTGATGCTCGAACTCTGCTTCATTGTTTCATAAGGTCTCGTAGTGATTATTGTAATTCCCTCCTCATCGGCCTCCCTGCAAAATCTGTACCGAGGCTACAGTAGATTCCGAACTCTTCAGCCACACAAAACGTTCTGCTCACATCTCCCCTGCTCTCTCCCAGCTTCACTGCTTACCGGCTCCATCAAGGATTACATTCAAGATTCTGCTTCTCGTCTTCAAAGCCCTCCATAACCTTTGCCCCTCTCTACCTCACTCAGCTCCTTACACTCCTTGTCGCTCTCTCAGGTCCTCGCTCAGTCCTCTCCTTGCTGTCCCACACACCAGACTCTCAGGTCCTTCAGTGTTATGGCCCCTCAACTCTGGAGCTCTCTTCCTCATTCTCTCTGAGATTGCTCCTCTTTCTCCACCTTTAACTATTTTCCACTTCTATGAACTTTTGTCTTCTGTGTGATTTTTTTTTCTGTATGTAAAGCGACCTTGGGTTTGTGAAAGGTGCTCCATAAATGCAACTTATTATTATTATTATCATTAGTCTCCCAGTCTGTGCCACTAATAAACCACCCCATAGAATGATGATGCCACCATCATGCTTCACAGGTGGCATGGTATTGCGTAGGTGGTAAGTTGTGGCTGGTTCCCTCCAGACATGACACTAATCTTCGATTCATCAGACCAGAGAATCTTATTTCTAAGTCTGAGAGTCGTTCAAGTCATCATCAAGTCCTTCCAAGAGAACCCTAAATACAAAGAGGACTGTTTCATTTATGTTACGTTGAAGGCCCAGAGGGGACTGGGTGGTCTCGTGGCCTGGACCCCCTGCAGATTTTATTTTTTCTCTTCAGCCGTTGGAACAAAACCCTTGTTTTTTTTGTCCTTCCTGGCCATCGGACCTTACTCTTATTCTATGTTAATTAGTGTTGTCTAATTTTAATTCTTACTTTGTCTTTTATTTCTCTTTCTTCATCATGTAAAGCACTTTGAGCTCCATTATTTGTATGAAAATGTGCTATAGAAATAAACGTTGTTGTTGTTTAGGTGCCTTTTTAGAAACTCTAAGACAGGTTTCCATGTGTCTTTTACTAAGGAGAGGCCTCTGTCTGTCCACTCTTCATAAAGCCCAGATATAAGTGGAGTGTTGCAGTAATAATTGTCTTTCTGGAAGCTTCTCTCACTTCCACACAGGTTCTCAGGAAATCAGTCGGAGTGACCATCCAGTTTTTGGTCATCTCTCTAATCCATGACCGCTCAGTTTGGCCAAGTTAGGAAGAGTCGTGGTTGTTCCAAACTTGTTCCGTTGAAGAATTAAGGAGGCCACTGTGCTCTCGGCAACCTTCAAGTGCTGCAGACATTTTTATATAACTTTCCCCAGGTCTGTTCCTCAGCTCACTGAAAACACAATGGGCAGTGGGAAAATCGAGAATCCACCTTATGAGAAGGACGTAGGAGTCATAGTGGACTCTAAGCTATCGACTTCCCAACAGTGTTCAGACGCCATTAAGAAGGCTAACAGAATGTCAGGTTATATAGCGCCTTGATGTGTGGAGTACAAGTCACAGGAGGCTCTGCTCGAGCTTTATAACACACTGGTGAGGCCTCATCTGGAGTTTGTTTGTGTGAAATTTACCCTTCACAAGTTTCCAGCTCTGTTCCCGTGTTCTTGATTCACTGGACTGATTCCCTTCATAATGTTAAACACTTCAATCAGGTCACCTCTTAATCTTCTTTTGCCTCCCCCTTCTCTCGGCCTGCACCTCTGTCTTGGATTAGTGTGAATATATCACTCCTGCAAGCAAACTCTGATTCTTAGCGCACTAAGAGAAGTCGCAAAATCAACCGGAATGTTCAAGCAAATTCTAGAAAAAAACCCGATCTAAATCCATTAAGTAGTTCTCTCATGAAAAGCAGACAGACAGACAGACAGATGTTGGATTTCATATATAGAGTTATATATATACTAGCCACATTACCTTTTTGCAAAATAATAAATGTAAAATTGTTTGATGTCTCTTGCCCTACGTGTACCTTCAGCACCACTCTTCTGTATCCACACGTGTCTGCAGTTCTCTTCACCTGGGGTCTCTCTGGTGTTTGTTCCAGTAAAAGCCTGCTTCTTGGACTCTGTCGTTATTTTTCAGGTGCCTTACTCACCTCGTTTGTACTTTCCACCTTTGAAGGCGACTCTCAACATGCCTCCTATGCCTTTATTCATCCTCGCATGTCTCACTCACTCACACTTCATCTTTTGATCACGTCACCAAATCCAAACTGACCAATCACACCACAGCCAAGCTGACCAATTAGATTGCTATAAGGGACAGGACACATCCATAGATCTTAGCATTGTATCATATAATAGATGTCGTTCAGGGGCAACTGGGCGACAGACAACTCGGCAAAAAGACAAGTGGGCAACAGACAACTCGGTGAAAGACAAATTGGCGAAAAGACAACTCGGCGACATCCTTTACCAGTTAGGTTCATAGAGATTTTTTAATTAATATTTAAATGACAACATAGGGCGACGGAAAATCCACAGAATCACCTGCTTTATGAGAGTCCCAATACATTGAGAGTAAAGATATTCCTTAACCCGTATTCTCAGGTCACCTTTTGTATTCTAAATATCGTTACTATACGATTACAATCAGTACAATTTATATAAAGGATTAGCAATTTTGATTGCAGAAGATAATATAAGATACAGTTTGTTCCATCTGCAGAATAAAGTTTGTTCGTCAATTATATAAATTTATTTTCAATATTTTAAATCATGTTGTCATTTAAATATAATTAAAAAATCTCTTTGAAGCTTACTATTACCTACTTGGTAAAGGATTTTGCCAAGTTGTATTGCGGCAAGTTGTTTCTTCGCTGACTTATCTTTTCGCTGGGTTGTCTATCTCCAAGTTGTCCTTTCGCCAAGTTGTATTTTGCCAAGTTGTTTCTTCGGCG